>OY284489.1:56688341-57288341 GCA_958336395.1 Ctenicera cuprea
CAATTATGTCGCAAATTTCTACTGCAATTGGAAGTTTTGAATTTTCATTTACTTGCATGTCGATGGAGTTGCTGGCACGAAATTATTAAGAATGTAATGCCTAACTTTTTCTATATTACTCCGCAACACTTTATGCAATCTATAATTTTATTTAAAATATACCTATTTTTATCAACATTTTCATTAAAATCTTTAATAGATTATCGATAAGCACGGTCTAGTTGCAATCTGACATCCACAATACTAAGTGTGGCAAAATTCATAGAATTTTTTATATGATTGGCTTATAAAAAATGTTTTAGTACTTTAATTTTTAAATGTTTTAAGTCAATCACGCCGTTTTTACACCACATTGCGTCATCGCAGAATAACAACCACGGGAAACAGAAGAAAGCTTTTCTCATATCACATCCACAAATCCAATTCAACAAACTCATTGAATTGACTCATTAAAATACCTGTTAACCTCTTTATTATACAATGTTATTATTTGTTTAATAATTAGGGTTGGTTGTGGACGACCGTTTTCTTTTAACTTCAAACGTTCTTCAAACTTCAATCCACGTTGAGCTTTAAGTTCCATTATTTTTTGCACAGACATTTTGTAGCACCACATTAAGATTTACTACACAATTATGATTTACTACACAAGAAAATGTCACAGACAAAACCGATCTACGAAAAAATCCCCGAGCATTTTCTTACATGGCATTCACAATCCAAAATTATTTTGCACGGACATCGTACAATACCACTAAATTATAATTACATAACCAACAACTGTTTTCACACTACTAAGTCGTGTACGTGCGAATCCCGCAAATTAGGCGGCTATTGGCTTGCGCTTATCACGGACAGCTGACAGCATAATTCTCGGAAGTGCTGGGTCCGTGACCCGGAAGTCTTTAATACGCAGATACTTCTATCCCCTTTTAGTTTGTGTAATATGAATTTCACTGCAATGAGCTTTCTATTTCACTCTTATTCATTTGAAGGCCTTTTAAGCCGGCGGCTTTATTCGGTGGCGTATACCTGAATTGTGGACAAACAGCCATATGACCCTCGCATAGATTCGCTTAACGCGCGCGCAATATTCAAACATTCAAACGTTTTCGGATCCTGTGGCAGCTCTTTAATAAACGTTCTCGCATTGAAATGTTATACAAACGTTAACTATAAAATATTTTTTAATTTTTATAGTGTGTAATATGTTATGTACTCAAACAAAAAGTAATTATTTTTTTCTTATTGCATTGGGAGGTCAATGACCATTTGACCCAATGGAGAAACCGCCACTGCTAGACGTTCATTTCTGTTTCAAAGCGCTGAATTTTAAGAAAATTTTTTTGAAATGACGTTACAGTTGAGTTTTTAGCTACTTTTACGCCTAGTAGTTAGGTGACCCGTTGTACATCATTAATTAATTTGGTTCCTTTTAGTTTAGTCATTTTAGATTTTTGAGAGTTGTTTCCCGCTGTTATTTTGTAGTTTTTAAGTTCCCTGTTTAGTCAAGGTTACTTGGAAAGTCTTTGGTTTTTCTTTTTTACGTCTATTTTGATTTTGATTCTTGAAGTGTTCAGTTGGATTGTTGAAGTTAGGGAATTTTCTGATTTCATCTACTCCGATGGATTAATCAGTAAAAATATCCTTACATTTATTAAACAAGATATTGTATGAATTTGGATTTTTGTAAATCTTGTCTCGGAGACTTTTTTAGGATTTGTGAACTTGGAACTGTAATTTAAAGTCAATTAATATATATTGGAGTTTTTATTCCTCTTATTGCAAGGCATCCACAGCGAAGGTAATTTAATTTTAGTGGTTTTAGTTAGCTTTGATTTTATAGGGTTTTCTTTGATATTTAAGCTCAGTCGTTTTAGACCTTTGTACACGTTTATGTAGCTTTGTACATGTTGGTACATGATTTGTGCACGTTTCATCGTATGTACTTAAGTAGCTTAGTATATGCCTGAGCTTAGTATATGCCTGTTTTGTGGAATATTATAGATCTGGTACTGAGGTTGCTCTGTTTTGGTCATAAATTTTCTGCACATAAAATATTAGACGTTTTGGATATGTTTTGACGATCAGGGGAAGCGAGTAAGAAGGATTCAGTTGAAAGACAAGTTTTAAAAATATTATGGGTATAGTCTTACCGTAATTTCATTGGAAGGATTCGTTTGAGCTTTGGGCGGTTGGTAAAATCAGCTCCGGAAAGCTTCGATGTTCAATCTTCATTGTAAATATTTGAATTCTTTATATTTGCTAGTTACCTGTAGCCACATTTTAATGAAATTGTGGTATTTATTTGCATTATTGTTTAAATTTACAGGTTATAAACCTTCAAATTTTAATTTATTTAATTATTTTGAATTAGGATTTGGATTATTGAAATCACCAGTAATCACACTGTGTTAGTTAACTTCAAGCATTTTAAGCCATTTGTAAGTTAAACCCGATGTTTGTTTATAAAAGATTACTTCATTAGGTGTTTACGTAAATTTGGCAGTTGGTACCATTTACACCATTCACGTAGTTTATACCCTACATTTAATTTGTTGCATTAGATCTAGAAACTATCAATTTTCATAACTTTCACATTAATACAAAGCTGTCATCGCAAAATTCATGGGTTTATTCAAAACTTATAATTTATGTGTATTTTAATGTTTGAGATGATTTCGTTTTCTTTAGGCAGTTACAAGACTTGCAAACGATTTGATATATTAATACAGTGTCGTAGGCCGTTATTTTTTATGAGCTCATGCAAACCGTTGGTTTATTTGAACGACAAGGGTTTGTTATTATTCAATTTATGATACAGTTTTACGTTTTGCTGGAATTTCCGAAAAAAAGCAAATATAGTTGATTATTTGGTTTTTAAATATATTTTGCGTGCATATATTTTATGATACAATTTAACGTACTATTATTTTTACGCTGAATTATTCACATTGTTATTTTGAAGTTCTACGTTAGAACATGGATATAGGCTATATTTATTTAATTGATTTTGATTACATTTATTCAGCAATAATTTGGTTATATTTATTTGATTTGGCTACAGAATTTTTATGTTGTGCTATTTGATTTTATGAATTAAATTTTTCATATATGGGACACTTATTGATTTATTTTATATATCTCTTTATGCTACTAGCTATTGTTGTTATTTATTTTGTTATTGTATCTGATGAAATTATTAACTTCATACAGATCCGGTGAAGTTGTAGCAACTGGGTCATTGCTAGGTATATTTCAAATGTACCAAAACATACAATTTGGGGAAGTAGCTAAGGAAACCGCCAGATTTTTTTTAAACGAGAGGGCAAGCTCAATAGTCGCTTCTTAGACGCCAAAGTTAATGTAAATAATATATAATAATAATTAATGCCCCCTTCTCCTTTTTTGTTGCTTCCTATGGGAGTAGCCAAGGATGAGATTTTATAAAACTATTTATTACGTGAAAACTTCTGAAACATTAAGTTTAAAGTACTTTATGTGCCAATCATAACAAAAAATTATGATGTAGGTATTTATAAATGTAAAAATAAAAATACTTTGGGATCTAAATGGAATATGTATTATTATTATTATATTAATAATTGCGGCGAAAACAACAGAAAAGGTAGAAAAAAATGAAAGTTAAGATCAAAGCCCTGATAGCGCGCGGGCAAAGCAACCGCCTTGCGCGCCTCATCCTAGGGCCTGCCCTGTGCTTATATAAATAAGAGGTATTTGATATCAAAATTCAACAGATTTAACACGTATTAAAAATGTTGTTCTATTGCCTACAATTATTTTATCACTCTCCGATACTCGATTACCATTTACAAACAAGTCGTAGGGCGTAGTCCACGGGTTCCGCTAGTTTATACAGTTAGGACAACATCTTTTAGATACTTTAACGTATTGAATAGTATTTGTTTCATCAAGTGGCTCTGTCTTGTTAGATAGATCTTAAAGATTACTAAATTTTCTTTTCAGGTACTTTGGATTCTATAGTTTTAGTCATCCAGTTTTATTTCTTCGCGACCCAGAGTTGATAAAGAAAATAACCATAAAAGAGTTTGAAACGTTTCCACAACACAGACCATTTATCCCTGAAGATATAGATCCATTGTGGAGTAAAAATTTGTTTGCCATGAGTGGTACGTCTAAAACATTTCTTTACACAAGTGTCACCAATTGCTGTTAAATTTTAGGTGGGCCAAAATGGCAAGATATGAGGGCAACTCTGAGTCCTTCTTTCACCAGCAGCAAAATGAGAATGATGTTCAAACTAATGAGAGATTGTGCTAAGCAATTTTCTAACTACTATATTAAGCAGGGGGGAACGGTAACGTTAGAAATGAAAGATGCTTTTACAAGATTTGCTAATGATGTCATCGCTAGTACAGCATTTGGAGTCACTTGCGATTCTTTGGAGCACCAGAAAAATGAATTTTATTTAATGGGTAAAAATGTAACTAACTTCAACGGTATAAGAGGCCTGGTGATTTTTCTGAATATTGTCAGCCCTGCTTTAAGCAAAGTAAGTTTAAATTGAAATACCCAAACAATATTTTCTAATATTTGCGTAAAATTGTACGCACCCTGCGCAAGTGAAAAGTAGGAGCTGCATCAGATAATATATTTGTATAAATTTAAACCGCTCACTGGTGTCACACTACCATTTTTCTAACTAGTTTGATTTTTTCCAAGTTTTTCAAGTGGCCCCACAAATTGTAGTTGAGTAAAATTAGGTCCGGTGATTTAGGTGGCTATATACGCCTTTTTCCTATCCGTTTTGTTTCTCGTTTTTTTCATTTTGCGCCATGCTGTCTTGTTTTTAATCAATGTAAATGCACTCGTACCTACCACCCAATAAAATTAACCTCCTGATGTATACGATATTTTTGTAAAATTATTATTGTATGTTTAGATATTGAACATCCCCTTGTTTAACAAAAAAATCAAAACATTCTTCGGCAACCTTATCAAAGAAACAATAAAAGTTCGTGAAGAGCAAGGAATTATCCGACCTGATATGATTCATTTGCTAATGGAAGCAAGAAAAGGACGGCTAAAACATGATGACAAAAGCAACGATGTGATGGATTCTGGGTTCGCTGTGGTTGAAGAATCGGAAGTAGGAAAAACTCAAAAGAGACCAAAAGCGGAAATAACCGACGAAGATATAGCAGCCCAAGCTCTTCTCTTCTTTTTTGCTGGATTTGATTCCGTTTCTACCATGGCTTGTCATGCGAGTTACGAACTGGCTCTTAATCCAGATATACAAGAAAAACTCCGTGAAGAAGTGGATGAAGCCTTAGAAAAATCCAAAGGCGAAATAAGCTACGAAACGCTTTTAGGCATGAAGTACTTGGATATGGTCGTTACAGGTAAGTACCATATATTACGGATGGGGGATGGCTATAATAGTCTCGAACTGATTTAATTTAGTTTAGTAATATACTGGAAAATGTTTAAACACTACAAATAAATTTTGATCCTTTGGTAGAAATGTTTAATTATTTCAAAGCCAAGAAGGGTTTATGTACCATGGTTCAGTTTGACGCGTATACATTCTATTTGCTATGAGCTTACGTTAACACGATCTTTTAGAAACCCTTCGAAAATGGCCACCTACTACTACGACTGACAGAGAGTCGGTCAAACCATTCACTATAGAACCGGAATTACCAGGAGAGAAACGACAACACTTCGAAGCAGGTTTAGTGCTTCTGATCCCAATTTATTCCATTCATAGAGATCCAAAGAATTATCCGAACCCAGAAAAATTTGACCCTGAAAGGTTTAGTGAAGAAAATAAACACAATATTAAACCTGGCACGTACTTGCCGTTTGGAGCAGGACCAAGGGGTTGTATTGGTGAGAAGGTGGTAATTTTACCGTTCATAAATTATTATTCTTAAATTTTCAGGTTCACGTTTTGCTTTGCTAGAAGGAAAGTTAGTAATTGCTGAAATAATAAGCAAATTTGAAATTATACCAGTAGTAGAGAAAACGCCCATTCCAATTGTGCTTAGTAAAAAAGATTTTAATCCAGTACCTGCGGAGGGATTTTGGTTGGGATTAAAACCTAGACATAATGCAAGCTAGGTTTATCTGCATTCCCTGTACACATATACATCTGCCTAATATTTGTATCAAGAAATGTAATATCAGTTAAACATAAGTTAATGAAAGTAACCATAATATAAATGTATAGCCAAATGTACTAAAAAAAGCAAATATTTAACTACCATAGACTACCAATACATGTCACTTTATTTACATAGGGGAAGTGCGGCCAAATGTAAATAAAACATATATTTAGTACTAAAATAAATATAATCTAAACAATGACAGTCCAGCATTGCTGTACCTTTAAGCTTTAATAAAAAAAATAAAGCAAAATGCTAGATAATAAAGCAAACACTTTTATTTATATTTATAAATCCATAGTCGAAAGCCATCTTACCTGAATTGTACAGATGAGACGGCATGCATATTATGTGTAAGATGACATACTCTCCTTACAACTTACGGAAATAAATCGCTTTGCTCGTTTTGATAAACCGGCACACCCAGAGTGATCCCATTTTCTGCAAATTTCACATCTTAACCATAATTGCTTAGGCCGAGAACAAGAATACAGTTCGTTACAATAGACGCACGATGAATCTTTTTCATCATCAGTTTCGTTTTGGTCAAAGTCCGCATTATTGTCTTGCTCAATCATTTTCAGTTTTCTTTTGGCTGCATTTGCAGCTTGACTTAAAGGTTTTTTTTTGCAACAACCTCTTCTTTTGCTTGCGATATTTCTGGAGTAGTATTAAGAAGCATCTAGCGAGTTCGGGCAACGGTCGTGTTTCTACTTTTTATTGGAGCTTTCATGACTTGCGCAACCTCGTTTAATATTGGCAAGCTTTGTGCAGTGTTAGTTTGTCAATGTGGTTGTTTGTGGGAGCGTGAATTTTACATCGAAAGAGACAAGCTAGTTGGTAAGCTAAATGTGGTAAATAACCGATACATTAGTAGTAAATTAAAATATATTCGTTCTGGACATAAAAATATGCAAGTTTTGGATCCGGCTTTAATTATTCAAGTTGAACACGGTTGGCAAGTACCCTCGAAAAGTAACCATGAAATGTATTTTCCTCAAGAAATTAATAAAAACTGCACTTGCCAATTAATCTGTAAGGATTGTGAAATTGGTATACATCAATACTGTTGTTCATGCTTAAACTCGTCAATTAAATGTAACATGTGCAAGCATATCCACCTACTTGCAAAGTTTAGAAAAAATAATGAGCCTCCAAACAAAGACCAATCACATAGTGGTTGGTGAATGTACAAAAAAGTTTCACTAAAATGATTTTTACAAATAATTTTGTGTTTTTGAACATTAAAGGAATATTATAAAAAATACAAGATTCTTTAAAAAAATAATTATTAAATAATAATTTTTATTTTATATTGTTTTTTATGTTGTTGTATTTAACTTTTAAAGCAACATATAAATAAAACACCAACAAAGTAGTCGTACAACTGACGTTTTCAATTTTAAAACGCGCGTGTGATTACGGAAGGTTACGATCTCTGCCGAGGGCGAATTTGGCCGGTACCTTTACAGACGTGCCAGCTGCATGCCGAGGCTGCGCCAGTCATGAAAGCTCCAATAAGAAGTAGGAACGGCTGTTGCACGAACTCGTTAGACGCCAATCCATAAACACTTTTCTTTCTGGTTTTCCTTGATATTTTAGAAGCAGGAGCGATTCCCTAAGGAGAAATATCTGCTACAGTAAGTTGCGGGGGAATTATTTGGTCATCTTTTAAAACAGTGTTATGTGAAGAATGAGAGGCACTGTATGATGGTAAAACATCATCTTGTATAGTCATAACATGACTTGTTGAATAGCTTCTGACAGCGGAATACCGGTAACTTCTGAAAGAGCAAGCATCCAGTCTAGAAATCTACGTTGAACGGATAAATTCCTGTAGCAGAAAACCCTCGTGCTGTATTGCTAATTGTTGCAGTTTTTAAATAAGCCTCTTTAAAAAATCCATCAATTTGGTAATGAGTCACAGTTCGCCCAGGATGAGTTTTCAACCAGTTATTTAATGCTTGATTGTAATACGTGGTTAAAAGTCTGTAGAAGGAAATATCGAAAGGTACTCTATGGGTGCAATGCGGTGGAAAGCAAAACAGTACCAAGAGAAGTGGAACAGCGAAATGCTTGCTGATTACTGCTGGACACTGATATCAGAAAGTTCCACAGGCCCATACAAAATGAAAGTGAAGAGAAAACCATTTTAATTGTAATGCAATAGTGTACCTATTAGTTATTATGGACTAATATCTTTTATTATTCTTTAAGTTGATTTTTTCAAAACTTGACCTGCTAATTAGAACTAGAAAACAAAAATAAATTGTATATAGATAATAAAGAAAAAATAAAAAGTTAAAAATTTATTGACCAGTGTTATTAATAGTTTCTTGCATAATTCCTTTAAATATATAGTTGGCATATAGGTATGTAAAATTTTAAACAATTTAACTACGAGCTTTGAATGGTAACACATCCATATGTTTAACCGTAATCTAGCTTGTGCAGATGGTTATTATTTATTTGGTCAACTGAAATTGATGCTTGTGTAATAGTAATATAAAATGAAACAGAGTTCACAAGCGCAGAATATGAATAATTATGAGTTTTAAAAATACTCTACGAAACAATTATATGAAATTGCAAACATATTTTTTCAACTGAAATGTAAAATAGCAACCAGGAATTTATGAAAACAGAACGTGTAAATTGATTAATACAGCGAGACAATAATACGAAAGAAAAGTTTGAGCTATGAACATTCATAAAGGACGGAAAATCACTGCTGAATGAAAAACTTAAGAATTGCAGTACCCAACAACAACTTTTTCTAATTTCTCATCCGAAAAATTAGTTCTCTTGTCCGACAAAATACCTTTAAACATTGAAAATGACCTCTCAACGTCGCAACTCGTTAATGGAGCAAAACTGTAAAAGTTGGCCGGTGAACAACTGACTGGATTATTTATCGATTTTAGTATATTCGCAATTTCTGATAGTTGTGAGTAACCAGGATCGTGATGCAATACTTGTTCAATATATTGCGACAACCCGATGCCAAATTCTCCGCCAAATGCCATATTTCCAAAAATAAAATGAAAATGGTCAATTCATTCTAATAGCGACAAATTTTTGCCTTCCAATGATTTTAAATTTTAAGAAAACGTCCAAAACGAGTTTTAATAAGTCTTTGTTTTATAACAAACGCAGGCATGTTGAAGTTTATAAAGCCCTGCTTATTCTTTTTTATTATAACACTCATTTCTCGCAAAACCAGATGCTTTACAACATAAGCTTTTAGTAAATATCGCAGTTGTAAAAACCTTGCAAAATCGTGCAACGTGTAACTGAATGGATTTCAGTACGCCCATTGTTTTTGTTTACTTATTGAATTTTAACGAATTTTTTTGCTATTTTGCAACTAAAAGTCCGGTCTTTGGGCCAATGCCCCGTACACACATCACTGAATTGCTGTGGCAGTGTTATTTAAAATAAAATAATTGACCTTCGCATTTGAAAAACGTTGCAGTCAACTGGAAATGAGTTCAAAATATGTAAACAAAAACATCTGGTTACGTAACATAAGAATCTGATGCCTTTTAACTATCGCGGCTAGTCAACTTGTTTTGAAGATACAGATATAAATAATTAACTAAAAAGCAAGTTTATCGACATGATAGTATTGTGACTCCAAAATATGATTAAATATCCATAGAGGTAGATAAGTCGCACACGCTGTATATTGCATCCTCTTTCAACATGTAATCAATTCTATAAATACAATTTACGTTAATTGATTATGAGCAGAATAGCAAGCTGTACGGCCTCGGTTTCAGTCAAAAAAGTTACGTTCGCAATTCCACACGCAAACGAACAACAGTATGTGGATAATAAGTGCTTTAGCTGCCGTTTTGGCAGCTTTGATTTATTATATCGGTGTTAAAAATTATAAATACTGGGAAGAAAAAGGAATACCGAGTCTAAAACCATGGCCTTTTCTGGGAAATTTTGCTGAAGGTATTTTTCGGAGACGTAACAACGCATATATTTTTGATGATTGGTATAAAACTTTTCCGGATAGAAGGTTTGTGCGATATAAAATTAATATTTTAAATTTCAGTTTTAATTTTAAGATATGTTTTTTAATGATTTAGATTTCTTTATGTAACGTTATCTCCGCGGTGATATAAGTACTTTCAGATTAAAGAACGGCAAAATAAATTAAAATTATACAAAACGGCAAGTACTTTTAAATAGCTTTTAAATGAAAAAAAAAAGTATATCTTGAAGTAACCTTTGCAGAGTGCACAGTTCGATTATTAGTAAAGGTAAACATCTACCTACTAAGCCAACAAATAACTGACACATTAATCATCTTAAAAGGCAATAGATCAACACGCACACAGGGCGTTTAGAGGAGTAACATTCAAAAGCAATACAAAACTGGGCGACTGTAAATTAAAAATTAGGAAGCTAAGAAACGTTGCAGCGTCTACCCATTTAATTGTAATTCTAGACATTCAATTTGAACGAGTTATATTTAAAACAATAATACGCTTTCAAAATAAACTCGTTCATTTGGTCTTCGCAGCATAAAACGTTAGAAAATATTACACAAATATTTTAAATTATTTTGTCGAGGGTTTAAGTATATTATCTTGCAATCACCACATGTTAACAGGTTTGATTTTTATATAAACTGCATCAAAATCAATACGTTGTGTCCTCCACAAAAAATGCAGTTTTAAAGGAATAATACAGTGCTAGCGGAACTCGTGGTCTACGACCCACGCTTTTTTGGTATCTTATTTTTAAAGCGTAATGAATTGGGTATGTCGAGTTGCACGACATGTACCAAATGCGTCACGTAGTATTGTACATTGTCACGTTACGGGGTCGTAGCTTGTGACATAATGTCTAGGTATATTATAAGAACAGCCAAAATTCAATAGAGATATATTTAATTAATGGTTTATAATATTATTTAATACTAAGCTAAAACTACTTACATGAGTTACAATACAGTTTGTTAATCTGGGGCTCAAGGCCTCAATATGCGAGAGGTATTTGAGTCGTAGCTATGGTAGATAGCAGAGACTAATGTCGATTCTAGGCTAGGTCAGACTAACTAGCTTGAGCTAGGCTTGATTGTAGACTGTTCCCCTACCACCAAGCTTTAGCCCTTTTTATACTCTGTGAAGCAGGTTGGGTTTTTATTAATAATCAATATGGTGCACTGCACATTTTCATGTATGCATCTGAGACCCATATTTGGTTATTAATAGACCAATCAATATTATATGTAATTGTATCACAAGAGTGCAACAAGGAAAGGTGCATACAACCCCTAGATTCTAAAAATAGATCATAAGTTGACCAGATCAATACTATGTATTGCACCACATTGCGGCATATTTTAATATCTTAATTACTTTAATAATTAGTTGTAATAATTATTAAATATTCTAAATAAGACTAGGTCACTATTGTGACCATATTCTCTAATACGGAAAGTCGGCGACTAAACTTAACATACGTAACTACTAAGTAATCATGCAAATGTTTATTATTTTTTATTTATATTCCGATCTCGCGTGATCGAGGTCAAATTAACTTTAAAATAAAAGTACTCCCTCTTTCTTCAAATTGGCGCCGTTCATTAGTGTTTTCAATTTAAATTTTCGCATTATAAACTCTTTTAACTGTAAAAATAAATGTCCGTTCTTGATTCCGGGCCCGGAAAATTTCCCGAAAACAATTGACCGAAAGGAAAATTGCCCGAAAACAATTGACCGAAAGGAAAATTGCTCGAAAACAATTAATCGAAAGGAAAATTGTCCGAATGAAAAACTGCTAGAAAGGGAAATTGCCTGTTTTAATTTTCCATTTGGTCAATTTTCCATTTTCGGTCAATTATGTTCAGGCAATTTTCCTTCGGTCAATTGTTTTCGAAAAATTTTCCTAGACCCCTTGATTTCTATTAGTGGTGATTGTGTATGGCAGGTTCGGTAAGGCAAGGTTAGTTACATCTCAAATTTTGTGTTTTTAAACTGTAATTCCATTACCGCGGGTAATAAAATAATTGTAGGTAATAAAACAGCATTTCCAGATATCTACTGATATCTCTTGAAATCTCAGCTGCAATGAAATTTTTCATCTGATGTAAGTTGATTACGATTATTTTGGCGCACGGCATCGCTTGCATGGCCGGACCTGTCTTTTTTCTCTAGAGTTTTTGGTACTGATGTGTCCTTGATCCTGCCGTAAATAAAAGTCTAGCGCGATGACAGGGATCCGTAACGCAGCATGTGCATTACGCGAGGAGTTTGATGTGGGTTTGCAACTATTGACAAAATAGGTCCAATCATACACACACACACACCGCAAGCATTAAATTTTGGTTATCTTTATTGAAAACTGCAGCGCCCTTACCGTACCAACAATATGCGCCTTATACAATGACGCGTAAATATGTGGCTTCTAGGAGCTCCTCGCCAGTAAACGTTGAGTCAGCTGATACGGTTCCCGATTAACACAAATACACGTGTCTATGCCATCCATAATTTCTGGTAGCAATAAATAAGCGAATATGGTAGGTACCTTTGCTGAAGACTGTAGCGGTCTGCTATACCAACGAATATGGGCTTTATATAATGGACGCGTTATTATGTGGTTTCTGGTATTGGGGGCCTCTTACCGGTAAACAGTGAGCAATGTGGAAAAAATTCCGTTTCACAAGAAAAAAACGTGGGCTATGCCTTCCGTTTTTTTTTGTTAACAGCAAGTAAGCGAATAAAGTAGGTAGATTCCTTCCCTCTGTCTCAAAGTTTATTGACGACGTATTCAGTAACATTTTCGACGCACCTTATTTATTTTGTTTACGGGTATCAATATTTATGTAACAATCAGACAGTCTAACTGGTGCCATGAAGCTGCGATACCGGTGGAATACATAAATTACATCAATATATCTTTTCTAATAAATTTGCTAGCAAGTCTTTTTAAAGAAAAGCGTGTGGCGTAGTCCACGGGTTCTGCTATTCTACTGTAAAGGTTTAGACGCGCTTAACAAAGAAATATCATCTATTATCAATAAAATCAGCTGCAGTAGGTAGTTGTTTGTAAAGAATCTAAACCTAAAACCTATTATTGAATAAATTTACGATTGCTGTGATTTCTGAATGTAACTGAAGCCCAAAATATCTGAGTCAATGAAAGTTTATAAATTCCTAACTAACGGATGTTTGTAAACATGACCGACGTTGTTATTTCATAGAAAAAACGAATAATCTGTACGCACACGTACCTCGTTTATGAAATGAAATAGTTTTTGATGTTAGATGTAGCAATTAATTTGTAATATTGTATATTTTATAGTCTAAACATTATGAGAATGGAGTCACAAAAAAATTTTGTTATTTATCGGCCGAATGTTTAAACACGGATATAATGTTACGGAGTTACGACTTTATATAGGGAGAAGCGGTAAATCTTGCGGTTTTCTTGGTAAATGCAGAAAATGTTACATATTTTTATACACTCGAGCATGACGTCGTATGATATTTAGTTGTCCATCTGCCAACACTGGAGCTGGCGCTCAGTCATGAAAATGCTTTTAATGAGAAAAAACGAATAAGCTTGGAATCTAAACATATATGAATCTGTATTATTATAATAATAATTGCGGCAAAAATGACAGAAAAGGTAGCAACTTAAAAAAAATTAATGGAAGAGCAAGGCTCCGATAGCGGGCGGGCCACAGCAACAACCTCGTGTCTCTTATCCGAGGACCGGCCCTGCGCTAATATATGATTTAAAAATTTCATTGCAGCTGACATTTCACGAGAGCAGATATCTGAAAATTTTGTTTTATTACTTACAATTATTTCATCACCTTCGGGTACTGGATTAAAAATTAGGAAAAAAAGCGTGGGGCGTAGCTCACAAGTTCCGCTCATTCCATTTTAATTTAATACAGCTTAGGATACCATATTCTAGCATCAAGTGGCATTGTCATGTTAGATAAACCTTAATGATTATTAAAATTTTCAGGTACTTTGGGTTTTATAGTATGAACCTGCCAGGTTTATTCCTTCGCGACCCAGAGTTAATAAAAAAAATAACCATAAAAGATTTTGAAACATTTCCACAACACAGACCATTTATCGGGGAAGATGTAGATCCATTGTGGAGTAAAAATTTATTTGCAATGAGAGGTACGTCTGAAACATTACTTTACACAAAGTATCACCAATTGATAGTGAATTTTAGGTGGACCAAAATGGCAAGATATGAGGGCAACCTTGAGTCCTTCTTTTACCAGTAGCAAAATGAGAATGATGTTCAAACTAATGAGAGAATGCGCTAAGCAATTTTGCAACTACTATATTAAACAGGGGGGCGTGGTAACTTTGGAAATGAAAGATGCTTTTACAAGATTTGCTAATGATGTCATCGCCACTACAGCATTTGGAGTCGTTTGCGATTCCTTGGAACACCAAGATAATGAATTTTATTTAATGGGTAAAGAAGTAACCAACTTCGACGGTATAAGAGGCTTGGTGATAGCACTACAGGCTCTTAGCCCCACTCTAACCAAAGTAAGTTTAGATTAAAAATAATATACACCTAAGTACTCAATGTTTTCTAATATTTGCGTAACATTATACGTACCTTGCAGCGCAAGTGAAAACTAGCTACTGTACTACATTATGTCTTGGTATTTAAATTTAAAGGGCTCATTAATGTCACACTACGTACTTTTTTGTAACTGAGTTGATAGTTTCCAAGTGACGCTCAATTATTAGTCTAGTAGATTTAAGACCGGCGACTAAGGTGGCCATATACGCATTATTTCTATCCGTTTTGTATCTTGTTTTCCTTATAATCGCTCTTTTCTTGTTTGTTTTAATCAATGTAAATGCACTCCTATCTACCATTTAATGAATCAGGAAGAATAGTTTACCGAGGGTAGTTCTTCCAATTTCTCTATTTGTATATAGGACAACAATTATACAGAACATTACCTTGTTGATCTATAGAATATAGTCTTAAAATATTTTTTATATGTTTAGATATTAAACATCCCGTTGTTTAGCAAAGAGGTCAAAACGTTCTTCGGCAACCTCATCAAAGAAACAATAAAAGTTCGCGAAGAGCAAGGAATTATGCGGCCTGATATGATTCATTTGCTAATGGAAGCAAGAAAAGGACGGCTAAAACATGATGGCCAAAGCAGCGACGTGATAGATTCTGAATTCGCCGTTGTTGAAGAATCCGAAATAGGAAAAACTGAAAAGAGGCAAAAAGCGGAAATAACCGACGACGATATAATAGCCCAAGCCCTTGTTTTCTTTTTTGCTGGATTTGATTCCGTTTCTACCATGGCATGTCATGCAAGTTACGAATTGGCTCTTAATCCAGATATACAAGATAAACTTCGTAAAGAAGTGGATGAAGCCTTAGAGAAATCCAAAGGCGAAATAAGCTACGAAACGCTTTTAGGCATGAAGTACTTAGATATGGTGGCTACAGGTAAGCACCCTATATTTACAGATGGTTGTATTCTTGAATTGGGTTAATTTGGTTTAGTGATATACTAAAAAAAATTTATAATCACATAATAAATTTTGATCCTTTAGTAGAAATAATAAAATTTTTCAGAACCAACAGAGTTTATGTAGGTACCATGGATCAGTTTGACGCGTTTTAATTCTATTTCCTATGAGCTTATGTTAACACGATCTTTTAGAAACTCTACGAAAATGGCCGCCTACTACTTCGACTGATAGGGAGTCGATCAAACCATTTACTATAGAACCGGAACTGCCAGGAGAAAAACCACAGCACTTCGAAGCGGGTTCGTTTTTCTTTATCCCAATTTACTCTATTCAGAGAGATCCAAAGAATTATCCGAACCCGGAAAAATTCGACCCTGAAAGGTTTAGTGAAGAAAATAAACACAATATTAAACCTGGCACGTACTTGCCGTTTGGAGCAGGACCAAGGGGTTGTATTGGTAAGAATGTGTTAATTTTATCGTTCATAAATTATTATTTTTAATTTTTCAGGTTCGCGTTTTGCTTTGCTCGAAGTAAAGTTAGTTATTGCTGAAATTCTAAGCAAATTTGAAATTATACCAGTAGAGAAAACTCCCATTCCTATAGTGCTTAGTAGGAAGAATTTTAATCCAGTACCTGAAGAGGGATTTTGGTTGGGATTAAAACCTAGACACGATGCAAGCTAGTTTTTATCTGCATTCCATGCGTATACATCTGCTTTATAATAATAATGTTAAGAAAAGTATTACTTGTGAAACATAAGTCGATAAAAGTCACCATGTATAAAATATATACGTAAATATATTAAAAATACAAATACATATTTCAGAAGGCTTGTACAGAAAATATACTACCACAGACTAGCTAACCTACATGTAACTTTATTTACTTAATGAAACAATAAAAATGTGAATACCTTATGTTCTTATAAATTAATTGTTTACTAAATAAATATATGTTGTATATACTGTCGTTTTGAAGATAAGTTAAATAAAAGAGATGCTTTATCTACATTTTTATAAATAAATAAATATGTCCGCACCATTACCGCTAAGCACACATTCTTAATGACATTTTAGTTTTTTTGCTCAATTGTGCCTTAGTAAAAGTACAGTTCAGTCTTCCAATACGAAATTTTGCTTGAAATCTATTGCTAATGTAAGGTCTAATCTCGAACAAGAGCGACACGGAAGAAATAACATTTAGTCAACATAAAAGGAGCCCAACTATGTTTTTAGACGTAGGTATAAAGTAAAGTCGGTGGCACTACACTCCAATGAGGAGTTTGGCCTGCAATGCGGTGGGTCAGGGCCACCGGACCATCGCTTGCGATACCCAGCCGTCTCGCACTTTTATATGAAGTACGGAGTGGTGTGGTAAGCACCACGCCTTAGACGGCTGCCTTACTTCCTTCACCCCTCGAGGGGTTTGGTTCCCAATTCATAAAAAGCAACTGGATAGGCCGCCCGCCAGGCATCCAGTCTTCGGGTTTGAACCCAAGACCTTCCGCGTAGCAGCCAAGTGCCCTAACCACTCGGCCACTCTGGCGCCTAGACCTAGTTATATCATTTTTTATTTCGGGGTAGGACTGGTAAAACACGTCAAGTAAATATGGCGTCACTACGCCACCGCCTCTGATACGTCAAATGTTACAACAACACACAGTATACACTTCTTCAGTATTCTGTTGAAAAAAACACGATAGTAGGTTTATTAAAATAAAATAAAATACTTTAATTAAAGAGTTTTAGTAGTAATACGAGGACTTCCTTCGTCGTATTGGACAAAACAGGTTAATTTGAGCGGCTGATTTGACTAGGGAACTGCCTTTTGCTATACGGATATATGCTTAGAGCAGATCTTTGTGATTTTAGATAAATTGGTACCTGGTTATTGGATTGTTCTACCGGATAGAAACTTGGTAAAAATCTTCGTTTATATGGAATGTTATACAGTAAATAGTACGGTCCAAAGCCTTTTTTTCAGGGATCTGGATGTTTGGCTTTTTATGTTCAAAGTGGATTTATTTCGCAAATCCGAAATGAAGCTCTAAAGAGCAACTTTGTAGGAAAGTTAGGCAGGAGCTCCCAATATGTAAATTAAGACTTGTCTGTCAGCATTTAAAAACTTACTGCTCAGCATTAGTAGGTAGCCCAGCTTTTTTACATTATAGCAAGACTCGCCAACTTATTTACCCGTTTGGTAACAACCATTCATACTAAAACTGGGCGTCCATCATCATCATCAACCAGCCTTTTCCGTCCACTGTTGGACATAGGCCTCCCCCATGGCTCTCCAATGCTCTTTATCTTGGGCAGCTTGAATCCGGTTGTTTGTGATTCTCTTCAAATCGTCAGTCCAGCGGGTAGGTGGTCTCTCTCTGCTACGCTTGTCGGCGCGTGGTATCCATTCCAGCAGTTCTTTTGTCCACCTTCAGTCGTTCATTCGGGCTACGTGGCCGGCCTAGTTCCATTTGAGTCTAGCAATTCGTTCGATGACGTCCGTTACTCCTGTTTTTCGACGTAGATCTTCGTTTTTGATATGATCTTGTTGAGTTTTGCCAAGCATTGATCTTTCCATTTTTCGTTGGGCGATTTTAAGTTTCCGTGCGGACGTGTTGGTTAATGTTAGAGCTTCCGCACCGTAAGTGAGGACGGGCAAAACACACTGATCGTGCACTTTTCTTTTGAAGCAGGTTGGAAGATTGCTCTTGAACGTATCTCTGAGTTTTCCGTATGCTGCCCATGCTATGTTGATTCTTCTTTTCAGTTCACAGGTCTGGTTATCTCTGGAAACTCTGATTTCATGGCCCAAGTATATGTATTTGTCCACCAGTTCAACTTCTGTGTTTTCGACGCTAATACCCTCGCTAGGGACTAAGTTTGTCATTAGTTTTGTTTTAGACAGATTTATTTTTAGGCCCACCTCCTGACATGCATTTTGCAGATTTAATAGCATTTGTCAGTTATTAAGATTATGTCGTCTGCAAAGCGAAGGTGGTTAAGTTTTTGACCGTCTATGGTTATACCTTTTGTCTCCCAATCTAGTTTTTTGAAGGGATGCTCCAAAACCGTAATAAACAGTTTTGGAGACATAGTATCGCCCTGCCTGACTCATCTTCCAATTTCTACGCAACTGCTGTTCTTGTTTAATTTCACTTTAATTTCACATGGTCTATTGCACTTCACAGTTTTCTAGATCAGGGGTTTGATGCTTTGCAGACGATCATCAGAAACTGGGCGTTACTCAGCGCAAAATCGTTTTGTCTCAGCAACAGAAAAAACTATTCACTAAACACTGCTGCGATTGAGATACTTTCCGTGCCCCACACTTGATGGTAGAAACTGAATCAAGCATCTCGTTCCACTGTAATCGAATTTTTGTTTGTTAACTACACTGCCTTGCCGTGGAAGAAGTTTGTAACTGTATGTTTTACCGGTTTTGAAAATTTTGCATTGTCAGATATGATAATATGATGATACTACCATAGTTCAAAAAAACCAGCTTTTTTTGGCTCGAAATTACCAAATTTTTGTCTCCAATTAACCTTCTACCAGTCATCGATCCCAATACGGCTTTAGCCACTTTATTAGTAAAACGGTCGACGATTACCACGTTTTTCATTCAACTAAAAGACGACCAATCAAAAGGGTTTTTAGAGGTTATTTCGTAGGTGGGACAGTTGACCTGAAAATGGTGAATACATGTATTTAAAAACTTCTGTGAACTCTCTTTTAATTAAGGTAAATAAATAGTAGATATATTATGTGACCGCGATGTACTCATTCTCATACCACCATAGTGGTAATAAATTACTTTTGTACGTGAATTTCTTAGTAGGCCCAATCCACGAGAACTTTTTATACTATAACAAGGTGTAATGATATATGGTTTCGCCATTTCCGTATCAAAATGGGCTTTGTATTGATTCCCAATTTCTGCTAATACTCTATCTTTCTGGTCAAAATCGATTTTGTCATCATCGCCATCACCGTTACCATAATCCTTGTTATCAGTTGTTTCTTGAAGTAGATTTAAGAAACACATTTGATCTTCGTCTTCAGTTCTGCGATTCTAAAAAGCTTACCCAGCTACAATATTGTATCTGGTTGTAAGACACCTAGAAAGTGCTGTCGTAATGCATATGATGTTGGTGGTAAGTTAGACAGTTTCACATCTGCCTTACTTTGAGGAACAGATTTTTCAAACCTGAAAGTATTTAGTCATAACCCACTTCTTGATTAAATGCTACATGCTACTTAAAGTCTGCGTGTTGTTTAAGAACTTGAGTTTATCCGTAGGAAACAGCGCTGAGACTGCGTGGAAAAATAACGTGGTTTTTATGTTTTTGTGTGACATGTGCATTGAGCGACCTCTTGCCTGTTTTGGCAATACAGGGGCTATTCGTTCAACCCTCACGACTGCTATAGAGGCGGTTCTATGCATTCCCCTACTCGATCGACTCATAAAGGAATCAGCTATAATGACTGCTGCTTTGAGGCTACCCCTCAGGAGGCTATGGGTTAAAAATGTTGCGAGAGGCAGGACAATCCGCGTCGTCGACGAGGAAATCTAAAAATTCCTCTCCTGCGTGCGGTGGTTGACTGCCTTCTTCCTAAGTTAATTTTTAATCGACACCTCAGTGAGCATGTGAATGCTGAAGCAACCCATCATTCAGATATATCTATCTTTACTGATGGATCCAAAACAAGACATGGAAGCGGCGCGGCGCCGGAATTTTCTCTGACGACTTAAACCCTCGCCAAAGTATACCGCTAGGCACACTTGCCACCGTCTTCCAAGTGGAGGTAGTGGCGATAATGCATGATGCAAATGCAGTTCTTGAACGACAAATCAAAAACCAAGTAATTGGCACCTTCAACGATAGTAAACCTGCTTATTGGCCCTGAGTAATTGTAAAATTACCTCAGGAGTAGTACTTCGGTGCTACAAAGCTCTTTAAGATGCCACCAGAGACAATGTTGTTTTACTCGTTTGAGTGAAGGGACATGCTAATCAAGGCAATAATGAGAAGAGGTTGCAAGACTGGCCTCCAAACAACATTCTTGGGGACCGGACCTTGTGACCCCCATTTTTTAGAAGATATTCAGCACTACGCTACATCAAAAAACCTTAAATAGCTTCACGAGAAAATGAGCTAATATTTAAAGCTGCCCTCAGACAAGAGCTGCTGTTGTAGCACTCTCAGTGAAGATAGCCAAACACTGTGCGCTGCTTTCCAAAAATAATCTCCGACTGGTTGTAGCAATCTTGACCGAGCAGTGCACTCTTAAAAAGCAAATGCACAGGATTGGGCTTATAGACAGCCCAAACTGTTGAGGATGCAACATGGAGGTCGAGACAGCAAAATACGTGCTATGCCACTTTTCTGCCCTTGCAACAATTAAAGGATTCATGCGGGGGACTTCTGGCCTGACATGGCTGTCATCAACAACACTCCAATTGCGGAAGTTAGAAGGTTATGTCAGAATTGGGTGATTTTAATAGTTTCCGTGTTGGGGAGCCTCTGTAGAGGTAACACAATAGATCAGCCTTTTGTCGCCTTACTACGCCTAAGTTTTCACACCGTCCAGTCCTAATCCAGAATATATCTTTGTTGTGTGATTGCTAAATAACTGGTAAATACACTTTTCGTTGAGTTTTGCATCTAGCTGATTTTATTATTAACGTGGCAGTAGCCTGCTGTGAGCCATAATCCGCAGTTAACACTGTTTCAACAAGAACAAGGTACCAGTTATGACATCAAGCTGAGAGTTATAAGTCTCCACTGGTGGGGAAGATTACCTAAATTTCTGTTGGTTCTGCAGATCAGTGACAGAACCCTAACGCAGCTCACTAGTGGAGTCGCACCAAGAAGCAAGCTTACCGCTGTCACCACAAATCCTACGCCATGATCAAGACTATTTCCCTGCGGGCTCGGACTTGGTCCCCGTAGTACCAGTCAATAAACTCACTGGTTAGGCTTTTCAAAACAGCTGAAGCTGTCCCTACCAGTTGGGCAACTCGCAGTTTATAGTACTGGTAAACTTTGCACGGCCAAGGTAGGTCGGTTGCCGGTCTGATCCTACTAATCGAGCACGAGCCCCCGAGTCAACACTTTGATAGTGGGCGTGAGCAGACAAAATGCACCCTATTGCTAAGGGCCAGATCCCTAATACCATCAGCCACACTACTTTTTGGGAGCTCATCTTCACCTACATAAATTGTCGGCCTCCCATCACCCAGTTTTTCGCCTGGTCAAATATATAACTCGTAGGATCACCAGACGTAGCGACTGGGGAGCAAGGACATTTATATCCACAGCCAGGGAGCGAAGATGTGTTGTAGAGGACGCGCTGCCGCTCAGGTGTTAGGCACCCATACTGAGGACTAGTATTACTTCACCTGGTAAAATTACTAACCCATTTCTTCATGGCTCCAATTAAGGAAAACCTTGTTCCTATTCGAGGAGAGGTAGATGTACCAAATCACATAGTGACGCCGATGGGATACCGCAAAAAGTATCTTCGTTCACGCTCCTTACCGAAGTGAGTGTCCTTGGCCGTCCTGTCTGGGAGCATAACAGCAAAAACTTATGTACGGAAGAAAAAGCTATGTGAGGCGTTTAAAGAGAGTAGCCGTTACAGATCAGTGAATGTTTATTTGGAGAAACAAATGAAAATTCGTGCAATTAACAACAACTACAACATATTACATTACTAAACTTTTGAATGATGCTAAATCATTAAGCTTTGGTAAGCTTTCTGGTTGATGTGAAATGTTAGCACTTCACCTTCAAAATGTGCAGCTCTAATTTATCCGTAATGTGATCTAACTATATTTATGTGAAATTTTTTTATATTTTAATATTTTAAGCTTTATCCTGTTCCTCAGCTTGTAGAGAAATTGCCAGATAAGTAATTATAGTGTCAATTAACTGAAAATAAATAAAAAATATTTGTTTACATTTTTAATTCTGAGGTAATTTATCAGTAAACAGCTTACTGTGGTATATAAAAAGCGATCAACAATAAAGAAGCCACAAGCAGAAAACTTGTAGTCGCAAAGGCAAAGAATCGTCGCAAACGAACCAATCTAGAATAATATAAATTAGCAGAGTTCTGCTGATTTCCATTATAAAAAATACCTTTTCCCGGCAAGGTCGATCCACATTTAAGGACAGCAAATTGCAAACCTGACATTTGAGATCTTCAAGCTGAAATGAGAAAATTATATTATGCTTAACGGTTTAACAATTTTACATTACTTTGACAAGTATACAGGTGCTCGCTTTTGACCGTTACCATAGAAACATCGTTTATTTAAACATAAAAGAAGACAGTTACATTTTAGTAAAATTGTATGCTGATTCATATTATGAAAAAAAATATTAAGTGATCTTACTTAAAAATAAAATATTTGGTTTCACCTGTGGCTACGTAAAACGACGACGCGTCTCGTTTTCATTAGAATTCTTCAGGTGGCCTTAACTCCATCCATAGTTAAAGCCAAAAGCAACGGCAGATAATATATTACAACGACAAAAGCTTGACTGAGGACTGAGCAGCAAACCGGTGGGAATGAAAGGAATCTGCTAAGCAGATATGAGCAACGAAAACTCCCGTGCAGCAATTATAATAAAAAAAAGAATTTGGGTAGGATATATCATAACACGTTTTATTCTCCACCGTTTTAGGTGACCTCAATCCCATCCATAGTTCAAACCAAAAGTGACGGCAGATAGTATGCCAGAAAATTATATGATTTTGTGCATAACATTCGGTTTGGCTGCTGATATTTGCTTAGCAAATCTTTTTCATTTTTATCGGTTCGTTGCTTGGCACCTTTTGCTCGTTACACATAGAAGGCATTTTAATTGGCCCCTTTTTTTTCTTATGGACAACTTTTCCAACTGTGTCATGTTTAATTCGAATTTTTAATTTTGATTTCAGCAATGTATCACACTTTGTGTTTTGCTTAAATGTTGGAAACTGTTAAAAAAACACACACACATATGAGTGTCGCGCAATGACTACGCCATTTATTTTATATTAAACAATTCGAGAGTAGCCTTTTAAAAAACGTTGCTATGGACGTAATTTCTATTGACTTTGACGGTAACAAACGTTCTTTAGAAGCCAGTAAACAAAATTATAATGTTGATTTAATACTCTTATAATAAAAATAATACATTTAAACGGAAATATATTTAATACAATATCCAGAAAAGCAATAGTTGCACCAATCGTATCTTTTACGTTTATATAGAAATATGGCCAGTAGGTTATTTTGGACAGTTTTGGAACCTCCCCACCACTCGACCTTGATGGTCAAGGTCAACGTCATAAATCATGGTCAAGGCCATCTCCCCCACCACCAAACCTTGAGTTTGTTTTAAGGTCATCGATTAAGGTCATCTCTCTCCCACCACCAACGTCAGTTTTGCAAGACCAGCAAATAATTGAAACGCAAACAGATAAAAATTTGTTTAATTGTTAGAGTTTTAAATTCTCAAATTTCAAAACATTATTCAATTCTTTCGTGGTGGGGGAGGTGGCCTTGACAAGTATTTATGACCTTGACAGTAGTGTAGTTTGGACAGTTCTGGATTCACCCCCCACTCATATATTTATATCATTTTGCCTGAGAGGCAATCGCAACTGCTTCAGAGCTTTATACCCCTCTTGATTGGTTCGATGTGCATATATTGCTTCAAACTCCTGTAACAACCATTATTCAAGCTGCTGTTGGTTCGAAGGTTTTCTATTTCAACATTCTGTTATTGCATTGAGCTATGTACAGTAATAAAAATTCAGAAAACAATTTTAAAAAGCAATTTAATTTTGTATTGCACGATTCAAATTAGCTAATGCGTAACAAACTTTTTTGGTTATGGAATAGACATTTTAAGATCAAAATTTTCTATGGTTTCTTTGAACTAGACACGATTGTCATCATCGTCATCGTGATTTTCTTGTTCTACAGCAACATGCTGTTCTGCATAAATATCTTGTATTTCTAAAATAATGTTTGGGTCTCTACCATCGTCTAACTGCTCAAAATCTTCTTCGTGTTGATCACTCAGCAGAATAATGCGAATGAGAATAATCCGCGGATAAAGCGGCATCCTCGACACTTTCATCACTGTTAAGGTTATATAGCAATACTTCGTCTAAATCGAACCTTCTGCTAGTGCATTCAGCTATGTACAGTAACAAACTCTCAGGAAACAATTATAAAAAACAATTCAATTTTGAACTGCTTGATTCAAATTAGCTAGAGTATAACAAACTCCTCCTTTGGTTTTGGTTTAAGCATTTTGGAATTAAAATTGTCTATGGTTTCTTTGGACAAGACGCGATTGTCATCATCGTCATCGTGATTTTCTTGTTCTACAGCAACATGTTGTTCTGCATCAATATCTTGTATTTCTAAAATAATGTTTGGGTCTTCACCATCGTCTAACTGCTCAAAATTATCTTTGTGCTGAACACTCAGCAGAATAATGCGAATGAGAAAAATCCGCGGATTAAGCGACACTTCTATCACTGTTAAGGTTATATGTATAGCAACACTTCATCTAAATCAATATAATCTGCAAATTCTGTTAGTTTTTACGACGACAATGCCACTTATGATGCAATAAATAGCAAACATAAAACATTTCATACGTGTGCCGACACATTCACCTTATATAAGAAAATCTATTGGGACGCGGATGTTCCGCTTGGTAAATATAGATGCAGGAACTTCCAAACAGACTAATACAACGCCTTCGTTAATTACTGACACCCACGTGACCTTTGGTCCGCGGTGACTTAGGGATTTTTAGATTTAGATATTTAAATCAGTTCAGGATTGG
Source organism: Ctenicera cuprea (assembly GCA_958336395.1). Taxonomy (NCBI): domain Eukaryota; kingdom Metazoa; phylum Arthropoda; class Insecta; order Coleoptera; family Elateridae; genus Ctenicera; species Ctenicera cuprea. The sequence continues at coordinate 56,713,859 of OY284489.1, forward strand.
TACTCGTGGTAACTAAAAATTCCCTGTAAGTGTCACTGTCAACACTCAAAGTGAGGTTATGTATGTAAACAAGCAAGCCTTGATAAATTAACAAACGGTTTGAGAATTTTTGGATAAAAGGTTTACCAACAGTGTAAGTTGTGTTGCCTATATTTTCTGGCCACGTGGGTATCAGTAATTAACGAAGGCTCTGTATAACGTTGTTGTTCTTACAATCATTTGTATTTTATATACGCCATATTACACAGAAAGCCAACAAACGATACGAAAACTAACAAACACGGCATATTCTTCTCAGGAAACATGTGCAGTTGATGAGTCCCTGGTTGCTTCGACTATACTCTAAATACATTGTTGCCAGCTGCAGCACAACTTCTCTAAATCATAAACTACTGAAATCTCCCATCTCCATGCAGTTCTTAAGCGAATATAAGAAAACAGTCATTTTTAAACATCAGCTGCAATCCTAAATTCTGATACGCTGGGGACACCTTGTATGTAATATGTAACATGCGTTTAAAAAAAGATAAAGCGGGTTTTGAATGCCACTGTTTTGCCCATTTGACCTTTTTGTAGTGAAATTTCGTAGGATTTAAATTTGTTGCTGGAAACGCGAGACGTGGGCGAAAATACGACACGTTCTTATCAACGATTGCCTGGACATCTAAGTATTGAATGAAAAAAAAAGTATTTTTGGTAAAGTTGTTACCCTATTATTAATTGTTACACTACCATTGTTATAGTTTTATCGTTAATAATAAACTTAAAAACAAAACAAATTACCAAACTCAAGAGCCTCGATTAGCTTCTGGGCTGCTTTTTTACGTCGCTCCTATACTGTGCGCTGCACGTATTTGTAATATTGCCGGTCGAAAAACGGGCACGCTGTATATTTTTGTACAAAAGAGACAAATACCTTAATCTTACAGGAGTGCCATGGTTCTATAAGCTGAAACAACCGTATTAATTGTATAGATAAGACGGCAATCCAATTAAACAATTCCACAAAAGCCCGGTCTCTTCCTTCTAACGTCAAAATTATAAAATAATGTGATGACACCAGATGGCACAAAAGTCCTGACATAGTCACCTAAAACCAAAGCAACAATGAAAAAAGTTTTATTACAAGTTAAAGAAATAGTGTACGTACAGTGACAACTATCCCGTAGAGATCGTTTACTATTTGGGCTGCCTGCACCCATTTTAAATAAGCCTGGGTTACTTTGGTAATTGTAACAGTTGCTGCAACATTAGGAATCGAAGCTGTGACTAAGTTGATTTACTTAAAATTCTAAATGTACCTCTAAAGTGGGTAGGAGAAACCGTTGGGCTTTGGGAGATTGCAGATATGTTTTCTTCAGAAAAATGAGATGCCCTACTAACAGCAGATGTATGTTTGCTAGCAACTTCAGCTCTTTCAATGTTTAGATATTCTTCTTTTAAGATGTTATTCATCTGAACTATCCTGTTTTCCAAACAGTTGGCTATGTATACAGTGATGCAAATAACAGCAAAAGCCACTATGTAGGTCGTGTAATAACAATAGTTACGTCTAAGTGTCCCAAGGAACGGATTGTTGTAAACTTCGTAATTCGTGTACAAATCAAGTGAGTCGGTGAAAACGTTATACATTAACGGCATAGTTAGCTTAAAAATTGATTTGTATCTGTTTGCTTTTGAAAATGCTGTATTGATTAAATTGTCAACCTGAAAATTCGTGAAATAATTCGAGGCTATTTGTTTATATAAAACCAAATGCTTAGCTAGATAAATTGGAGACTTTGAGAGAGACCCTCTAAATATGACCATTACGGCAGTGCCAATAATTAGTCTTACGGTGGTTTGAGTTTAATGTTTCTATCTAGATAATATGGTTACGCACAAGCTACTCAAATTAAATAGATGGAAGCCAAATAAACCCTAAACAGTGTCAACTGTATAATAGGGCTACATACGTACACACCAGTGGCGGCTCGTGGTGTGGTGTACCGGGAGGCATACTAAAGTATTTATTTGGAAAAAATTTGTTCTTACCCAAGTTTTGGGTAGCCTTATATTTCAAACCCATTCTTAACGTTGGCAAAATGATCTATTTTTACCAACATTTTCATTGAAGTCTTTAATAAACTTTCGATAAGAACTCTCTAACAAAATTATTGTTAATTGATACCCACATTGCCAGTGTGTCAAAATGCACAACATTTTTCATGTGGTTTACCGATAAAAAATGTGTTTAAATTTTAGTTTTTAAGAGTTTGCAGTCAATATCACACAATGAATTATCACAAAATAGCAGACAGTGGAAACAAGTGAAAGCAATTTCTTACGTGACATAAACAATCCAAAATTATTTTGCACGGACATCGTACAACACCACTAAATTATGATTACACAACCAACAACTGTTTTACACTATTACGTAGTGTACGTGCGAATCCCGCAAATTAAGCGGCTATTGGCATGCGCTTATCACGGACAGCCGACATCATAATTCTCGGAAGATGTGGGTTCGTGACCCTGAAGTCTTTAATGCGCAGATACTTCTATCCTCTTTTAGCGTGTGTAATATGAATTTTACCGCAATGAGCTTTCTATTTCACTCTTATTCATTTTTAAGCCGGCGGCTTTATTCGGTGGCCTATAGCTAAATTAGGGACTGACAGCCAAATGACCCTCGCATAGATTCGTTTAATGCGCTCGAAATACTCAAACATGTTATATGAATTTTCCCGTCACGCTACCACTGGCATTTAGCCACCACTGGAATTTTTACGCGCAACTGTCCGCGCCCGGACGCCGTAACTTCACTCTCCCGCATCCCGGAAGACAGACAGCTTCCAGCAACTGTACTGAACAGACGTGTACACCACACACGCACTCGTTCATCGTTTCGAACTTATGGTTGAGTACCGTCATGTGAAATAATTAGTTAAGCCGGGAACATTGTAAAGTTCTTCGTGAGTGACCGCTCGTTTGTTTAGTCGTAACACGTCAAATTATCGTCATTGCACCGACTTGGTCGATATCTGTACGCAAGATTGAAGTGTCCGCTAACAAAAAGAAGAGCTACATTTGAATTTCGATTGCCGATTCCTGCTCGATTTCTAACGTTTAAAACGGATCCAGTCAGTCACCACAAGTTCCAAGCCTGTTTCCCGAGCTATTTCACCATCTTTATAGCTGCATCTACCGTTGGCTGCCGCCAAATTTTCCCGGTACTCTCGTCCCGTTCTCGCCTCGTATCACCTACCATTTCGATTTCGCTGCAACGCCTGGAAGTACGTCATCTCCCACGGCTTTTACGACAATAAATAAAGGCTAATTCTCCACCAGGTGAACGACATTATTGTAAGTAACTTTAGACATTACCGATTAACACCTGTGTTTCGTGCTGTGTGAAGAAACCATCCGATTTGGACCCAGGAATATAATTTCATGTTATAACCTGTTGCATGCTAGATATACAGATTTTCTTTGCTCTCGGAGTCCAGGTCGATAAGCCAATACCTTGTTTCTGTTAAGGAAAAGCTTGTCGACGAAGAACGTTCGACATTACGCAACGTTGTTGAGTAACTATTTATGTTTAGATTTAATTGTTATTCATTTTACAATTCGCTTTTCTCCGTGTACGTTGTTTCAATATTTTATTCCGTGCTACTTATTCATATTTATACATATACATAACTTTATTCAATATATTTGATTTGTAAACTACAGTAGCGTGATTTATTCATTATCTTCGTAATTAAGCTTTGATCCTACTTTGTAAGCATATACTGTGTTGCTGATCTAGTGGTAAAAAGCCAAGGTAAGTCACGTCAAGATCAACGAGCCGCCCAGGGAGGATTTCCTGCTTCTCAGCCCCGGGACTAGAACCGCTCGCTTCCTTCCCCTTACCTCAACCATCAGAGCAGGTGGCGCCCTTTTAAATACCTCAATCTTAACTTCAACAACCCCCCCCTTCTCCGGCTACGAGTTAGCTGCCAGACACACCCTTTTGTTACGGTGTCGAAATACCGCCCGAAGCCCGTAACAAACATTCAAGCATTTTCGGATCCTGCGGCAGCTCTTTAATAAACGTTCTCGCATAGAAATCTCATACAAAAGTTAACTATAAAGTATTTTTTAAATATTATAGTGCATAATATGTTATGTACTCAAACAGAAAGTAATTATTTATTTTTTCTAATTTCATTAGAAGGTAATCACCATTTGACCCAATGGAGAAACTGCCACTGGTACACACATGTATACGGTATACACACAATACTAAATTTATTAGCTCATGAGAGACGTGCATGCATGCCACTTTATCAAAAATTTTGTATTATTCTGTCCTACTACACCAAATGATAAAAACGCCGAAGTTGAAATTGACCCTTATTGTCATTTTTACTACAATGCATTAGATCGCAAGACTTTATGGTAATTTTTTCTTGAGTTTGATCAAATCTGAACAAGTTTTAAGAATTAATATTCTAGAAATCTTTTATTTTGTAAAATGTCTCGTTTCAGCAGGAACGCAAAGCGCTTTTTTCATGGAAGAAACAATTTTCAACTTAAGAGCTTTTTTAAAATTTTGTTTTAGCACATTTTCTACCTACACTTAATACAAATTATTTTGTTACAAATATTAGTCATATATTTTTCAATACTTTTGAAAGTATTTTTATAAGCACAGAGCGATTACAGAAAGTCTTCTATAAATTAAAAGATTAATTTTCTAATGCAAAATAAGACAATTCCATGCAAACACAATTAGTATGTTCAAAAGCGCACCGCACCGTTCTCTGCTATTAACAGATATTCCATTTTTTTGATGCAAATTGTTAATAAAAAGTCACTAATCAATAATAAATTGAGATAAACTAACAACTTGAATAAAAGAAATTATACTTACTTGTCCAATATATTTAAGGTATTTAAAAAAGTGCAAAAGCCTACCAGGCATAATAAAAACCCCATAGAAAACTAAAAAGCAGAATGCGCTCATACCACTAAAACGCACAAATTTATCGGTATTTCTCACAGTGTGTGTAGGTTTCTTCTCCACAGTGAGTTCTTCGTATATTCGATAATAAATTGAACCAACTAAAACAAATATTTAGAAGACTTAAAATTTAACATTAATCGCTTACGTGTAACTGCTCCAATTGTGCAACTGTACAACGCATACAAAGGGCTAAATTTTAAAAATATCCCGGTTCCCTTTCTTTTTATTTGCAATGGGAAAAGACCAAGTAGTCGCAATATATACATCACTGAAGAAGCATTTTCATACATTTTTTCAGAAATGCGAGCTTCAGCATTCCAGAATGTAACCTTAACCATTGTTTTTGCCAAAACCGGAAAACGTAGTACAAAACCAAAATTTTTAAGCCAACTAAGCCTATTTCCTACTAGAACATACATTCTAAAGGTTTTTGCTTCAGAATTCTAGCTAAAGACTTAAAAGCCTTAATTAAATATAAGTTGTTTATTTCCTTGAGTGTCTACAGAGCACTAAAACGAATGCCATTAGATACTCACACTTTTTGATTTATTTTTTTGGTTCTTTACAGGATTGTTCCACTAGTTTAACGATTGGCCGAAACATTATAATATACACTGTGCCTATAAAGTAACGCCCCCCCCCCTCCAGCTAACTTTTGAACGACTTGATATTTTACCACAAAATTAGGTGTGCTGTAATAGGATTTTAAGTACTATTGTTTAGCCCATAATTAAATTTCGTATCATTAAAAATGGCGGCTGGGGGGAATTTTAAATATTTTTTAAATAGAATGGGGGGTCGAGTGACACCTCATTTGAAAGGTCTTTTAGTTCTGCGTCTGATCCTAGAGTTCCAAAGAAAAATATTCAGCAATAACAAAACGACAATGTTTGAAGGTAAAGAAGTCTATTTAAAAAAACTAAGAATTAAAGCAAAAAGAAATTAAATTAAGTGTTTGAAATGTTTACTATTCACATCTTGGCACATAAAAAGTCGGTTATGAAATTCCTGCCTTACATTTTCATAAGTTTCTGGAGTGATATTTCTGCAAACTTCTGTAATGCGTTGCTCCAGTTCTTCAAATGTTTCTGGTCGGGTTCTGTACAATTTCGATTTCAGATATCCACATAGAAAAAAATCTAAGGGTTTAAATCTGGGAAGCGAGCCGGCTATTCTACAGGCCTGCCGATCCATCTTCCAAGAAAATGTCCGTTGAGAAAGTCAGAAACAGGCCTATAATAATGAGGCGGCGCACCGTCTTGTTGGAACATAGCATTTGCAATATTATTTCCAGCCACCTGAGATATTTCTGGAAAAATTTTGTTCTGCAAATGAAAAAGTGGACTACTGGATAAAAAAATCAAGACAATGTTGAATTGAGTGTGTCTATTTGTTTAAACTATTCCATTTTGTTATGGCTGAATAGTTTTCTTTGAAACTTTAGGATCAGACGCAGAACTAAAAGACCTTTCAAATGAGGCGTCACTCGATCCCCCTTTCTATGGCGCCCAGCCGCCATTTTGGATGATACAAAATTTAATTATTCTCTAAAAAATAGTATTTAATTTCCCATTAAAGCACACCAAATGTTGTGGTAAAATATCAAGTCGCTTAAACGTTAGTTAGGGAGAGGGGCGGTTACTTTATAGACAGACGGTATAAAAAAAAAGTTGAAGTGGGTTGGTTTTCAAGCTAGTTATGGTATTGTTCTTAATATGAAATTAAGGTAGAGTTTCAGGCATAAATACAAAAACACAGTTAGAGATAGTAGTGTTATTGATCTAAAAATTAAAATAAATTTTATAATAAGATTGCATTTTCAGTTTCTCATTTATATTCCCCTAATTTATACCGGTATACAAAGTTTAAGAAAAAGATATTATATTTTCCAAAATGCGGTATAATATATTTGTTAATATTAATACATGGTTCTTTAAACAATGGTACATTTATTATAAATATTAGTACATTACGCCGAACCCACATTATGGAGCCTAATCCCAAACGCTAATAGATTTAGGAGAATTTTGTAAGCTCTAGGCAGAGGTTGGTTTGACTCAATTTGATTGAGCTGTCCACTGACTCGGTATGCAACAAGAATATCCTCATATAGGTTTTAAACTAGGTCAGCTAAACATTTTGATTGTTAATCAATATCTTATGGGCAGTATCTGACTGTAAATGCAACGGACAGAATTTGTCATACGTAATAGCTACATATTACGATATTTATAATAATTTGGGAATTAGTTATAATAATAATTATTATTTTGAATAAGCCAATCTCTGTATAGCGGCACCTTCCTATAAAAGCTAATTCTCCACGTCCATAACAATGCCATCCAAAGTTGCTTAAGATGGGAAAAGAACAAGCTGTCAGTACGATATCAGGAAGCGAACCCTAGTTCCCAGTGGCGGTGGTAAACTTCTTAAATCCCTATTAATTCTGCTAATCATTACCCAAGCTAACATGCAGGTCAGCTATTGAGCCACACCAAGACGACTCATGTCTGCACACGCTTACCACGAGTCCTAACCCGTGATCAGGATGAAAGATGCAGTTTTCTTGCCGAGTTATTTCCGTGACACCAGTCACAGTCACAGTTTGGACTTTTCTAAACAGTTGTTTTTGTACAGACTACCCGCAGTTTTAGTGCTGGTCGATTATGCAGCGCTCAGATAGGTTGGTAGCCGTTCTGATCAAAGTGATCAATATCTTAACAATGCAGTGGTTGATCGCCCACTACCTAAAGTAATCTCTGATAAATTATTTCTTTTGCGTACAAATACTGGGGAAGCCTCTTGCTAAATACTTATCTATTTTTACTGATTGATCAAAAACACTCATCAAACCGCCAGGCAAATTTTCCACTGTCGTCCAGAATGACGAAACGGCGAAGAACCCTCAGTTTGGTGGGAAACGTGAACCAAGACACCTTTCGCGGCGTCGCCGTTGTTTCAGTGATTTTAACCTCGGAGAGGTTTGAAGTTTACCTTAATTCAGACCATAGACAACTGTGTTAGTGATATCACTAAGTGAAGTGCCATTAGCTTCCAGTGTGGAAGCTTAACACCTTAGCGGCAGTGCGTCTTCTAAAACGGTATTCCCATTTTTTCATTGTGGCTACAAATTTACCTGCGTCCCAGTCACTACTTCTGGGCGACCCTACGGGTTGCAAAATTTCCCAGGAATAAACTGGATGACCGGAGGCAGACGATTTAGATAAGTAAGGGTGAACTCCAGAAGAAAGTGGCGTGGCTGCTGGCACTAGGGACCTGGACCCTTCGAATGAGGTGCACTTTGCCTACTCAGGTTCACTATCAAAGTGTCGACAAAAAAACGATGCGAAATATGGGCGCGTCGGGTTTGGTCGGAAAACAGGTACCGGTTCAAGTGCCGGGCCTGGGTGAGATAATGGCAAGCGTCTTCTTTGGCGTTCGCGTCTTCAAGGCTTTGCAAGTTCGGATCAAAACTTGATGCCGTGCCTTGGCCTCCCGCGAAACTTTTTAGCGGCGTTGAACCTGAGGCAAGCTAGGTGATTTCAAATCAGGCTACACACCGACGATTCCAATTAACTGGCTAGCTAGTCTCTTAATAGTTTGGCAGTAGGAGGGGGCGCTTTAGAGCATTTCGAGGGGGATAAGTTCCCCACATAACGGAGGGGCATAACGGCCCCAGGTTAAAACCGCCAAGACCTCTAGGGATAGCGCTGGGCCTAGCAGGAATTCCCCCGGACAAACCCTCGCGCTGCTCAAACCTGCTCGGCTGGTATATTTTGATAATATTAAGACCCAGTACATAGGCTACCAGGTGTGATTGAGATCAAACGGCTATCCGGCTGTGTGTACGCACACATACCACTCGGCAATAGCACTGGGTTATCCCCCGGTGTACCTCGGCTTTGTTGTAACGCATACGCCGGCAGATAACTGTCTGGCGCAATCACTCAACGGTGTGCGGCACAAATCCATGTGTCGCACTGCGATTGGGCGGCATCTTAGTTGGTAGATGTTGTTGCGGCCGTAACTATGATTCTCTTAAGGTAAGCGGTTACTATGTTGAAACCGGCTGCCGACCTATTTGGACGTTGCGAAGTTGCCAGTACTAGATACTAAGAGCAGCCCAGCTGGTAAGAGTAGCTTGGGCTATTCTGAAAAGTTCAAGCAATGACTTTATTCACTGGTTCGGCGGGGACCATGTCTGAACCTGCGAGGTAATAGCAGCCCCCATATTGGTCACGGAGTAGGACTCGTGGTTGCAGTGGAAAGCCTATGCAGGCTAGGGCCGTCTTGGTGCGGTTCGACAGGTGATCTACGTTTTCAGCTCGTGCATTGATCTGCAGAATCAGTGGAGATTCACGTAATCTCCTTCCACCAGTAGCGACTTAATGCCCCCAGCATGATGTCATGACTGTTTTTATTGAACGCGTCATTAATTTGGGCAAGCGCTCTGATTAAGCCTAACTCAATCCGGCCTAAGAAGGGACGTGGTGGATAGAGTAAACGCTAGCTGCACGTAAATAAACAAGGTTGGCTGTAATGGCCTCCTCGTGGGTTATGTCTTCCAGGCTGAGCATAATAATAAATGTTGGCTCTTGAACCCTCATTGTCCTTAAAGAATTGCAAAATTATCTCAGGAACGATCCTATAATGCTACCAAATTCATGACTTTATATTCTTCCTCGCCCCAATAGTATCTTTTTATGCATATATTGTAATTTTAATTTCTTAAACAACGGCAATTAGTATTATTATATGAAAAGAAAATGTCGTTCAGTTTGTTTGGCTGGAAAAGCATAACGGTATTAGGGGTAGTGACAAAGCCGATAAGATAGCAACAACGCTTCTGTAACTGAAAGCCGATTGTCTCTTTTCTATTTTTCGCCTGTGGTACCCAATGCTTTGTTAGATCAAAAATGGATAATCTTACAGACAGATAAGTTAACGTGAAAAACTGTCGCAAACTAACGAAAGCTATGACTGCACATTTATATAAGATGGCTAAACATTGCACACTATTGTACCTCATTTTCTCTGACTTATTCTTTGGATTTTGAAGTACTAACACGGTCCACTAAGCTAACACATGCCAGAAATAGGAGTGAGAAACCGGCCTGTATGTCGTGGTTGAAACTTTGAGGACGAGAAGGCAGAACACGTACTTTGCCTTTAACCTGCCCTCAGACTGACAAAAGGATCCATGTTAAGGGACCTCTAGCGGATTATGGCTATCATCAGTACTACCCCAAATAGTGACATTGTTAAGTTCATCCAGAAGGGTAGATGGCGTGAGTGGCTTAAGTGATGAGCAGGCAAGGAAAGTTACTGACTGAAGAAAGCACTTCCCTTGGCCTAAGTGCGACATTCTTAACCCCCCCCCCCCTTCTAATTCAGAAACCAAAAATATTTTTTAATTTTGTTTTGACTTGTTATTACAAAGTAATGATTATTAACTAATTAAAATATGTAAGTTGACAGCTTGTTCTAGTAATTTTGTACTTACTTGTCCACTTATTTTGATATACTTAAAAAACTGTAAAAGCCTAGTAGGCATAACGAAAACTCCATTAATAACCAAAAAGCAGAATACTAAAAAACCACTGAAGCGCACATATTTATCGGTATTGCTCACCGTGTGTATTGGTTTATTATCAATAGTAAGTTCTTCGTATATTCGATAATAAAGTGTACCAACTACAATAAAATGTAGAATATATTCAAATTTTAATAACAATAAAATTGCTTACGTGTGCCAGCTCCTATTATGCAACTATACAATGCATACAAAGGACTAAATTTTAAAAACAATTCCCCCTTCTCTCTTCTTATTTGCAGTGGGAAAAGACCAAGTAGTCGCAAAATACACATCACCGAAGAAGAGTTTTCATACATTGCTTCTGAAATGCGAACTTTGGCATTCCAAAATGTTTCCCTAACCATTATTCTTGCCAAAACCGGAAAGCGTAGCACAATTTGTTATTTTTTCTAGCTGACGTGTATGCTCTGAAAATGTGGAACTGTAGTTGAAGTCCTAAAAGCGTAAGTTTTTTGGACAATTATAGTGTTCAGACAGCAGTAAAACTTATGCCATTGGACACTCACACTTCTTAATGGGTTTTTTGTTTGTAATTATATTTGAACGGTAGGCCGACCATAATAATTTATTAAACAAATTGAAAGCAATTTAAAATATTGTACTTAAGTAAATAGTAAAAGTAAAGAAAGAAGGAGAAAAAACGTAAGTGTTTAAAATAAATCCTCGCATAGTTATTTAGTAGAATAATTATTTAATTTACGTCAGTAGTTACGCATGTTCAGTTTGGTCACTGACTTTGTAGATTTTACAATATACAAGACCGCGAGACGTATTCGGAAAATGTCTTGCACCTCGACCCAGTTTATTTATTATTTTAAAAAAATTACTAAAAAAATGCGTGAGCAGAATTAACATAGTACTAGCTAAACCCGTAGACTACGCCCCACGCCTTTCTCTTAAAAACCACCCTGACCACTTAACGTAATTTTTACATAAACAACACAATCCGTACACATAATAAATATTATTATTAAAATCAGGTGTGACAATCTAATTTGCAGCCACAAACTCCTAGAAATAGCCATAATTATTCAAAAACACTTTGTTTTGTTTAAATAAATAACAAAATAATAAGCGAGGCGTAGCCCACGGCTTCTGCTAGTCGTATTATAAAACCATATTTTAATTTAGACGTATATCTCTGCTGATACGTCTCGCAACATTTACAACCTGACTGCCTCCCAATGATGTTAGTAGTGCGTACGTGTACGCAAACGTTTAGCGCTAATACCTATCGCCACAATTATGGATTGCTATTAAAAAACGCATTGTACATCTAATTAAAAACCAAAGAATGTATTCTAATAAACAATAAAACGTTGTTTGCATGGTCTCCACTCAGATGGGTGACCAATATACTTGCAACCAACCGTGCTTTGGAGGGCACGTTGAGCCGTTGGTGCCGGTTGTCATACTAACATTTTTGGCAATCTCGTAAGCCATTTAGTGAAACTTCTTGTCTTTTCGATGAGCAAGCCATCTGCTCGGCATACGTACGAAGAGGGCTCACAAAACCCGCACGAGTTGCGGGTATTAAACAGGCAATTGGCCTATAATAAGAGGAAGAAGAAGAAGAAACAATATTACAAATGAAGTGAATTTAGTAACTTTTAATTTTTATTATATTATTCATTTGATGGAAAAACTACAAATGTGTGCAACTACTAATAACTACAACAAATTACATTTCAAAACCTGTAGAAGTAGCTAAACAATTACATTTTTGTAAAATCTGCGTGTTGCTGTGAAAGGTTAGACCCTACTACTGAAAATGTGTAATTCTTCAGTTTTTCATATTTTTAATGTTTTAATTTGTATCCTGCTCTTCAGCTTGTAGTGAAATTGCTAGATAAGTTACTACAGTGTCGATTATCTGAAAATAAAAAAATGTGTGTCTTAATTATGACCAAAATATAACTACAAATCTTACTGATGTATACAAAAGTCGATCGACAATAAATAACCCACAAGCAGAAAACTTGTAGTCCCGAAGGCAAAGAATCATCGCAAAAGACCAAATCTAAAATTGTACAAATTTGCACATTTCTGTTGATTTCCATTAAAAAAATAATACCTTTTCCCTGCAAGATCGGTCTACATTAAGGGATAACAAATTGCTGACCCGAATTTTCATAGTTTCTAGCTGAAATAAGAAAATTACATTATGTTAAAGAGTCTTACAATAGTTTGCAAGAACTATACTTTTTTGAAACAAAAGGACACGTACCTCCTTTATACAAAAATGCCATGGTTCTATAATCAGTAACAACCTTATGATGTGTATAGATAAGACGGCACTATAATCAATCAATTCCAATATACCACGCTCTCTTCCTTCCAACGTCAAAATTATAAAATAAGTTGATGCAACGAGACGGGTCAAAATGCCTAAGATAGTCACCTAAAGCAAACACCACAATAAAAAGAGATCACTAAAAGAAATTTAAAAGGAGTGGTGTACATACAGTGGCAATTATCCCATAGAGATCTTCTACTATTTGGGCTGCCTTCACCCATTTTAAATAAGCTCGGGTTACTTTGCTGATAGCTAAAGATGCTACAACATTAAGGATTATAACTGTGGCCATATTAAATTATTTAAAATTTTAAAACTACCTCTAAAGTGAGTAAGCGACACCATTGGGTTTTGGTAGATCTTAGATATATCATCTTCAAAAGGATGCGATTCCCTACTAACAGCAGAGTTACAATTAACAGCTACTTCGTCCCTTTTAATGTTCAGATATTCCTCTTTTAAGATGTTGTTCATCTGAACGATCCTATTTTTCAAACAGTTCGCCATATATCTATTGGTGCAAATGACTGCAAAAGCAACCATGTACATCGTGTAATAACAGTAGTTGCGTCTGAGCGTCCCAAGCAGCGGGACTTTATAATTTACGTAATTTGCGTATAAATCGAGTGCGCCAATCAAAATGTTGTATACTAACGGCATAATAATCATAAAAATCGATATGTATCTGTTTGCTTTTGAGAATGCTGTATTGATCAAGTGGTCAACCTAAAAATTTTAAAACAATTAATAACAACATACGCACTGTTCATAAATAAACGCTGAGTTAGTTGATTGTAAAGCTTTGAATGGGACGTCTCCAGTTCGAATTCTTGATCTGGTCATCGGGCCCTAAAAGTTCTTAGGAAATCAAAGAGCTGTTGTCAACTATACATCTTCCGGAGTTTTTCAATCTACCCAAAGCACTCTGTACCTAGATCCGTAATTCTCAAAGATTATTTTTATGAGTAGAAAACACCCATAAGCTATTTGTTCAGGTTTCTTTACCCAAATTTTTTTGTAGATTTTACATAATGTTAATGACAAGATTAACTATGTGCGTTAGAAGGGCTTACCGTGCGAGACTCAATACCTCTCGTTGGTGCAAGAAACTCGACATAATGAAATCAGTATTAGGTAAAGCAAAACGATCTACGAATATTAGAAAAGCTATAATGACTTACAACGACCATACAAGAAATAAATTTCTGGTAGACATAGAGATACTTAGAAAACATTTTATACTTTCATATAAACCACTGCTTCTACGGCTTGATTGAAGAGCATCCCTCCAAAGGACCCAAACCAACAGCCAGGCTGTCTCAAACGAGGGGATGGTACTTTCACAACCTAACTAATGAGACAGCCGATGTGGTAATAGGCACCCTTTTCCCAGGCAATACCACACAACCCACGTCCCACTGAGGCGGATTGCGAAGTGGCGGGCCGAGTCGTACCGGGTAATAAAGGTCATCTTGTTACCCGGGCTATAAACACTTTCCTTGCCTTTATGTTGTTCAGTCTGGACGGTATCCTTCCAGCCCTTTTACATTCGGGTTTGAATCTTATACTCATTCATCTGGTGCGCACATACCGGGAATATTGCTTTCCGATATAAACCTTGAGACTTGGAGAAAAGTGAAGTTAGTATTTATACCAAAAAGGAGTTATGGTGATTACTCCCGGGCCAAATCATATCGCCCAGGCCTACTTCGTTCTTACTAAAGACGCTTGAGAGACACAAAAATACGAGAGCAGGTGCTAGTCTTACACCCAATGCACTAAATCCACCAAATCCGCACTACAGTGTTTCTAATGGCATTGAATAGGTATAAGATAAGGCATATTTCGACAGTATGACACTGCCCTCTACGCAGTGCGTGTTGCGTCAACTCTCCTCGAGTAGATAAAACACTTCCATGCGATACGAGCAGTACAGCTTAATATAGGCTACAACTCTGTACGAGGTGTTGTAACAAAGGGCTGCCCTCTTGGTGGCGTTCTGTTCCCACTGCCATAGAACATAGTGGTAAACAGTCTTTTGCAGTTTCTCAACAGTGCTGGTCTTTACACTATTGGCTATGCGGATGATATTACAATTTTCATCACAAGGAAATCTGAGAACAAGCTTGTTAATGCAGACGGGTTTTACAATAATAAAAGACTGGTGTAATAGACAGTCCAGTTTCTCTCTGTCAGTCTCTCAAAGGCAAAGATGGTACTATTCACAAGAAAAATAAGGTTGGACCTTTACCTATACCCCTCGTATTTGATACTTTCCTCAATCTATCAGACAACGTCAAATATCTGGAAATCATTTTTAACAAACAGCTAAATTGGAGGAAACACTTACAGGCTAAGACCAAAAAAGGCATACATGACCTTCTGGAAATAGCGCCGCGCGCTGGTAAAATTCTGGGGGCTGTATACTGCTGTTATTAAGTCCATGCTATGCTACCGGCGATAACCTGGTGGCCCAGAGCCCGTCAGGCTACAACACCAATCAAACTGTGACATGTGCAACGTCTTGCCCTGTCTAAGTATTACAGTGGCTATTTGTTCAACCCCCACAATGACCCTAGAGACGATATAGTAGTGGAGGAGTCAGCTACAAAAACCGCCTTAAGATACGCCTTAGGGGGCTGAGGTATACAAAATATGTAAATGGCAGGCACACCTGCGTTCTCAAAAAAGCAGTCGTAGGGATGTATTTTCCTGGTGCGCTGGTTGGCTGTCTCCCTTTTTAATGTACCTTTAATCGGCACTTCATAGTATATATAATGCTGGGAAAACCCACTATTCATATATATCCAATTTTACTGAAGGATTCAAAACAAGGCATGGAACGGGCGCCACTGCTGGAGGTTTTTTCGAGTATCTAAACTCTCGTCTAAGTATACCGCTATGCAAGCTCACCACCCTCTTCTAAGCGAAGATAATCCATGGTGCAAACGTAGTTAAACGACTATTCAAGAATTAACGTATTGATATCTTCAGCGACAGTGGATCTGTGTAATGAGAAAGCTGATAAGATCGCAATACTAGCCTCCAAACAACTCTCAGGGGCCGATACCTGTAACTCTTATCTCCCCAACGATATTGTACACTATGCTACATTGTAAAACCATAAACAGCTTCACGAGAAGGTGGGTTAATAATTAAAGCTGTTGCCAGCTCGGACTTCTTTTGCAGCACCTTCGCCAAATACTATGTGCAGCTAATCAGAAAGAATTTCCTGGTTGTAGGATGACTGAGCACTATACTCTAAAGAAGCACATACACAGGATAGGATTGGTAGACAGCCCCAACTGTCGAGAATGTAACTTTAAGAACACTGTCTTGACATCACAACAATTAGAAGATCCATGCTAGGGGACTTTTGGTTTGACACGACCGCCATCAGCAACACAAGTCCTTAAGTGCTTTCAAAAAATTGGGTGGTTTGGGTAATTCCCCTGTTGGGAAGCTGCTGTGACGGTAGCACAATAGGCCCGCCTATTGTGGCCTAAGTGCGCGTGAGTTTTCTTACGCTTCAATCCTGATTCAGAATCCAGGGGGACTTACCTTGGTCACATACCTAAAGACGCCAAATATTTAACTATTTAAATATTCAAAATCAGTAATAAGACACTTTACTATATTTCAAAAGCTACATTCTCGTGCATCTTATTAACTTGAACCTCATTGTGGTTTCCAGTATACTGTTTGTCAACTGATTACAAAATGTTTACTTATTTTTCTATCCAGTTCTGTCGGCCGCGCCTGAGAATCACTAATCTAGATAATACTGTTACGCACACACTAGATAAAAACCAAGAAACCCCTTAGCGGTGTCAACTGTAGAAAAATGATACACACACATAAAACACATTACATTAGTTTTCAGAGACGCAGATGAGACACCCATATTTATAATAATGTAGAAAATTTAGTGTCCGACGCGTGTGGGACAGCAAGGTATTTCATGACTCTTCCTAATTCCTTATCAAGATAAGGTTTCTGGGATTGCCAACATTACTAAAAATCTAAAAATGATGCAGCTAAATTACGTTTTAATTACCTTCACCTTAAATTGATATATTTGATTCCTATTTTGAGTTTTGATGATTTACATTTCTAATACTACCTAATAAAACTACAACAAAATAATGTTAAAATCTGTTTTAAAAAATGTATGCTTACCTGACTACTAATTTTTATGTACTTAAAAAAGTGCAAAAGCTTACTAGGCAGGATGAATATTCCATAAAAAACTAAGAAGCAAAATGCATTCATACCACTAAAACGCACAAATTTATCGGTACTTCGTACAGTGTGCGAAGGTTTTTTGTCGATAAAAAGTTCTTCGTATATTCGATAATAAATTGAGCCAACTAAAACAAAAATTTGAACAATTTTTAAATTTTAATAATAATTGCTTACGTGTGCCTCCTCCAATAATTAAGCCACCATACAACGCAAACAAAGGGCTAAATTTTAAAAATAATCCAGAGCTCTTTCTCCTTAGTTGTAATGGGAAAAGTCCAAGTAGTCGCAAAATATACATAGCTGGAGAAGAGTTTTGGTACATTTCTTCAGAAATGCGAACTTCAGCATTCCAAAATGTAACCTTAACCATTTTTTGCCAAAACCAGCAGAAGTGGACAGAACCAAAATTATTAAACAGACCACAAGCCCTTTTCTTTTATTTCCTAACTAGAACATATGTTTTAAACATTTTTGTTTAGAACTGTCGGTAAAGACATAAAAGCCTTAATTCGATATAACTGGGTCAGTTTCTTGACTGTCTAGACAGCAGTAAAACTGCCATTAGAGGCTCTTACTTCTTGATTGCTTTTTTGTTCCTTATTAGAGTTGATTGTTCCACTACACAATTGGTCGACATGATGATACATAAAACAATATTAAGTAGGTACATTTTCAAGCGAGCTATGTTATTGTACTTAATGTGAAAGGTGAAAGTTACACAAAACAGAAAACAGGTAAGTGTTTCAAAAAAACTTCTACAAAGAAATACAAAAACAAAGTCATAAAAACATTGTTATCGATGTAATTAATGACATGCTTTTGCTACTGCGTCCTACAAACGAAAATCTTAAAAACGAGAATAATAAAATAAATATTTTTCGGATATTTTTACTATTGCGCTCTTATCGCTGGAAGTAAGTTGGCGCCCAACGTGGGGCCCTATTGTACATACAAACAATTTAATATATAAGGTGTGGGAGTTGCCCGATTTGTAAAATCGCATGCCAAGATCGTGCATGTTAGTTATAAGTCTCATATCATTGGATATTTTGCATTCAATTGTTTCTTATATTTTTTAGAAAAACATTTATAAAAGGTTGCACACATTCATGGCCGCTTATATCTTATTGGTACCGAAGGAATCTTCACTTCAATTAAGTCCCAAACTGCCACTCGTTGTCCTTAGCTGTTTGAGGATTTACAGTCAAAACTAATAAAAATTGCTGCTACCACCGAAACCACTTCTAAGATTTATTAGAAAACGTAGGAGGTGATGGAGCCGCGGTAAAAAATTTTGTAAACCACCTTCCCGCGTTCGAATTAGTTCTTCAATTCCTAGAGGCTTGATGCTTAGAAAAGCTAGAGCCACTTTCCAGCGTGGGCTACCTTTCGTTTATAAGCTCCTATTTTTAACTCCCGGTATGATTATGAATATTAATACTTTAGCTATCAGTAAATGGTGATTCCAATTTAGTGGTAAAACGGGATTATCTAGTTTTCTGGAACGTATCGAGGAACTTCGTCTAGTTCATGGAGGTAGTAAAAAGCAAATCATCTGCAAACAGTAATAACCAAGATCAAGTCACTAAGTTCTATTCTTCTCATAACAACACCAACTGTTTACTTTTTGATATTGTCTTTGATAATAACATGTAAACATATCGAAATACGTATAAGGTTAAAATAAATAATTATTGTTGAAGTTATAAAGTATTTCTAATTAATATCAATATGAAGTTCAACGATGTAAAGCTGGAACTTAATAATAATAGAGCAATTGTTTACGGCAGCTGTTAAACTTTTCACCGGTAATGCGCTTATTTGGTCAGAGATACGGTCAAAAACTGGAATGAACATGTTCATTCCCTGCGCACTACCGATTACGAGTTTTCTTTAGGTATAGAAAGAAATTCGTAACCGTACCCAAGGTGCTATTTACATCGCGGTAATAGAGTTCATGTCACGTCTTTTACGAAGTGGACCATCAAAACCTATTTGTGTGACTTTTATTCTCCGTAATTTGCTTCCGTATCTCAATTAGCGGTTGACGTCATTTCTACAATAAATTCCGGACTAACTAGGTATTGTAAACTTCTATAAGATTTCCATAAACATGCTGCCAAATGTGAAAGTTCCCCTTCCTGTGAATCAGTGCAGTTGGTAATACCATCCCTGAATTTTGCGATCCCGCTTCTGATCTTGGTACCACAGCTTTCCCTCTTGGCATTATTAAACGCTGGAATTGTGGAGAATAAACCATCTGCGTGTTTTTCTCCAAGGACAATGCACTTTTACGGTTGTGGTAAACCCATTGTCATCGTTAGCAGGCGATTAGTGCGCCGTTCTCTTAAGAACAACCTTTGCGATCAGACTTTATACTAAAACAGCCATTTATAGATTTCATTTTGAATAATTACGGTACCGATGAAAGACCTTACTTGTCAGAATTTTTGGCAACCTATTATTAGGTTCTCTTGATCTTCTCGAACTATCCTAGGTAAAGATGGTTGTGGTACATTATAGAAATGCTCTCCACAACAGTCAAATTCAATCGTATGTGGCTGCTCAAGCTAGTGTCGAATGTGCTTGTAGTACCCGTACCATTAAAAGTGGTTTCGATAAGATCGAGTTATAGGTATTGATCTTAAACCCTATATATTTACTTACCTCGTCGACGTTAAAATTTATAAGAACACCTATGACCAACAACTTAAAATCAGTCATGTTTCGTCTTACCAATGCGGTACTTACGCTTAATAAAGAAAGACCTAAACTGCGTTATTTAGGGGATGCAATTAACGTCGGTGAACTCTTAGTGAAGCGTAGCGAAATTGAAGCAATTTTAAAATTCTGTCTTCCAATTGTCTGAAATCACAATGTAGGGATGGTAAATGGTATAGAAGGTTCATGCCTAATTCTTCTACTGTCTTTAATCTCTTAACTTGTTTGTTAATGAAATATAAAAAGTTTATTTGGGATAACGGTGGTGATTACAGTGTGCGTACGAATAAAGAACATTAATTAGTTTCTGCTCCGGTTCTGTCTTGTTCATACTTCTCGTTACCTTTTACGATTCAAACGGATGCTTCCCCATATGAGTTTGGCGCAGTTTTAATTCAAACATATCCTGACGGGGAAAAAGTCATATCATATGTTACATTAGCCGATCTTTAACTGAAAACGAACCAACCTACAGCACTACCGAGCGTGAGTGTGTAGCTGTCCTGAGTGCTATCGGAAAGCTCAGCCTGTACGTTGAGACATCTAAGTTTATTGTCGTTGCCCACTACTATAGTCAAGCAGTTAAATACCATTGAAAGACACTGTAAGGCTTATTTCCCGTTGGGCTTATTGTTCGTCTTATAGGTAGGGAACCTCTGGTTACCGATTATTTGTCGGGTGCTGTCTCTTTGGCTAACGTTGTGGAACTTTCTGTTCTCGTCGCGTCGAAAGACCCTGGCATTTGTCTATGGTTCAAAATGCAAATGCGAATCGTCGTTTTGTGGCATATTGCCGACAATCGTCTCTATAGTTATGTTTCTGTCCCGTATCCCGATCTTGCTGTTGACACAGAGTTTTAGAAAGTTGTAGTCTCTAAGGAACAACGTAACAAGATAATTAACTATATTGCAAGAGAGATACTTTGGCAAATTTTATTTGTTGCGCGTTTGTCGTTGCAACACGCTATGTAATAATCTGCTGTTTTTAACCTACTTTATAATGTGTTCATATTCTGTACACAGCAATATATAAATTTTTTGATTCCTAAAATATGAATTTTGTAATATAAATCCACAAGAGGCAAATTTGTGGGAAAAAGTAAAATAACTCAAAAACTACTAATTTTAAGATTATAATACCTTAACACTTTTAAATCTAGAAGTAACTGTAGCATCTAAAAATGCATTTAAATAAGGGATGTATGTATAGACATAACCACGCACTCAGTAGAATTGGTAATAGTTTTAGGTTATGCATCAATTGATTATCAACAACTTTTATTCGTTTTCAATAATTTAGAAAATAATAGTAGGATGACAGACACTTAAATGACTCACCCTGTATACACGCGACAAACTATAAGAAAACTGTAGGGGAAAATGGGGTAAGATGACGAGGTTAACAAAAAATTAAGTTTATACCAAGGAAACGTTAATATAATTAATTAAAAACACAGTAACATATTATGTTGATGGATTACTCTTAAATTTCATATGATTTGAAAGTAAACATAAGTTCCAATGTTACTAAAAATTAACATAAACAAAAAATTGTATTGCAGTAATCTTACCCCATAGTGCGGGTAATATGACGAACATAACGGGGTAAGATGGCGTCTACATACATAAATTACAAACAAGCTCTCCTTGGCCACTATAATTGGAGCAGTCTTCGTCACACCATTCTTGACACTTGCAACATTGTATCCAGTCTTCCGCTGGTGGTTCTGTGTAAGGTTCGTGGCAGATTACACAATAACAGGAGGATGGCTCGGATGATTGAGAAGGTAAATCAGTCTTTTTATTAGGTTTTGGAGCCTTCCTCTTATTTTTCTTTCCTCTTTCTCTTTCGCTAACCTGTTCTTTTCTTCTAACTGATTTTTTATAAGAGTGCCAGTAATTACGCTCTCAGAAAATTTTTTTCGCTTACTTTGAACAGGGCGATTAATAGCTGGTAAGGGTTTAATTTCCCACAGTGAGGTGTTAGATTTTGAGTTTAAGCCGCTAGGGCCTTCTTCTTGTTCAGAGGGAAATAGTTTGCACTTTACAGATGGAAGTGCTGCAACTCTTGAAGATGATGAAGATGGGTCTTCATTATTTTCTATAGGTGTAAAAAACGCACGGATTTTTATTTGCTTCAACGGAAAGTTGTCATCTGATGAAGAGTCTGAACTGTCTGCGTTTTCATTAGTAATCTCCCTGCCAATCCTACCATTGGTATGGTCAGAAACATCTAAGGTTGGCTCATAGTTTCTTTCACTTGTAGCTGCTGTCGCAAAATCACTGTCCCCAAAGATATGCGGGTTAGAGTTCAATTCCACACGCACGAAATTCTTTCACTGCGTTATTGACGGTCGCTGCCTTACCATATGCCTCCCCACACATTGGTCCAAAATTTCTATCGGTAATCGGAGTACCTGGTTGACTAACCATCATTGAATCACATGATTATGAAAACTTTTAAAAGAACCAAAAAAACCATATCGGGAGGTTGTAGCCTTTGCGTAGTATGGAGAGGCAAACCTAGCAGTACTACTGTTGTTGGATCTGCAAAAGAGAATGCCTTCAAGCGATATATGAGAAGCGCGGTTGTCCTTCAGCAGAGGACTTGGCATGGTGTTTAAAATGTCTCAAATACTTCACAAAGCTCTCTGTTGTCATCCAACCAGAGGATTGGGCGATGCCGGTAGAACAGGGAGGAGTGCCGTTAAGAAGTTCTGGTTTCATCCGCTTTCGAGCGAAAAAAAAATGGAATGTAAGCACCCACTGCACTCATGGCGCATACAACAGTAGTGTTTTTGCCCTTCTCCGCTGATATAATTTTAATTGCTCTCCGATGACCAGTGGGTGTCAAAATTTTTGGTAATTTTGTTGGGACAGTGGACACGCCTGATTCATGTACGTTAAATATTTGATCTGCAGAGAAATTGTATTTGGTCTGTACATCTCTTAACAGATTAAAAAATTTATCGACGACCACCCCGTCGATACCCATTAGTCGACCTATGGACATTGCTTCTGGTGCTCTGAGACTAAGTCGATTGTTTTTTGTAAATTCTAGGTACCAGTCCTTGCCGGCAGACTTTTATTAACGGTTAAATCTATGTTTGATATTGTTTTCTTCCGCGTATTCGTAAGCTAATTTTTTAAGTTGAACTCTGGTATGACCAAGTCCTCGGTTGCTGAATTCCTTCACATAAGCAACAAATTCAGCGCAGTTTGTTGGGCATTAAAGGTTTTGCGATATCTGCCAGAGTGTTCAGGTAAGTCTTTGTTTTTTTTAGACTTTTTTATGTAACGCCGAAGTGGTGCTTCCGGAATTTCATACCTTGCAGCAGCTTCATTGCAGGATATGGTTCCCTCCTGAACATCATGCATGGCCGCTATTAATGCATCCTGAGACGACTCACCACGATTGGTCTTCCTTTTGTATGTTCGTGGCATGTTGACCTACATTAATAAAAGCTTATTTAAAGAAAATAATGTATTTAGAGGTTACTAGGGTAAGATGACGAATCGTTGTCTTACCCCCGTCATCTTACCCCACCACACGTTATAGATATTTTTCAAATTTATATAAAAACCATTCAAAGATTTATGCAATTTAAACAGAATATCTTATTGCCACTGATATTGTGCAACCTACAACAGAAATCAAATTGTTTTTACCTGTGGTTTTCCAATAAAAAAACACTAAACACACAGAGTAAATTTTATAACCAAACATACAGCTACAAAAGACGGCTTCTAAATAAATAAATGCGAACTGTATCAGAATCTTATCGGCTGATGTTAAATCACCTACAAACCTTTAGATGGCAGTGTAAGAAAAAATATTATAATAGTTTGTCTGTAATAATCATTCGTCATCTTACCCCGTTCGTCATCTTACACCAACTTCCCCTAATTACAGATTATTAAACATTTATTTAATCAAACAACTACAAAGTAGTGCAGTAACCACAACAAACTTAATACAAAACTGCGTTTAATGCTAAACTATTACCTTGTTTCAAGCTTTCGGTTTGAGCTTTGCGATTACCGTGAAAATTTAGTGCTTAGTCCTTCAAATGCGTATCCTGCTCTTCAACTTGTAGCGAAATAGTCAGATAAGTTACTATAGTGTCGATTAACTACAAATAACAAAATGTTTGCTTAAATTATGAGAGTGAGAGTGAAAGGCTTACTGTTGTGTACAAAAGTCGATCAACAATGAAGAACCCACAACCAGAAAACTTGTACTCGCGAAGGCAAAGAATCATCGCAAAAGATCCAATCTGAAATTCGATAAATTTGAACATTGTTACTGATTTTCATTACAAAAAGTCTTAAAATACCTTTTCCCGGCAACGGCGATCCACGTTTAGGGATAGCAAGTTGCAGACTCGACATTTTAGATTTCTTAGCTGAAACAGGAATATTAAAACATGCCAAAAGATTTAATAAAATTGCAATACTTTGACAAAAAATTTTGTTTTTCTTACAAAAGATACATACCTCGTTCATACAAGAATGCCATGGTTCTATAATCAGTAACAGCCTTAAGGTATGTATAGTTAAGACGGCAATCCAATTTAACAATTCTTCAAGAACTTGGCTTCTTCCTTCCAACAACAAAATTATAAAATAATACGATGACACCAGATGGCACAAAAGGCCTATCGTAGTCACCTTAAACAAAAACCACAATAAAGATAATTTTATTACAATTTAAAGAAGTAGAATACATACAGTAACAACTATCCCATAGAGATCGTTCATTATTTGGGCTGCCTTGACCCATTTCAAGTAAGCCAGAGTTACTTTGCTAATAGCTACGGATGCTACAACATTAGGGATCATATCAGTCCTTACATTCTATTACTTAAAATATAAAAATTACCTCTAAAGTGAGTAAGAGAAAGCGTTGGGCTTAGGTAGATCACAGATATACCGTCTTCGGAAAGATAAGATGCCTTACTAACAGCAGATGAATTTTTACCAGCAACTTCATCGCTTTTAATGCTTAGATACTTCTCTTTTAAAATTTTATTCATCTGCACGACTCTAATTTCCAAACAGTTTGCTATATATCTATTGATGCAAATCACTGCGAAGGCCAGTATGTAGGTTGAGTAATAAGGGAAGTTACGTCTAAGCGTTCCAAGTAACGGAAGTTGGTAAACTTTGTAATTCGTGTACAAATCAAATGCGTCAGTGCAAATGTTATATATTAACGGAGCAGTAAGCATAAAAATTGATTTGTATTTGTTTGCTTTTGAGAATTCTGTATTGATTAATTTGTCAACCTGAAAATTTGTGAATCAATTAGATAGTATATTTTGATCTGAACATTATGACCTAAACCTTGTTTGAAAATCAAAAGCAACAGTAATTGTTTCGGGGGTTCGAAATCCACCTAAATCCCCTACCTACACAATACTGTTACCCTTAAACCAGATCAAGTTCTTTTACAAATTTTTAAAGCAAACGAAGCATCGGAATTACTCGATGACATTGTGTGGAACAATAATTACCCAAGAACAGATATGAAAACCAAAATGCATAAAAGTGTGGTGCGACCTACGCAGCAGAACCTTGAAATCACACAATCATTACCAAACAATCGTTGGAGACCTCGGGGATAAAGACACTCAAAAATATAATGGAAAAAACGATAAGAAACCACATAGCAAATGAAGCAATAAAAGAACAACGTCACACACAACCGATTAACGAATGGGCACAAACAAGACGAAGATATTGGGACACTCTTAAATCCTGGATGGAAAAGGATCGAGTCGTGAAAATAGCAAGACACAATTTACCGAGCCAAAAAAGAAATTTTGGAAAACCACAAAGAGATGGAGATAAACAAGAACTTGTAGAAAGCACAAGCTACAGACTATTTTGGAAGGAAGAAGAAGAAGAAGATAAGCCAGATACAAGCTAAGAAAGTCCTACGCGGAGCAGCGTAGCAAAACTAAATTTAGTAAGCTTTAGCAAAAACACAGATAAGACAGTTAGTGTAAAATAGTCAGTAAGAAACTGTGGGCAATTTAATCCTGGCACGATAGGTTTCTAGAATTCCAGAAATTGTTAAGAATTATAGACAGGGCGGCACACCAAATACGAAATAGGCGTGTTTTGTGACAACTGAACCATAATTTTTCTAAAAACGCTCAAACGGGTGCAATTAATTTGCAAGTGGGACATGTAGCATGGCTTTTTCTGTTTGCTTATATTCAAACACAAAATTGGGGCGATTTCCTCTCTAAACATTTTAAATGGCAAGGGGTATCAAAAAAGACAGGACGGAGTTCCCTCGCATTATGCACTGCTTGTTCAACAGTATTTGGATCAAAGGTTTCCTGGTCAATGGATTGGAAGAAGAGACGCTGTTGCATGGCCCCCAAGGTCGCCAGATTTATCTCCGCTCGATTCCTTATTGTGGGGTCATTTAAACAGTAAAATTTACGCAACACAACCCGACACTTCACAAGATTAACAACAACGTATAATCAACGAATGCCGTCTAATCATTCCACAAATGCTACAAAATGTGCAACAACGTTTTGAACAGAACCTTTGTTACTGCATGGACGCTGGTGGTGCTCATTTCGAATACTTACTACCCTGAAACTTTGGACTGCATTTTTGCGGTAACTAACGCTCGGAATTCAAAATTGAAAACAGTGCTGTAAAGCAAATTTATCGGGCTTTGAAACGGTATGTCTTTTGATACCCCTTGCTATTTAAAATTGTAAGGGTGGAAATTGTCCCAATTTTGGGGTTAAAGATAGGTGAACAGAATAGCCATATTACATGTCCCCCTTGCAAATTAATTTGATCCGTCCGGGTATTTTTAGAAAAATAAAGGTTCAGTGTCACAAAACACGCTTGTTTCGTGTTCCTCGGGCCACCCTGTATACATTTTTCTTAAAATTTTTTTTCCCAGTTTGAAAGATGATATAATTCGGTGCTGCCTTGCCAAACGGGGAATGTTTTTGTCCGTCTTTGCATGTTAGATGAAAGCTAATAACCATAGCAGCAGTTGATGCCCCCTTAGTGGACCTCTAATAAAATAAAATAAAAAAAATACCTTTTAAATATTTTCGAATATCTTAAAAATTTTTTTTTATGCAGAATGATTCCAATAACCTTTCGTAAATTAAAACGTCAATTTTTGGGTTAAAATACAGTGCCGGGTTCAGTACTATTCTAACCATTGAACGAATTGGGCTACAGCCCTAGGGCGCCGGACCCAAAGCAGCGCCGGGCGATGTCTCATAAAATATATCGCTTGAAATAGTTATTCTTTACGGTAGGTACTACATTAAATAAAATTGCTTTTTTAGCTATATAATTTCAGTTTTTTACAATAATATAAATTATATTAATAAGTGGATCACAAATATGTTAATGCGCCCATAGCTAGGCATACTACTAGTAAGGCTATCACTCTACCAGGTCGGTAGTCAAAACACATCTGGTGTCGTTATAAGACAGTGTGAATGCGCCTGCGCTGAACGCGCATTGTGTGAAAACTGAGTACAAAGTGTCCGCTAGTGTTCGAGAAGGATACGAGCCGCTGCCTATTGCCCCACTTTAGGCTTATGTATGAATCTGTACTGCAGTAGTTGTGAGAACTCGTGGTGACTTTTCTGAATGTTACGGTGTCCGGAAACAAATCCCTAAAAAAATATTCTCCGAAAGAAAAATCCCATGGAAAAAACATCCTCGCGTAAAAACATCCCCTAGAAAAAAGAATCTTAAGAATTTTACATAAAGGATTCCTGTGACTTTGTCAACAAGATCAAAAGCTTACGGCTATGTAAAGGAGACATTCTAGTTTGTTTTGACATTATCTCTTTTTTTTACAAAAGTAGCAGTAGATGGTGTGCTAGAGCCTAAGAGATGAACTACCTATCGATCTAAACCAATTAGTCAAAATATGTATTTTTTTAGTTAGAATTTCAGAGCGGCTATGAGTTCACCGATATCACCTGTTATTGCAAACATATACATAGAAGACTTTGAAACCAAAGCTTTGGCAGCAGCTGATCTTAAACCTAAATCCTGCTTTAGATATGTAGACGATACTTTCGTCGTTTGGTCTCACGGACGCCAAACACTAGAACAATTTCTAGTACACCTAAACTCAATTCATAATAATATCCAATTCACAATGGAAGTAGAGGAAAATGGCAGTATTCCATTCTTAGACGTACATGTCACACGTAAACCAGATGGTAGCTTGGGGCACGCAGTTTACAGGAAGAAAACACATACAGACAGGTATTTAAATGCAAATTCGCATCATCACCCGATGCAGAAAGCAACTGTGCTAAAAACTCTGACAACCAGAGCAGTCCGAATATCAGATGCAAAACACCTACAACAAGAGAAAACTCACCTCTTGATGTCGTTACAACAAAACGGTTATACAGCCACAGAAATTCACAGAGCAATCCGCAATGCGGAACAGCCCAAGGCTAAGGAGGAACTGACACCTCCGGAAGGCTTAGCTTTTATACCTTACAGTAAAGGCATTACTGATAAGATTGGGCATGTTCTTAGAAGGTACAGCATAAAAACAGTCTTTAGGACTAATGAAACTTTGGGAAACGGTTTCAGATTCGCAAAGGATCTAATATCAAATTTGAAATCAGGCAGGATCTACAACATCCCTTGCTCTTGTGGTTCAAACTACATCGGACAAACTGCTCCTTCTATTGAGTTAAGATTACGAAAGCACAAAGATGATTGCAAAACACAAACGCATCACAAAATCTGCGGTAGTTTAACATACTGGTTTAATTCGGTATAAGATGGACTTTCAGAATGCTCGAGTACTCACCAGAGTACCTCATTATTTCCCGCGCGTCATACGTAAAGCAATTAAAATTCAAAAACAACCTAACCACATAAAAAAAGCATGGTTGTAGCCCCAATAAAGCTTATACTTCACTAGTTTATTCTCTAAAAACTCCTAAGCATCATCGATCTCACGATCACGCCCACCGGATCCGTCTTCGCCCAACGGTGACAGCCAACTAGAAGTCCGCCGTTCTGCCCGACTGGCTCAAATGAGTTTTAATACCTCCGCATCCCGGATTGGATTTCAGTGCTTGCGAAACAAACGCTAGTTTGTATGGTTTCACAAACAGCTAACAGACATAAGCCGACTAAGTATTATTGTCCTAGCAAACAAAATACATTAGGATCAAATCCTTGTCCGCCCCAAGGTTTAAATAATCTAAGCACACGGCCCTGTTTAAACAGGCAGGGCCCACGAACAATTATAGCTTATTCTTTTAGAAATGCGCTTGTGAAGGCAGACAAGCTACATGTCGGTTCTTACCTGACCATGCTAGTTGTAATTCCCAAATGACGACGCGGTTTAAACCGAAAGTAAATTGTAATATTGACAGTTCCAGAAACCGTAAAAGCCTCAAAGAATATATTGTTCTAATAATTTTATACTTACTTGCCCACTTAATTTCACATACTTATAAAACTGCAAAAGCCTAGTAGGCATAATAAAAACTCCATTAATTACTAAAAAGCAGAATACCAAAAAACCGCTAAAACGCACATATTTATCGATATTCTTCACAGTGTGTATTGGTTTCTTGTCAATATTGAGTTCTTCATATATACGATGATAAATTAAGCTAACTAAAACAATACTTGAGAGAAATTGTTTTGATTTAAATAATATCCGCTTACGTGTGCCAGCTCCAAGTACGCAACTATACAACGCATACAAAGGATGAAATTTTAAAAATAAAACCCCTTTGTTTCTTTTTATTTGCAATGGGAAAAGACCAAGTAGTCGCAATATATACATCGCCGGAGAAGAATTTTCATACATTTCTCCTGAAATGCGAACTTTAGCATTCAAAAATGTAACTCTAACCATTTTTCTATCCAAAATCAAAAACGGTAGTACAAATCGAAATTATTAAATCAACCAAGCTTTTTTTCTTGTATTTTCTAACTGATACGTATACTCTAAAAATTTTGGTTTGGTACTACGATTGAAGACTTAAAAGCGTTATTTTAATATAAGTAGCTTACTTTCCTGCGAGTTTCGATAGCATTAAAGCTCATACCAATATTTACTCTGACTCCTTGATTGGTTTGTTTTGTTCTTAATTACAGTTAAGTGTCTTCTACAACTATAGGTGAACGGTTGACCGTACATAATAATTTCTACAATTATCGGGCTTTTTTTTCTTTCAAGTGAGTCTACAGGGTGTTAATGAATTGTAGGGACAAACTTCTAGGGCTTGCAAAACACAACAAAGCAAACAACTTTTGTAATAAATGTGTGGTCGAAAGTGTTTCCTTTTAGGGATAGAGATTCTCAAAGATTCTTTAAGAAGCGCCTAAATGTAGGCAACTCAATTTACTACCTACTATTTGTTTCCATAACGACGGAAATGAATACAGGATAAATAAAGCCCTCCATCTCACTTTTCTAATTCAAATTAAATTTAAAATAAATTAATTAACAAAATGTTTCAAAACTAAGCAATAGAGAAAACCAAAATTTAAAAGCAAAAACCTACAATAACTAATTCAAAAATTAACAAAATTATAGTAAATGAGTATCTGTATATAAAATACTTAATTACTTTAACAATATTTATTTATTTTAATCTTAAACGTATTTAGGCATGCTTACATGCCATTGTCAAAGGTTATATTAGAAAGTAAACAGTTAATGTTGTTATAGCAATAGAACTTGGTGACTTGATCTCGGTAATCGTCTGCAGATGACTTGATTTCTTATTCTAAAATGTCCAATAGAGGAGAATTTAAGAGATCAATTTGTATTTTATATACAGATACTCATTAAATATGGACTTTAACGAAGTAAAGCTGGAATTTATAAATAAATTATAGTAAATGTTTAAAATGTCGCCCCCCAGCTTCTACACACGAAGCACATCTACGAAGTAAATTCCTGCGCACCGCTCCAAATATACCAGGAGTCTGTTGAACTTCTTCACATGCAGCAAGAATACGCACCGCGCCGTAAGTTCTTCTACAGTTTCAACTGGGGTAGCATACACTAACGTTTTAACATGACCCCACAAAAATAAATCAAGTGGGGTCAAATCAGGACATGGCGCAAGAAATTTAAATAAATTGCTTCTGTTAACCTTTGGGGTAGCAGATATGGTCCAATGAGTCCATCGCCAACAATCCCGGCCCAAATGTTCACTGAAAATTATTGCTGGTATCCTTAAAAATCACAGAACGAAAAAAACGAATTATAAAGGCACAGAAAGAAACGAATGCAAGAAAAGTCAAAAAATATCACAAAAACATCGAATTGTGTCAAAATTGACGTTATTTGAATGCATGTATGTCTAGATGTTGTTTTCAAAATTCCGTGTGACCTGTGCAAAATAATTTAAAATGCAATTTGGGTTGCCTATTTTCAGGTACTTCTTAAAGAATCTTTAAGAGGCTCTATTTTCTAAAGGAAACACTTTTAACCACACATTTATTAACAAAAGTTGTTTGCTTTTTTGTGTTTTGCAAGCCCTAAAAGTTTGTCCCTACAATTCATTAACATCCTGTATATTGAAGCAACCGCAACCTTTTTATTTTTTAGGAAGTATATATCTAGTATTTTTAAGTTGTAAAAAATAGTTAGTTATCTGTGGAAACTTCAAAATCGATATTGTGATTTAGAGATTTGGAGTTGTGGCGATCTTTAATTTTAACTATTCAGCTGAGCGAGCAAAAGGAAACCCTCCAGAGGTTCTTTGTAAATAAAAAGTTGTTCCTATTGCCACGTTTATGCTAATTTCTAAATTTCTGAAATAAGTAATAACACTGCTTGCAGCAAAAATGATAGATTATCATAATATCAACTGATAGGTAACGTAAAAGCGAACAAAACCTACGCAGCTGAATGCAGGTCGTTGCACCGCTGTAGTATTTCTCAGCGGTGTTAAGAAGAACGAGCGCCAATTTTTAGAGCTTCTTTATTGACCTTTAGTGCCCTACAAAAAAATCAGCAATCACATTTTCGAGTAACTAAAAAAACAAATCACCTGTCATCTTCACGCCTAGCAGGTACAATTTGAGCACTAACGAAAAAATGTTTGCTAATTGTTAGTGCTCTATATAAAAATTAGCAAACAAGCACATGTTCGAGTAATTGAAAAAAACAAGGTTACCCGCCATCTCCATGCAGCGCTGTTCACCGGTCTAACATGCACCAACCCTGAAAGACATGCAACCCAACATACACACCACAGACACCATCCATGGACACGCCTTATTCAGAAAATGTTCCGACGGGCAGAGGACTCGAACCTACTGCCATTGGGAGTCTAGTTTCAAAGCCTCGGACTTTAACCACTAGACCACCCGCTGGCACATCTCCATGCCTAGCAAGCATACTTTAAGCATTAACCAAAAAAACTGTTGTTTGTCGTTGCTTCGTTAGTGCTCTTTAGTGCTTTAATTAAAATGTTAGCAAAGAAACACATGTTTGAGTAACTGAAAAAAACAAAGTTACCTGCCATCTTCAGGCTCAGCAGACACACTTAAAATACTAATAAATAAAAAAAATGCCAATATTTAGTGCTTTGTTACTGCAGTTTAGTGTTCTGATTAAAATATCAGCAAACACACACAGATTTGAAAAACAAAGTAATCGAAAAATCAAAGCTACCTGCCATCTTCACGACCAGCAGGCACACTTTATGCACTAACGAAGAAACTGTTGCCAACTGTTAGTGCTTTGCTAGTGTTTTTTGATGATTGCATAATTGAAAAAACAGAGTTACCAGCCGTCTTTACGCCCAGCAGGCACACTTTAAACACTAACGAACAAACTGGTGCCAATAGTTAGCGTACGTTAGTGCTTTTTAGTACTCTAACTAGAATATCAGCAAACAAACACAAGATCGAGTAATTGAAATAACACAGTTTCCGGCACAGCAGGTACACTATAAGCACTACAAACAATACTGTTGCCAATCATTAGTGCATTGTTGATGCTCTTTAGTGCTCCAATTAAAATGTCCACAACAAACACATATGTATGTAATTGAAAAAAAAACAAGTTACCTGTCATCTTCACGCCCAGCAGACACACTTTAAGCTCTAACGAAAAACTGTGGCCAATTTGTAGTGCTTTTGCTAGTGTTCTTTAGTAATGTAATTAAAATACCAGCAAACAAACACATAAGTGAGTAATTGAAAAAACAAAGTTACCTGCCATCTTCACGCCCAGCAGATACACTTTAAGCACCAACGAAAAAACTGCTGCCAATAGTTAGTACATTTTTAGTGCTTGTAAGTGCTCTAAGTAAAAATATCAACAAACAAACACATGTTTGAGTAATTGAAAATACGAAGTTACCTGCCATCATCACGCCCAACAAGTACATTTTAAGCACTAACGAAAAAAAACTGTTACTGTGCTTTGTAAGTGCTTTTTAGTGCTCTGATTAAATTATTAGCAAAAGAAACACATGTTCGAGTAACTGAAATAACAAAGTTACCTGCCAACTTCACGCTCAGCAGGAACACTTAAGGCACTAACGACAAAATTATGACGCATCGTTAGTCCTTTGGTAACGCAGTTTAGTGCTGTAAATATGTGCAAATGTCCGGTAAATTAAAAAAATTGTATTGATATGATTGGTTACATTACGTTAGGCAGATATGCTTAAACTTATTGTTTCTATAAACAATATGTCATTGTCGTTTGTGTGTAGCATATGTTCAGAAGCGCAATTTTTACTTGCTAATTGTAATATAACTGCATATTGAAGGCTCACTTCATCTATTAGTAGTAATGTTGCTGGTGGTATTTTTTACCCTCATTTATTTTTCAAAAGAAACCTCAAAAAACTACACATTCTCAGTTTTGAAATTGGTTTTATAGAAACCAGGGAGACTTTAACTGTATAATTTTTAATACGTTCTTATGGTGCATAAAATGCTACATAATTATTCGAATTAAACACGTTAGCATAGTGTCTATAGAAACTATGTTAATTAATTAATATTATTTAATATTAATTAAAAAATATTTGGCTAATGATGTAATCGGTTTTTTTCCTAAAGCAAAAATTAGTATTAAATTTTTTTTCCTGTAATCAAAAATTTTGAGATTGTATGCAATTAATTTTTAGAAAAAATGTATCGGCGTTTTTAAAAGCGCATTAATTTACAAACTGCAAAACATTCGTAACAGAAAAATTTGCGCAGTAGGACATCGACAAAAACCGTAAATGATCTCCAGCTACGAAATTAAAAGAAACTCGTGACTAGTTTTTTAGAAATATTTTTTGCATATTTCTAAAGTTTGATTAATTTTGCACTTCGCTGTTTACATGGTCCAAAAATGTTAGTAGAAAGTAACAAAGTATACTCTTAAGACTATTACAAAAACCAAAATTTAAGCCGTTCTGGCAATCCATTTTTGAATAAATAGATGATAGGTAATGTCAATACTTTCAAAAAACCGTAGCGGGCGCCATTTTAGAGTTAGAGTATTCGGAAAAAACTTGCGATTTGTCTCAGCGCCCTCTATCATGTGAAATGTGATTATTTGCGGATTTTTTTAGTAGGGCACTAAAGGGCACTAAAAAATCACTAACGATTGGCGCAAATGCTGTCAGTGCTTTCATTAGCACACTAACTTCACGGACCCGGTTGTTAGTGCTTCTTAAAAAAATAGGAGAAAAAAGTCGGCCAGAACATTTTTAGAAGTTGTGGAACACACTTAACTGTAATTAAGAACAAAACAAACCAATCAAGGAGTCAGAGTAAATATTGGTATGAGCTTTAATGCTATCGAAACTCGCAGGAAAGTAAGCTACTTATATTAAAATAAGGCTTTTTTTTAAATGCCTTCAATCATAGTACGAAACCAAAATTTTTAGAGTATACGTATTAGTTAGAAAATACAAAAAAAAAGCTTGGTTGGTTTAACAATTTCTGTTTGTACTACTGTTTTTGATTTTAGAAAGAAATATGGTAAAAGTTGCATTTTGGAATGCTAATGTTCGCATTTCAGAAGAAATGTATGAAAATTCTTCACCGGCGATGTATATTTTGCGACTACTAGGTCTTTTCCCATTGCAAGTAAAAAGAGACAAAAGGGAATTATTTTTAAAATTTCGTCCTTTGTACGCGTTGTATAGTTGCATACTTGGAGCTAGCACACGTAAGCGGGTATTATTTAAATTTAAAAAATTCTCTTCACTATTGTTGTAGTTACCTTAATTTATCATCGTATATATGAAGAACTTACTGTTGACAAGAAATTAGTACACACCAGGAAAAATATCGATAAATATGTGCGTTTTAGCGGTTTTTTGGTATTCTGCTTTTTAGTTGTTAATGGAGTTTTCATCATGCCTACTAGGCTACTGCAGTTTTTTAAGTATATAAAATTAAGTGGACAAGTAAGTATAAAATTATTATAAGTTACCTAATTATATTTCGATTTGGTATTAATGACAAAAATAACATCGTGTTCGTTTAATTAATACTAAAGTATCACAACACTTTTCTCTTAATATCTCAAAAACGAATTAACCGATTTTAAAAAACAAACCGCCAAACTGTAGGCAATACAAAGACCTTTCAAATGAGGTATCACATAACTCCCCTTGCTATTTAAAATTTTTAAGGAGGCGGCTCTGGGGGGTAGGGGGATGAAACGTGTTATGTCACTATTATGTAAAAATATGTCCCCCTCGCTAATACTGTTGACGTGTCTCGGCGATTTTTTCAGAAAGCCTTGTGCACCGAGATATTGGGGGTGGGAAGTTTTCAAATGAACACCCTGTATGTCATTTTTAGTATTTACTGGAATTCTAGAAAACCTACTAGGACAGGTAATCGGGAGGCATTATTAGATCAACCACTGAATTTCTTATACTAACTGTCTAATCTGTGTTTCGGCTAAACTAGTGGAATTTAGTTTTATATGTATGTCATCTTTCTAAAAATTAAAGCACTTACTTACTATGTTTGTTGACGCTGCGCTGTGTAGGGCTTTCTTGTCATGTATCTGGTTCATATTTTTTTTCTTCTAAAATAGGCCGTTGCATTTTCTGACCAGAAGTTCTTCTTCATAGGGAGTCTCTTCATCTTTTTTGTGGTTTTCCGACGTCCTTCTTTCCTGTCGGTGAATTGTTTCTTGGCTAATTCAATACGCTATAGACAATGACCTCACTATAATGAACGCGAATTTCCAACATCATCTACGAAGACTGTCCACTTAGATCTCGCCAAACAAGCAGTATGAAAACCAAATAGATAACGTGATGATAGAAGCGAGATAGAGGACATCAATTAAAAACGTGAAGACGAAACCAAGCCTTCAGTGTTGGTCGGATCACAAACTATTACGGGCTTCCTTCAAAATAAAATTGCACACAACAAAAAGACCTAGAACAATGAGAAAGTTGTTAAAGCCAGAAACACAACTACAACAAGAATTACAGACCAGCAAAGAAACAAACACCTCCATAGAATCAGGTCAATTTTAGCAGGAAACAAAAATATGGATTAAGGAAACCATAGACAAATACAGACCAGACGACTAAAGACGAAAATGGAAACATTGGATGACGGAGGAGACTATACGAAAGATAGAAAGAAGAAGAGAAGTCACCAAATCGAACTTATCGATAGAACAAAAAAACTTAAATCCCAGAGATATAAACCTGCACATCAAACAATTATGCAACAACATGTGATGAAATAGAAAAACACGCAATTAGTAACGAACCACATGACCTATATAAAAAAGTGAATTATGTAGCACGTGAATTCAAACCACACACGCAAAGTATACAAGATTCGAATAACAACATAGTCAGAAATATAGAGAGAATAGCAGAAGTCTAGAAGCAATGCTGCTGCAATTTATTCAATGACCCTACGTCGCCAGAAAAATCCATAACAAATGAAATACAACAACAAGAACCGAATCTACTAAGGACAAAAATTGGAACATCAATAAAAATATTAGGAAATCGGAAAGCACTCGGCAGCGGAGACAATCAAAGCTATAGGGGACACCGGGAGCAACACAAGGCACCCAATATGTGAAAAAATACGGCAGTTCGGAAAATGGCCACAAGAGTGACGTGAAACAACTTTCATACCCCTACACAAAAAAAAAGATCACAGACGAACTATAACAATTACAGAACGGTAGCACTGATGACGCCAGCAAGGTGGTGCATAACATAATTCACAAACGCCTAAAGCCATATCTTCTCCAACAGCTTCCAGATGAACAAAGAAGATTTATGTCTGGAATAAGTACCTACACGCGAACAGGTTTTAAACACAAGACAAATAATTGAAAAAATGTGCGAAGACAATGCAAAGATGTATTTCTGCTTTGTTGACTATCACAATGCGTTTGACTCTGTAAAATGAGACCAAGTCTGGAAAATGCTAAGAGAAACAGACCCCCCCCCCTCTCTCACCGAAACATTTATAAGAACAATAGCGCTAAAGTAAGAGTTAACAACGCATACGAAGAATTCTTCGTAACAAAGGCAGATGTGAGACAAGGGTGCATTTTTCCCCCCCTGCTATTCAATATGTACACCGAACACGTAATGCACATAGTCATAGATGAATGGAAAGGCGGGGTAACCATAGGGAGGAAACGCATAAGCAATCTTATCCTCATTGTAGCATCAACCGAAAAAGAACTGCAAACGGATTATGAACAAGTTAGTAGATTGTCAGCGAAGCCTTTGGCCTAAAAGTCAACGAATCGAAGAAACGAAAATATGGAAAGACACGAGAATAACCAAGAACACCAAACAAAGATTAATACAAACACTAGTTTTTCACATAGTAACTTAAACAGCCTTGACATGGATCACCCCAGAATCAACGCATTTGCGATGTTGATGTACAGGCGCATGCTGCACATACCATGGACAGCCTACCAAATAAACCAATCGATCATAGAAGAACTAGACATATAGAAAAGACTGAACACGACCAAATCCCTGTCATACCTAAAATGTTTTTGTGAGACGAGAAAATGCCATAGAAATTCTAGTGATTTAGGAAAAACGAAGGGACGCCGTCTGTGGGGTAGGTCGCCGATGCGATGGGTCGACCAGATCAAGACAATAACAGGACAAACACTAAAAGAAGCTACCCACTCAGCTCAAGACAGAAATCTTTGGAAGATAACTGTCAACTTAACCACATCACTCATAATGTCACTATACCTCTACAAGAAGTGGATAGATTAAGGAGAAGGAAATCGTCTCTTGCTATTCTCCCGACTTTGTCTTCTTTCTTCTGAGTTAAAATAAAGCTACCATTCTCTTCGTCTTG
The DNA here is from genome assembly GCA_958336395.1 of Ctenicera cuprea. NCBI lineage: Eukaryota > Metazoa > Arthropoda > Insecta > Coleoptera > Elateridae > Ctenicera > Ctenicera cuprea. Next base: position 56,752,057 of record OY284489.1, read on the forward strand.
TTTGTAATAATAAAGTTGATCGGTTGTTCTCTTACAGCCTGATTTGCTATGCAGTCTCTTTTTGTTTTTCCCACTATTTTTCTGAGTGTCTTCGTCTCTGAGGTCTCTAACATTTGCTTGGTACTGGTTGTGTCACTTAGAGTTTCTACTGCGTAGGTTGCACTACACTCTTATACATTCCGGTATTCACATCTGTGTTTAGGTAGTTATTGTTCCACGTAATGTTATTTAGTGCTCCTGATACTCTCTTTCTAGTTTGCGAGAAAACCTGATCCGGTTTATGTGTAACAGTATTGTTTAGATAGAGGCTTTAAGTGGATTCCGACATCCCGACATATCCGACATATAATACTGCTTTCGATTTACAAGCAAGTTTTAAACCATGATGATCAGATTAGAACATTAGATGAGAACAAATTAGAACGTACATTTAGTTTTATATGCATATGCTGCTTCTAATTGTTTTACAAACTTTCAGGTTGACAAATTAATCAAAACAGAATTTTTAAAATCAAACAAATACAAATCAATTTTTATGCTTACTGCACCGTTAGTATGCAACATTTGCACTGACGCGTTCGATGTGTATACAGATCACGAAGTTCACAAACTTCCGATACTTGGAACGCTTAGACGTAACTTGCCTTATTACACAACCTACATAATGGCTTTCGCAGTGATTTGCATCAATGGATATATTGCGAACTGTTTGCAAATCAGAGTCGTGCAGATGAATAAAATCTTAAAAGAGGAATATCTAAACATTAAAAAAGATGAAGTTGCTAGTAAAAATACATCTGCTGCTAGTAGCGCATCGCATCTTTCCGAAGACAACATATCTATGATCTACACCAACCCAACGGTTTCTCGTACTCACTTCAAAGGTAATTTTCGAATTTTATGTAATTTAATGTAGGCACAGCTATTAACCTTAATGTTGTAGCATCTGCAGCTATTACGAAAGTAACTCTGGCTTATTTGAAATGGGTCAAGGCAGCCCAAATAATGAACGATCTCTATGGGATAGTTATCACTGTACGTATTCCACTTCTTTAAATTGTAATAAAATTTTCTTTATTGTGGTATTTGTTTTAGATGACTACGATAGGCCTATTGTGCCATCTGGTGTCATCGTATTATTTTATAATATTGGTGTTGGAAGGAAGAAGCCAAGTTCTTGTGGAATTATTAAATTGGGTTGCCATCTTAACTGTGCATACCCTAAGGTTGTTACTGATTATAGAACCATGGCATTCTTGTATGAACGAGGTACGTGTACCTTTTGTAAAAAAAATACTTTTGTCAAAGTGTTGCATAATGCATTTTCCTATTTTAGCTAGAAGGCTTGAAAAGTCGAATTTGCAATTTGCTGTCCCTAAACGTGGATCAGCGTTGCCGGGAAACGGTGTTTTTAAACTTTTTGTAACAGAAATCAGTAACGATGTGCAAATTTATGTAATTTTAGATTGGTTCTTTTGCGATGATTCTTTGCCTCCGCGAGTACAAGTTTTCTGGTTGTGGGTTCTTCATTGTTGATCGACTTTTATATACAACAGTAAGACATGCTCTCTCATTCTCACAATTCAGATAAATTGTATGCAAACATTTTATTTCCAGTTAATCGACACTATAGTAACTTATCTGGTAATTTCACTACAAGCGGAAGAGCAAGAAACGTAAACACGCATTTGAATAAACAAGCACTTACTTGTCACAGCAATGACAAAAAACGCTTGAAACAGGTTAATAGATTAGCATCGAATACAGTTTTAGATTAAATTTGTTGTGGTTACTGCACGACTTTGTTGTTGTTTGATCAAATAAATTTTTACTTATCTGTAATTTTAATTACAGTTTTATACCTATACTGGGTGAGTGAGGTGAGTGGCACCTCAATATTATTATCTAAATTAATTAGAATTTTTTAAACTTCTAGTTGCTGATAATCAACTTACTCCAAAACTAATACCAATTATACTGGATGTGGGGTTATGTCCATACAGCAAATTATTTTGTTATTTAAAACGGAACATCTTATACTTTATTGCATTTACATGCTACATTTAATTATAGATCTAAAGGTGTCCTGATGCCGACCAAAGGCTTTCCCCTTCTACTTGTATTTAGTTTTATTTTTCGTCTAACAGCCATGACTGTCCTGCTGCTTTGGCTATTTCTGCATCTCATTTCTGGTATGGTCTCCCTATTCTTCATTGTGTTTTCTTATACTGCTTCTGGATTTGTGCTTCAACAAAACAAAGTTTATTCAATAAAATTTAGAAGTAATTATCGTTTTATTTAATGTAGACGAAAAAGAGTTCTTCGGAATGTTGTACCTATTTTAATAAAATGAAAATATTGAAATTAAGGTGAACAGCCCATACCGTCATATGTTTATTGAAATGCAGACACAATTGTGCAAAATTAAAATATATCCTTATCACTTGAATTCAGAAGGTAATGCACGTGTTTGGTTGTTGAACTGTATAAGAATATAATTTTGCTTACCTACTCTCCCAAGTTTACTCATTTTGAGACCATATATTATTTGTATTGTTTTGTTTTTAATTTTGCTCAATAAACAGCAATTCGATACCCGTCCGTATCCGCAACTGCTGATCGTGCAAAAATTCTAAGCACACGCAGAATATTTCATTTGTATATAGTTAACACCGATATATTTTGTTCCTTTAATAACCTTGTACTTTAAGAGATTTCGGCGTTTACTGAATGTTACATACAGAATTTAGTGTGAATTCAAAAACAACTGTTACGTGTTGGCACGCCGAAGTTAAACATTGCGAAGCAAACTTACATTAATTTTTGTTTACTTTTTTTTTCTAAAATTCAAGTTTCTGCGCAAAAACATTTCAGTGGCAATTCCCGAGTTACACCTGAGTAAGTTTTATTTATACAAAATTTACGTCGCAAGACTAAATTAAAACTCACCGGGTTTAATATTGTAATACATCAACCCTCTACTGAACTGAAGGTTCGGGAAAGGATGAATACCCTGAACAACTCAGAAGCCAGAATTCGTCGGAAATAAACAGAAGACTGTGTGTGAACACAAAATACAAACAATTTATTAATTACCCTTATTTACACAGTTTTATTGATCAAGTATTTCAAGTGATTGAATTATATGATATTGTTTACAAAAATTGTATGACAATTAAACATACTGGCTTTTCGAAGCGGGATGTCACTGGCTAATTAAATTTTCTAGAACGGTACGCCCCTCGCTTTGGTTGTTAATTAGTTGGAAAAAGTGAGTATTAATTTTCTTTCGATGAAAGCCGAACAGCTGTCGAAAGACCAATAGGATATTTGTTAATATGCGTTTTCTGATCGAAATGGCTGCCACCTAATCTCCGTGCTTTCTGTAATCAAAATGAAATTTTGCACACTTAAAATGTAATTTTATTCACTCGTACAAGAAGTTCACGGAAGTCTGTAATAAAATAACGCAATTTTAAATGTGGATGTTTGCTTGATGCGCTGTTTTCACACTTTAGCTCTGGTTCGAATCTTCTGGTATTTCGATTATCTGCCTAAGAAAAATTAGTTTGTAGTGTGTTTTCTGGTGAATTGCTTCGGTAAGTACAGAAAGTATACTTTTATTGGATTTAACTAACTTAGAAAGTGATAATTGAAATAATTAGGAAGTTTGTGCAGAACGCACGTGATCGAATAGTGGGAAAATTTAACGTCGAAGTATCAAATTGTTGGTCGATGCGTTGTAAATGCGTTTAAGCAATTTAAACTAATTTTTGGAATTTTACAGGGTAAAAATTAACTATAAGCTAATTTAAAAGCCGTTGGGAATATCCAAATTATCGTGTAATTAAGACTTCATAGGTTAATTGAAATAAAATGAGTTTTGCGTAGCAAAATTCTAATAATCTGTCGGTCAGTAAATAAAGAAAATTTTGGTAAAAACCGGTGAAAGTAAAACTGAAGGTATTTCAGATTTACTAAAAATAAATAGGATTACTGGTAACCTGGTCGTCAAAGTAAAATAATTAAAATTTCTGTCACTCGGCGGTTCAAATAAAATAAAATAAGATTCCTGGAAGTCTAACGATTCAAATAAAACCAAAATATTATTGTTTCAATTTTACTCAAAAATATTAAACTTTCTGGTAAATTACGGTTTGAATGAAAATCTGCGTCTTTGAAAAAGACGGTTAGTTTTAGTTTGGAGTTCTACCCAGGAATACTTTTAAAAGAATCCTGAAAGAATAATTCTGAACGAACAAATAAACATTTTCGGTCGGTCGTCGGGTATTATACTGGCTGAAAGTGGTAAGGAGTTTGGATGGAAATTGAGCTTCTCTGAAGAACGGTGTTTCGGCGCGCTTATTCTGCGGGTTGGCATCTACTTAAATCGCCACCAGCGCGTTTTCTTGAAACCACAGCAACAAACAAATTTTAAAAAAATTGAAAACTGCTGCAAACGGGTTGTCTCGTTACAATATTCAAGCTGTACATAGTACTCCTCTTTAGTTACACCGCTCTGCTATGCAGGAAGGTCATAACTGTGCGTTTTGGTGGTATTGAAATATTCACAATGTCAGATTGAACATACTACTGCGAAACTATGAACAATCATAAAGGTCATATTTGTATATCTGCCACGGTCAAATCGGCTGTACAGTTTGAAAGCATAACAGCAAAAAAATGATTAACAGAGGAAGAAAGGGTCCATATTTAATTTAAATCTAAAATAATAAACAATCATAAATACAACAATTCAACCTCTCAATTTCCCTGTAGGTGCAAATTATCAGATAATACGAAAATATACATCATTTTGGCATAATGCACATTAAAATGCGGGAAGTGTTAATAGAAAATAGCAATTACAGACAAATAAATGTTTATTTGGTGGAACAGCTAAATATTTGTGCAATAAGGAATAATACACAGCATATTATAATCTAAAACCTCTAAGTGTGGTTATATAATTAGACTGTTATAAGCTTTGGGTGTTGAGCTTTTTAAGGTTAGTACTTAAAACTGTGTAAGGTTGGTATTCAAAATGTGGAGTTTATCCATTATGTGATTTAACGAACCATATCTGACCGTTTTTTATTCCTGTGCCTCAGCTTGTAGTGAAATTACCAGATATGTTACTACAGTGTCGATTACCTGAAAATAAAGAAATGTCTCTCTCAATTGTCACAAACTTATTACTGAAAATCTTACTGATGTATACAAAAGGCGATCAACAATAAATAACCCACAGGCAGAAAACTTGTATCTGCGAAGGCATAGAATCGTTGCAAAAGAGCAAATCTAAAATTAAACAAATTTGCACAACGTTGCTGATTTTGATTAAAACTAGTTAAATGGTACCTTTTCCCGGCAACATCGATCTACATTTAAGGATAGCAAATTGCAGATCTGACGTTTTAGATTTTCTAGCTGAAATAGTACAATTTTATTATGCCAAAGTGTTTAAAAATATTACAACCTTTTTTTACAAAAAGGTCACCTACCTCAATCATACAAGAATGCCATGGTTCTATAATCAGCAACAACCTTATTATATATACAGATAAGACGGCACTGTAATCAACCAATTCCATTATACCACGGTCTCTTCCTTCCAACGTCAAAATTATAAAATAATTTGCTGAAACCAGACGGGTCAAAATTCCTAACGTGGTCACCTAAAACAAAACAACACAACAAAGAGAGTTTTATTGATATATTTAAAAAAAGTATTGTACATACAGTGACAATCAGCCCAAAGAGATCGTTTACTATTTGGGCTGCCTTGACCCACTTTAAATAAGCCAGAGTTACCTTGGTAATAGCTAAGGATCCTACAACAACAACAGAGATCGTAGCAGTGACTACATTATGTTACCTAAGACTCCAAAATTACCTCTAAAGTGAGTAAGAGAAACCGTTGGGCTATAGTTGATCATAGATACATCATCTTCAAAAGGATGTGAAGCCCTACTAATAGCGGAGGTATGATTAACAGCAACTTCGTCCATTTTAATATTCAGATATTCCTCTTTTAAGATATTGTTCATCTGAACGACTCTTATTTTCAAACAATTTGCCATATATCTGTTGGTGCAAATGACTGCGAAAGCTACTAGGTACATCGTGTAATACGGATAGTTACGTCTAAGCGTCCCAAGTAGCGGCATTTTATAATTTACATAATTCGCATACAAATCGAGTGAGCAAGTCATAACGTTATATATTAACGGCACAGTAAGCATAGCAATTGACTTGTATCTGTCTGCTTTTGAGAATGTTGTGTCGATTAATTTGTCAATCTGAAAATTCGTAAAACAACTAGAAACAAATAGTAGGCATACAAAACTAAACGCTCAGTTATTTGAATGTGATTTCGAGTGGGACGTCCCCAGTTCCACTTTTTGATCTTTTCACAGTGGCCTAAAAGGTTTCTGGAATTAACAGACCGCCTAAGGCTCTACTTCGCTTCTATATAGATCCTATTGTTTCGCGCATACAGTGCAGTGTCAGCTGTAGAAAAGTGGCTCATATTGTACATATAAACGTAAGTTCCATTGGTAGTAGGAGGAATGAACATAATAACTTTTCCTTCCGGATACTGGTACCAAAATTTAGGGGTTAACTTTACACATGTTTTACTTTGTAAATCAGCTAAGGGACACTTTCAGAAATGATTTAACCAGCTGTGAGTTGTCAGCCGCTATACCAAAATATGTAGCGTCAAATACGAGAAAATTCAGTAAATAGGTCACAAACGGAAGTAGGGAAGCTTGCTGTAACGGAAGTAACAGGTTTTCTTATATGTATCCCTAGGTAGCAGCACAGTCCAGCTTGATGATAGTCTGGGTGGCAGACGCGCATGCGCATATTCAGTGGTTAAAATGGCAACCGTTCTGGAGGAGTGTACTACCGAAAAGCAGCGTGCTGTTGTGCGTTTTTTTGATGGGCACAAAAACTTACTGTAAAGGATATTAATCAAGAAATGTTTCCTGTTTACGGTGAGGATTGTTTGTCGCATACAGCGATCCACATTTGGGCCGATAATTTCTCTCAAGATTACTCAACCTTAAACTACACTAGTAGGGGGAGATCAGTGCCCGAGCTGAGACGCAGCTCATTTGTCGAATTGCACCAAGACGACCCTAGCCTTAACAAGCTTACCACTGCTACGCCGTGACCAAGACGGGGAGCAGCTATTCCCTCGCGAACTTGGACCTGGTCCCCGTGGTACCAGTTAATAAAGTCACTGGTTAGACCTTTCGGAACAGCAAAAGCTACCCCTACCAACTAGTAGTTGAGCTACTTGGCTTGGAAGCAGAGCAACACCGAGGGAGACATTCTTATGGGCAAGGTTTGATTCGCGAAAAGCAAAAATGATGGACTTTTTTAATCGGTTTTTCTTCCACTACTAAAAAGGGAATAATAACTTTTCAGTCATACTATGAACATCGTAATAAATCTATATATAATATATATAAAAGTGAATGTTTGTGTTATGTTCCCTATAGACTCCGAAACTACTCTGCCGATTGAGCTCAAACTTTGACACAAAGTGTGTTTTGAGGAGAGGAAGGTTTAGAAGGTTATTTTTTACAAAAACTGGACCCGCTAGGCAGCGCTGGCGATATTTACGAAAATGTGTGATTGTTGTCTGATTTCGCTTTATCGAGGCCGGGTATTAGCTAGTGTTATACAGGGTGTTAATAGATTGTAGAGACAAACTTTTAGGGTTTGTAAAACACAACAAAGCAAACAACTGTTGTTAATAAATGTGTGGTCAAAAGTGTTTCCTTTCAGGGATAGAGCTTCTCAAAGATTCTTTAAGAAGCGCCTAAATGTAGGCAACTCAATTTACTATCTACTATTTGTTTCCATAACGACTTAAATTAATACAGGATAAATAAAACCCTCTTTCCCACTTTTCAAATTCAAATTAAATTTAAAATAAATTAATTAACAAAATGTTTCAAAACTAAGCAATGGAAAAAACCAACATTACAAAGCAAAAATCAACTATTTGAAAAATTTACAATAACTAATTCAAAAATTAACAAAATTATAGTAAATGTTCAAACTGTCGCCCCCCCCCCTCACAGCTTCTACACACGAAGCACATCTACGAAGTAAACTCCTGCGCCCCGCTTCAAGTTTACTAGGAGTCTGTTGAACTTCTTCACCTGCAGCAAGAATACGCGCCGTAAGTTCTTCTACAGTTTCAACTGGGGTAGCATACACTAACGTTTTAACATGACCCTACAAAAAGAAATCAAATGGGGTCAAATGAGGAGAACGTGGAAGGCACTCCAGATGCCCTCCTCGACCTATCCATCTGTTGGGAAAAATGTTATTTAAAAATTCCGCCGAAAAATGAGCAGGTGCACCATCGTGCTGCAGCCACATTTGAGGTGGAACATCTTCCAAAAGTTCAGACAGGACATGGCGCAAGAGTTTTAAATAAATTGCTCCTGTTAACCTTTGGGGTAGCAGATATGGTCCAATGAGTCTATCGCCAACAATCCCGGCCCAAATTTTCACTGAAAATCTTTGCTGGTATCCTTTTTGAACCACAGCATGGGGATTTTCATCGTCCTAAATGTGACTGTTTCTACTGTTGAATATTCCTTCTTTCGTAATAGATGACTCGTCAATAAACAGAACGTTTACTTGGAATTCTGGATCCTCATTACACCGCCGCAGAAATTCCTGGAAAAATTCTAACCTTCTAGGAAAATCTGCTTGAACCATGACATGTAACTTCTGTGGATGGTAGGGATGTAGCTGCTGCTCATGTAGTACCTCCCATACTGAAACATGGTTTACTGCCATTTCATGAGCGATGGCTCTTGAACTAGTAGAAGGATATTCAGCTACTCTCTCCAAAACTTCTTCCTCAAAATCCACCGTTCGCCTTGTTCTGGTAGCTCCACAGTTGTATCTGTTGACAACGAATGTATCTTCTTCCGGCATCCGACGTGAAACTACACTAAAGGCCTTGTGCGATGAATGATTCCTATTCGGAAAATGTTCTTTGTACAGGCGAGCAGCTTCGCGTGCGTTACCCCAAGCAGCTCCATACATGAACATCATGTCATGCTGTTCGGCAAAAGTATAATTCGCCATAACACAAAAATACGAAACACAGAACGAAAATAACGAAGAAAATAAATATCAAAAAAATTACAAAAGAAAAAAAAAACAAATTATAAAAGGCACAGAAAGAAACGAATGCAAGAAAAGTCAAAAAATATCACAAAAATATCGAATTGTATCAAAATTGACGTTATTTGAATGCATGTATGTCTAGATCGTTTTCTTTTCAAATTCCGTGTGACCTGTGCAAAATAATTGAAAATGCAATTTGGGTTGCCTATTTTCAGGTACTTCTTAAAGAATCTTTAACCCTACAGGAGGCGCGCCCGGTCCCACAGACCGACGCGATATCTATTTGCAATTATTTTAATATTCTATGGCTGTATAGGCCCCCACCCCTCAGTAGCTGCCTGATTTGGTGGTCCGAGCTTCAGTATGCAGCAGAAAGTCAGTGCGAGTACACATATTCATTTTTTTTGTGTTTTCGGTGCTACAGACCGACGCGCCCTTTCAAGTTACAGTTTTTTTTTATATCGCCGTTTTCTCGAAATACAAAAAAGGTTGGTTTTTATGAGTCCCTTTATTATTTGCAATTATTTAACATATAGATATCATGCTTTTAGAAGACATGTCAGATTATGAAACAGAGCAGGCTCGACTTCATCGTCTAATGGAAGAAGTTCTAACTGACGACGAAATAGAATGTGACGATGAGTCAGAAACAGATGAAATAGATTTGGTAGAACAAAGAAACGAGGACAGCGAATCCGAACAGGACATTTCTGATGGTGAAGATGAGGTTTTAGTCGCTGGCGGCGATAATCTTGTGTTCATTGGAAAAAATAAAACAACTAAATGGTCCAAGAAAATACCACGAATATCTTCCCGAACTCGAGCAGAAAACAAAGTTATTCGTATTCCTATTTCCAATTTGATTACCGGTTCACTGAAAAATCGTTTAGAAATTTTTCGATACTTCATAGACAACGAAATGCTCAACCTCATCGTTCAGCATACTAATGCATATATAAGCTTAGTAGCAGGTAATTATGGACGAGAAAGAGACGCTAGACCAACCAATATTTCCGAAATTCAGGCACTACTTGGCTTATTATTTTATGCCGGTATGCTCAAGGCAAGCCGTTTGAATGCCGAGGAGTTGTGGATGTCAGATGGGTCCGGTATAGAGATATTTAGGCTGACAATGTCTATTAAGCGATTTAAATTTTTGATGAGATGCATACGATTTGATGACACAGGTACTCGTGAAGAACGAAAAAGTATTGACAAGCTTGCACCTATACGGGAGTTTTTTGATTGTTTTGTCAACAAGTGCAAAAATGGTTACAGTTTGTCAGAATATGTGACAATCGACGAAAAACTTGAGGGGTTTAGGGGACGATGTAGTTTTCGCCAGTACATCCCCTCTAAGCCTAACAAATATGGTGTAAAAATATTCGCCCTTAGTGGTGCCAAAATGTATTACACAAGCAACCTCGAAGTTTATGTTGGGCAACAACCAGAAGGATCATATAGAGTTAGCAACAGCCCATCTGATGTTGTAGAGAGGCTTTGCGACATAATCAAAGGCTCTGGACGCAATCTCACAATAGACAACTGGTTTACCAGCATTCCGCTAGTAGAAAAGCTGTACAAGGATTACCGACTCACAGTTATTGGGACTTTGCGCAAGAATAAGCGAGAACTGCCAGTGGAATTCTCTCGTCCCACACATCCTCCTGGAGGAAGCATGTTTGGTTTCACGAAGAATTCTACTTTGGTATCTTATATACCAAAAAAGAAAAAAAATGTATTGCTGTTGTCTTCCCTTCACCACGACGATAACATTGACGAAGCTACAGGAAAACCGGAAATAATCTTGGACTATAATCAAACTAAGGGAGGAGTCGATACCGTTGACAGGCTGTGCTCCAACTACGATGTTGCAAGGAACACAAGGCGATGGCCTATGGTCATCTTTTATTCAATTTTGAACGTGGCAGGTATCAACAGTTTTGTTGTATATAATTCTAACAACCTCAACAACAATTGCAAAAGGCGCAAATTTTTGCGTGATCTAGCATTTGATCTGATTGAGCCTCACCTACGCCTACGAGCAGAAATGGAAAATATTCCAAGGACACTGAAAAGCAGGCTACGTGAAATCTGCCATATTCCAGACATTGCACAAAATCAACGTAGAGAAGGAGAGATTGGCAGATGTTTCATGTGTAGTTCTAAAATGAACAGAAAAACACGCTATTATTGCCGTGATTGTTCAAAATTCCTGTGTTTAGAACATGTAGTGGTATTATGTGAAGACTGTCATCAAAACACACATTAGTTTGTGTGATTCAAGGCTCTTATTTAGATACAATTTTAATTAAATTTTTCACATGTTTATGAGTAGTTATTATTACTTATCATGTTTATTTTCAAATTGTTATTACAAAAATGTTTACTATTTGTTCGAAAAATGAGGCTGTTTTAAGACTCCTTTTTGTCAACAACTTTTGTCGATAAAAAATATTTTGGTTAATAAAAATTATATTTCTACACTGTGTTCATGGATAATTAAGTACATAATAGAAAAATTGTGATGAATTGATACTGATTTTAATGATATTTCTAAATTGGTGTCTCAGACCGACGCGCCCTCTAATGTTCAAAAATTTCACGCGCCTCCTGTAGGGTTAAAAGGCTCTATTTTCTAAAGGAAACACTTTTTACCACACATTTATTAGCAAAAGTTGTTTGCTTTGTTGTGTTTTGCAAGCCCTAGAAGTTTGTCCCTACAATTCATTAACACCCTGTATAAAATATTAACATTGAACTGGCACCAGTGTTGTAACGGAGTACCAACCAGTATACGCTCTTGCGAATCATATTTAGTGATATTGGGAAGACGTGCTTCATGCTAAGAGGTTTACACATAAAAATTTAACAGACCTTCATCAGTTATAATTGAAAAGCTGTGTTCACAGCATGTGTTTTTAAGCACCCAACTTACCTTCGCAGGTAAAACTTGGTAGTCTTATTTTGTATTAATTTGCAAAAAACGTGTTTACAGAATAATTTCCTATTAACCTTATTTTAAGGCATCTAATTACTTTAAAATAAGACTATATGCATTTAAATCCGTTAATCAGTTCTTGAGATATTTGACTGTAAATAATTTGATGATTTGTAAGAGTATCTACCGGCTAACTTACAAAGTAAAACATGACTTAAACAAAGTTCCAAATTTTGGCACTGGAATTCCAAAGTGAAACATTTTTACACTAAGTGTGGTTTGTTTCACCCCCTATGGCTTTCAGAGACGCTGATGAGACACCAACATGTATTCTATGTAAAAAATTCAATGTTCGAAGCATGCTGGACGGTGGGTGATTTAGTAACCCCTACAGATTCCCTGTAGTGATAAGTTTTGGAAATTCCCGATATTACTAAAAATTGAAAGATTATCTAAAGGTGATCCAGGTAAATCAGGTTTTAGTTATCTCCTCCACAAAATGATATATTTGATTTTGACTATTAAAGATTTACATTTTTACTAACTACAAAATAAAAATAAAATAACATAACACACAGCTTGTTTTATAGTATATTATGCAACAAGTTTTATAAACGGCATTTTAGTCACAAGTTCTATTAGGCACGAGAGGAGCGAGTGTTTATTAAAACGAGTGTCTAGAGAAGTTTCTAAAACGAATTGCATAATATACTCTTTCTACGACCATCACAAAAATACTAAAATTTGGGCACTTGGTCTGCTGTCGCGTCGCGTCGGGTTATTTTGACAGATTGATGACAAGTGACACCTAACTTGATTTTTAGTTTCAATTGATTTTTGCGATTAAAAAACCTAGAGCTAACTTCAGCCCGTGACTAAAGCGCACAAAGTCACAGCTTGTCGAGGTGTATTTAAAAGATCACTTAGCGTCATGGAAACATATGCGATAAATGGTATTTTAAAGATGGAAATAGAAAAATATATTAATACCTACTTGTTCACTAATTTTTATGTACTCAAAAAAGTTGAAAAGTTGAGTGGGTATAAAGTAAATTCCATAAAATACTATAAAGCAGAATGCATTCATACCACCAAAACGCACAAATTTGTCGGTATTCCGCACAGTGTGTGAAGGTTTCTTGTCAACAATAAGTTCTTCGTAAATTCGATAATAAATTGAGCCAACTACAACAAAAATGCAAAGAACTTTTAAATCTTCATAAGAATTGCTTACTTGTGAGTCCGCCAATAATTACGCAACCATACAACATATATAAAAAGCTAAATTTTAAAAATATCCCAGAACTTTTTCTGGTTACTTGTAATGGGAAAATACCGAGTAGTCGCAAAATGTACATCACTGAAGATGAATTTTCATACATTTCTTCAGAAATGCGAACTTCAGCATTCCAAAATCTAACAACCATTTTTCTTGCCAAACCTGGAAGAAGTAGTACAACCCAAGCCTAACTAGAACATAAATTTCTTTACAGATTTTTGTTCTGCACCTAAACACTTAAAACCTTCAACTAAACATAAGTGGTTTACTTTCTTTAGTGTTTAGACAGTGGCAAAAAAGTTGCCATTAGACGATGACGCCGTTTCATTGCTTTTTTGTTCTTAATTATAGTTGGTGGTGTCACAAATGGCTAACGGTTGACCGAGCATGCTAATAGGTATGTAAAAAAATTTGAAGTAAGTCGATTAGAACAAACCATAACTCGTTTGAGTTATAGTATGTACTTAATGTGAAAAGCACGTAAACAGTAGAAGTAAGGCACGTAAGTGTTTAAAGCAAATTCCCAGAAAGCAGTACTAAAACAAAGTTATAGAAAGTATTGTTATCGATCTAAAAATCCGTCCTCCTTCCTCCGTCCTCCGTCTTCCGTTTTCATTTGCCCGCTCTCATGGCTTAGAAACACTGAAAACAAGTCCTACTGATAGTAGAGACTACATCCAAAATTTTGTCTTTTGAATTCGATATTCTAAGCGTTTATAGTACCCATCTTTAGCTCCACAGCCCTACTATGCAAGAAGGTTGTAACTGTAGCTTTTGGTGTTTATTAAATTTTTACACTGTCACACAGGGCGCACTACTACGGAACTTTCAGAATGAGTTTGGGAGCATAATTTTAAAAAACGATCTACTGCGGAAAAAAGCCTATAATCAGAATAGTTCAACCCCGCTATCTCCCCCTTTGTGGAGATTTTCAGATAAAATGGCAAAATACACATATACATGCATAAGTCAATATAAAATAATGAGTAAATATTTATTTGATGGAACATTTTAATAGCCGTGCAATTAACAATAACAATAACAATATTGTATTCAAAAACCTGTTAATGTTGCTGAAAATATAATTTAAACATTGGGTGTTTAAATTTGTGCTTGTGTCTTGAAAATGTAACCTCACTAGTTGTATGTGATAGTTATTCATATTTTGAATGTGTTAATTTGTGTCCTGTTCCTCAGCTTGTAGTGAGATTACCAGATAAGTTACTACAGTGTCAATTACCTGGAAATAAAAAAATGGGTATCTCAATTTTGACAAAATCGTCGCTAAAAATCTTACTGATGTATATAAAAGTCGATCAACAATAAATAACCCACAAGCAGAAAACTTGTATTGCCGAAGGCAAAGAATCATCGCAAAAGACCAAATCTAAAATTAATCAGTTTTGTACATTGTCCTCGAGTTCCGTTTAAAAATAAGTTAAATTATACCTTTTCCCGGCAACATCGATCTACATTTAGAGATAACAAATCGCTGACCCGAAATTTGAGATTTTCTAGCTGAAATAGAAAAATTACATTATGCGGAAGGGTTTAAAAATATTAAAATAATGTGATAAAATATATTTTATTACAAAAGGAACATGTACCTCGTTCATACAAGAATGCCATGGTTCTATAATCAGTAACACCCTCATGATATGTGTACATAAGACGACACCGTAATCAACCAATTCCAATATACCACGCTCTCTTCCTTCCAACGTCAAAATTATAAAATAAGTTGACGCAACCAAACGGGTCAAAGCGCCTAACATGGTCACCTAAAGACAACACCACAATAGAGAAAGTTTCACTAAAATTAAAAAACGTGGAATACATACAGTGACAATTATATCAAATAGATTGTTCACTATTTGGGCGGCTTTAATCCATTTTAAATAAGCCAGAGTTACTTTGGTAATAGCCAAACACGCTGCAACATTACAGATCCTAGCAGTGAATACATTATATTACCTAAGATTCCAAAATTACCTCTAAAGTGAGTGAGAGAAACCGTTGGGCTTTGGTAGATCATTGATATACCATCTTCAGTGAGATGCGAAGCCCTACTAACAGCGGAGGTACGATTAACAGCAACTTCATCCCTTTTAATGTTTAGATATTCTTCTCTTAAGATTTTGTTCATCTGCACAACTCTAACTTCCAAACAATTCGCGATATATCTGTTGGTGCAAATGACTGCAAAAGCCACTATGTACATCGTGTAATAAGGATAGTTACGTCTAAGCGTCCCAAGTAGCGGAATTTTATAATTTACGTAATTTGCGTACAAATCAAGTACGTCAGCGATAATGTTATATATGAGCGGCATAGTAAGCATACAGATTGATTTGTATCTGTTTGCTTTTGAGAATGTTGTATCGATTAAGTTGTCAACCTGAAAATTTGTGACAAAATTAGAAACAATATATGCTAAGTTCAAAATACAGAAGAAGAAGAAGAAGATGAAGAAGAAGAAAAACTACGTGTTAGCAATTGTTAATGAAAATGTACACCTAATTACCATGGATTAATTATTGGAAGTGCGTAAACAATAAAAAAACAAGCAAACTCCGGGTCAAGGTGGCATAGATATGAAACTCTTTAAGAATGCTCCACCCGGGATGCTCATGTGCTCTCTAGGCCTTATCAACATCTGTTAGAAATATGAATATGTTCCTGAAGACTAGAACATGAAATTAACCATTCCTATAGTTAAAAAAGGAAATAAATAGACTGGAAAATACACCTTTACTGATCTAGACCGAAAACGTTTTTACCGATTTCACTTTACTAATCCCCAGAATGCCAAGAGATTAGAAAAGCAAATAAAATCCATCATCCCAATAGACTTATTTCAATGTTTCCATAGTGATCAGTTTATTTATATTTTTTTTGGTGCTAGTATTTGTCAACTGTCTAATAAAACATTAATAAATAAAGAAATTATTGTACTATTTTATTTTGGGGTCATTGGCGGTTGCAGAAAAACTATTGTACGTAGCACTTTCAGAAAACGGGTTTACTGGACTCGTAGACTTTCAGGACTCATCTGCGGCTCTACCTGGAACCGCCCTAATCGTCCAGTGAGGTACCACTTTCCGGTATTATTACGTAAATACTTATTACCTACCCTAGGACAATATGTGACATACCTTAACGACAACGACGTTAACAATAAACTTAACAGATTTTAATACCACTGTGGAACACTAAGACGAACCTTTAATAACACAAAGAAACTGTTTTAAAATTTATAAGGAAATGTCAGTTCCAACACTACTATACGGTTAAAATTGGACTGTCGTAAAACAACAGATGAGAAGAATAGAAAGTGCAGAAATGAGATTCCTGAGACCATTTGCGAGGTACACACTAAAAGACTATAAGAGAAATGGAACATAGTAGCCGACAGCCTCTCAACGGTAGCGGCTTCTACATAGTAGCCTACGCGGATGATATCGCCATCTTCCAAACAGGCAAATTTAAAAGAATGCTCTGCAATTATATTATACTCTCAGGTTAACAGAAAACTGGCACTTAAAACACCCCATTTCGGTAGACGCTGCTACTAGACGGAGATAGTACTTTTCACAAAGAAAAAGGAAGTTGACAACTTAGGAATGCCTATTCTCTTTGAATGAAGTAGCAAGAAGCAAATATATGTGCGTTATATTCGACAAAAACCTGAAGTAGGAAGAGAGGTACAAGTGAAAACCGAAAAAGTATGCATGCCCTTGTGGCTTTACACTTATACTCTGTTATGGTCTTTTGGTTTAGTGGCCCAAAATCAAACAACCGACAGCAGCATGCAGGATAGAGCAGGTGCAAAGAATCGCCTATATTACCGCTGCGGATAAAATGTCTACAACTGCTACGGCTGCACTAGAGACTGGTCTGGGTTTCCCCTCTCTAGATCTCTTTGTAGAGAAGGTTGCGCTGAAGACAGATGTTAGATTACGGCTTAGGGTTTTGCTACGAGGTAGCAGTGTCGCTAAGACACCTCTTTTTAATGCAGAGGTAGATTGCCTGCCATCTAAATTTATTTTTTATAAATCCGTTTCCGTTTATATGAATGCTGGGAAAGTGTTTTTCCAGGAATATCCGTTTTCACTGGTGGGTCAAAAACTAAGAATGTGGCAGAGGCCGTAGTATTCTTCGATGACCTGGACCTACACTAAAGTATACCACTAGGCTAATCTACAACTGAAAAAGAGTCTAACCATTTGGATATCAAGCATTAGCATGGCGGTCATGTTGCCATGAAAATTGCAAAATTACTTCAAGAACAGTTATTCAGTGCCACCAAGCCCTTGAGCTGATACCCAACGAAAATGTTGCTAAACGCGTTTGGATAAAAAAAAACATGACAGGATTAAGGGTAATGAGGAACCGGATGAGTTAGCTGAACTAGGCTCTCAATAACTTCTGGGGCCTAGAGCCGATTATCTCTCTCTCCTGCAATTTTCAGTGCCCCGATACATCAAATAACCCTTGATAGTAACATAGACAGATGGGTCAATAATCAAAGCTGTCGCCAAGCGAGGACACTATTGCAGCGCTATCATATGAGATGGCTAAATGTTGTACGCAACTTTCCCGCAAAAATCTACGATTAATTGTTGGTATTTTGGCAGTACACTGTTGACTAAATAAAAAAAATGCACGGAATGGGACTGGTAAGGAACCCTGGCTGCCGTGGTTGTAACCTCAAGAAAGAGACGGCAGACCGTGTACTATGCCACTGCCCTGCTCTCGCACTAAGAAGAGGATCTACGTTGGGGGACTTCTGGTCGGACATGGTCATAATCAGCAATACTCCAACTGTTGACATCCTTAGGTTTATCCAAAAAGTTAGTTAGCTTGAGTTATGCGCAGGTAGGGAAGCTGCTAACTGGAGGTAGCACAATGGGCCCTTGCTATAGGGCGTGTTAATCTTTTACCCTTCACCTTCTAATTCAGAACCCAGGACCATAAGAGAAAAGAAGACGTCAGGATTATTCAACATTATTCAATATCGCAAATTGATGTAAAGGTATGAGAACAATTAAAAATGGTGTAAAATAACCCTTTAGATCTCATGAGAACTAACGTTTTTTTTTACTCCATTATTATCAATCTAAACGCAACAATCAAAAACTATAGACATAGGTGAAAGTAACACCTGCTTAGAATGCTAGGCAACTATTTCATTATAGACCAGCCGCAAGGAGAAATATAGGATGTCCAATAAACCTTTGAAAGGAACAGTTGACATGGTGGCAAAACCAAGCAAAAATTGTTTATACCTTGAAGTTGATGATGATGAATATATGCTTAGTCAGTTGAACGTAAAGCTTTGGGCGGGACTTTCCTAATGCAACATCTTGATCTATCCATCGCGGCCTAACAATTGTGTGCAAATAAAAGAACTGTTTGTAGCAGTACATTTTGGTGTTTCTGAATCCACCTTAACCTCTAGGTCACTTATATCTAGATAATGTTACGCATACCCAAGAAAGAATCCAAGGAAACCCTAAGCAGTGTCAGCTGTAGAAAAGTGGTAGATACATATAAAAGTAAACTTCATTGTTATTCAGAGACGCAGATGGGACACCAAGACTCATTATAATATTGTCACATTCAGTGCCGGACGCATGTGGGATAGTGAGTGATTTGATGAACCCTCCAGATTCTCTGCCATGATAGGTTTCTGAGATTCTCAAAATTTCTAAAAGATGAAAATCTGATGCGCCTATCTTCGCCATAAATTGGAATATTTAATTCATATTTTGATAATTGATGGTATACATTTCTAGTAAGTAGTAAATAAAAATAAAACGTAATAAGATGACTTGCTTTTAAAAAAAATTATACTTACTTGTTCACTAATTCTTATGTACTTAAAAAGGTGCAAAATCCGACTAGGCATAATGAAAACTCCATAAAAAGCTAAGAAGCAGAATGCATTCATACCACTAAGGCGCACAAACTTATCGGTACTTCGTACCGTGTGTGTGGGTTTCTTGTCAACATTAAGTTCTTCGTATATTCGATAATAAATTGAACCAACTAAAACAACAATTTAAAGGGATTTTCAAATATTAATATTAATCGCTTACGTATGGCTGTGCCAATTATACAACTATAGAACGCATACAAAGGGCTAAATTTCAAATAAATCCCAGCGCTCTTTCTTTTTACTTGTAATGGAAAAATACAAAGTATTCGCAAAATATACATCGCTGAAGAAGAATTTTCATACATTTTTTGTGAAATCCGAACTTCAGCATTCCAAAATTTCTTAGCCATTTTTGGTGCCAAAGCCAGGCGAAGTAGTAGAAAACCAAAATTGTTAAACCAAGCGAACCTTTTTTGTATGTTTTCTAACTGGCATGTGCATTCCAAAAAATTCTATTCGATACTGTAGTTAAAAACTAAGAAGCATTACATAAACTTAAGTGGTTTTACTTCCCTGAGAGTCTTGAAAACTTATACCATTAATCATTGAGGCTTTTTCACCGTTTTAATTATAGATGAACGTTCTACAACTAGCTGGATGGTTGCCTGAGTATAGTGGTTTATTTAAACGGGTTAAGTGGTTTGATTGTCAAGCGACTCATGCTATTCTATCATAGTTACGTATAAATTGAAAGTGAAAAAAAATTGTTAGGAAAAACATACAGAAAAGACTACAGAGTCAAGGATAATGTTATTATCGATTTGGAAAAAAAATAGTTTTTACTACTTCCCAAACAGTTTATATGTATTATAAAAACAAAAGCTTTTCCTTACCCACAAGGGGCAGGCGGGGCCTTGGTAGGCGAGTGTAGTCGGCGCTTGCAGCCAAGGTCACAGTGGTTTCTGGAAGTCTGTGATTCTATTTGGCCCGGTGTTCGAATCCGGGTCAGGGCAGTTGTCATCTCCTGGAAACCTCTTGACATAGAATAGTTTAAGTGGTTTTTAAGAACTTAGTTAAGGTAGTATGTAAGGTAGTACGCACAATGGACCCGACAATGTGGCCTAAGTGCTGTAAGACCTAAAATACATTAATACATACATACACACAAGGGGCGCACCAACAGTCAGGATTACATGCCCCCCATCTAACATGCACCACCTGCAACTGCTTTTTTACACATTACACATCATTATTTTACTAATAGGACAAGCTGGATAAGTTTAGACAGAAAATTAAAAAACCCGCGGCTGGTCTGTTGAAGATACGTTGTAGAGCTGCAGTAGGCACTTGATCATAATGCTGTCAAAGGCAACGAGGGGGTTAATTCTCCAACTAGGAGAAACGCCGATTCGAAACCGGCACTATAGATCTCATGTATTACTATAAAAAAAAAATCAGCCCTTCGCAATCAGTTCACATTTCACATCATCATGGACGTAATAATTTGGACAAACGTACCGGCAATAACAGAAAAGGAATCGAGTAGTCTAAAATTCTGAAGCGGTGGTGATGAACTGTTTCTCATTCAGCGGTGGTGGTGGGGACGCTGGGCGTCAAGAGCGGTGCAGCGCCAGGCGACGCCAGAAGTAAGGATGATAAATCTTCTTGGCTATGTGGGACGAAAGCGGAGAGGGTGTTTTCTACAATAATCGAGCGCGACGGGGATTTCTGCAGTGTGGATAAAGGTTCAGGAAGGCGGAGCGGCAGCGTCGATGTCCTTTGACGTTTCTTGTTCTTCGCGCTCGTGGCTTGCGTCTGGCCCGGAGAAAATTGGTCGGGTGGAGGCCTACTTGTGCTTCTTCTTTGCAATAATTACCTAAAATTAAATTGAGCTCAAAGTGTTCCGTTTTCTGATATTTCTCAATGGTAAAAGTATTTTCATTTATCGTTTAATTGTATAACTACAATTTTTGTTTTCCTTTTAAGAATAAATCAAAGTACAAATACAAATCAGATGCTGAAAAGCGTGCGACATCTAATAAAAAACAAAAATGGGCGAAACATGTAGCTGGTACTTTCCCATACTTTTTACGTTTTAAATATTCTCGCGTAAATAAGTGAAGGTAGAGTAATAACAGATAGAGACGAACTGCTAAAAATAGCAGAAAAATATTACGAAAAGCTATATGAGACAAAAGTGAAAAATCAAATAGTAGCAATAAATGAAACGAATAAAAAATTAGTGAACGTAAACTCGGAAGAATTACCGAACATTAACGAGGATGAAATAAAGAAAGCGATAAGCAGAATGAAAAATGGAAAATCACCTGGAAGTGATGAAATCATAGCGGAGATGATAAAACAAGGAGGAGATGTACTAGTAAAAGAATTGAAAAAACTATTTAACATGTGTCTAGAAAAAAACGAAATCCCAAGAAAATGGGATGACGCAATAATCATTTTAATCTACAAAAAGGGTGACAAAACGGATTTAAATAACTACCGCCCGATAAGCCTACTTTCCCAAATTTACAAATTGTTTACAAGTATATTAACAAGCAGACTAGAAAAGAAACTGGATTTTTACCAACCCAAAGAGCAGGCCGGTTTCAGGAAAGACTTTGGGACAATAGACCACCTGCAGACGATGAGAATCCTAATGGAAAAAACAACAGAATACCAGATGCCAATTTGGCTGGCATTCGTGGACTATCAAAAGGCATTTGATAGTATTGAAACATGGGCAATTATAAAATCACTTAAGAATGCAAGGATGGACTACAGGTATACAGATATCATTGAAACTATATACATATAAAAGAGCCACATTGAAAATTAAATTACATGAATATACAGACACAGTAAGAATAAAACGAGGAGTACGACAAGGTGATCCAATATCCCCGAAACTGTTTACATTGACGATGGAGGATATATTCAACACCTTAAACTGGGAAAATAGAAGTATATTAATAAATGGAGAACGGCTCAATAATCTGCGCTATGCAGATGATATAGTATTAATAACAGACAACTTTATAGATTTACAAGAAGTGATACAAGAACTAGCCGAAGCCTCACAAAAAATAGGACTAGAAATGAACATAAACAAAACAAAAATAATGACAAATAATCAAGAAGACAGAAGAGAAATAGTAATAAATGGCAAGGTTATAGAAAGGGTCGATAAATATATTTACCTGGGACATGTGATGAGGGTAGGCAAAGAAAATCAAGAAGCGGAAGTCAGAAGAAGGATTACAGCTGGATGGTCAGCCTTCGGAAAATTAAATCAAGTATAGAAAACAAAGATACCGTCAGAACTAAAGGCGAAAGTTTTTAATCAGTGTGTAATACCCGCAATGAAAGCGATCCAACAAATGAGAAGTGGTAAAGCAGCAGGAATTGATGGAATCACGATAGATATGCTGAAAATTGATGAAGACACAACAGTAGAAGTAATATATCCATTAATAAAGAAAATTTGGAAAGATGAAAAGTTCCCAGAAGATTGGAAAACAGGAATGCTGATAGCAATCCCAAAAAAAGGAAATTTACAAGTCTGCAGCAACTGGAGGGGGATCACACTGCTCTGTGTAATTAATAAAATATTTTATAGAATTATACTGAATAGAATAACAGATACACTAGACAAGACACTAAGAAAGGAACAAGCAGGATTTAGGGCCGGCTGTTCCTGCACAGATAACATAAATACTCTAAGAATTATAATTGAACAGTCCCTAGAATATCAGTCGCCATTACAGTTACTTTTCATAGACTGCGAGCGCGCGTTTGATTCCATCAATAGAGAATATATATGGATCGCCTTGAAGAACAAAGGAATACCAGATAAATTAATACGGCTAATCAGAGAAGGATACACAGATACGAAATGCCAAATACTCTTAAATGGGAAAATGTCACAACCTTTTGCAGCAGAAAGTGGAGTTAAGCAGGGGTGTATTTTGTCACCACTGCTATTCATAATTATTTTGGACAATATAATGGAAGAGACTAACAGAGGAAACCTAAGAGGAATAAGCTGGGGCCTAACAAAAACTTTAGAAGATTTGGAATACGCGGACGACACGTATGCCTGCTCTCACACACATTACCGAATATACAGACAAAACTAGATAAGTTGAAAATCGATCCGAAAAAATAGGGCTAAAAATATATAGAACAAAAACCAAACTCATGAAGGTTAACACAACTAACACAAATAATATATACATAGACGAAGAAAAAGTAGAAGAAACTCAAGAATTTCTGTACCTAGGTACTGTGTTGAGTCACGAGGGCAGCTCAGAAAAAGACATAGAGCAACGGATCAACAAAGCAAGAGGAGTCTTCTCGAGGTTGAATTCAGTGTGGGGTGATAAAAATATAAGTGTGCAAACTAAAATAAAACTATTTAACAGTACAATAAAAGCAGTGTTACTCTACGGCTGCGAAACGTGGTGCATAAAAAGTTCAAACTTAAAGAAAATACAGACTTTTATAAACCGATGTCTACGACACATTCTAAAAATATGGTGGCCGGAAACAATTACAAACATTGAATTATGGAAAAGAACCAACCAGCAAGAAGTAAGCGTTGAAATAAAAAAGAGAAAATATGGCTGGTTAGGACACACACTCAGGAAAACAAAAGAGCATCCATGTCGAAGTGTCTTATAATGGAACCCCCAAGGAAAAAGAGCCAAGGGAAGGCCACGACTAACATGGATAAGAAATATAAGGGAGGAAACAGGAATGTCTTTTGCGCAATTAAAAACAATAGCAGGAAACAAACAAGAGTGGAGAGGCTTCATAAAAACCCTATGTCCCACAAGGGAATAATGGGAACCATTATTATTATTATTATTATTAATACCCGCAATGATCTATGGTACAGAAACATGGGTGCTGATAAAAGCAATTATGAATAAGATGAAAGTAGCACAAAGAGCCATGGAGCTCAAAATAGTAGGAATAACCCTGGCTGACAGAAAAACAAACTAATGGCTAAGGAAAAGATTGAAAGTAGAAGATATAGCAATAAGAATAGCAAGTCAAAAATGGCAATGGGCTGGACATGTTGCCAGAATGTCAGACAAGTGGAGTAAGAAGGTATTGGACTGGAGACCATGGGGAAGAAGAAGAGGAGTGGGTAGACCAATGATGAGATGGGCAGATGAAATACGAAAAACAGCAGGAACTAAGTGGCAAGAACTGGCGCAAGACAGGAAAAAGTGGAGGGGTAGAAAGGAGGCCTATATCCGTATCTGGATAGAGAGGGGCTAGAAGAAGAAGAAGAAGAAATAAGTGATGGAAATTTACATCTAATCTAGCCGGTACAAGCCCGCTGCAGACTTACGGCGTTGGTTACGTAGGTACGGGAGGCGCTTGCTCCTACTACGTAACAAGCGCTAAGATAGTTACTGCGCTCACAAAAATGGTGATAACAACTTTATTTATAGAGTTGCCAAAAATATGCAAAGAATGAAAAATATTTTTTTTATTAGAGCCAATTGATAGGCGTAGTTAAAACCACGTTACTGCCGGAAATTTTGAGCCGCTAGTATATTTACAATTGCCAAAAATGTGTTTCAATCACTCGATTACACTTATTAAGGGCTATCAAATAATATGATAATTTATATTAATTGGATATTTTTGAGTAATCGAGCATTATAGTTTAAACTTTCCAAAATTCGCAGCGGCCTTTATTTTGATGAATCAGCATTTGGTAAAAAAGCATTTGATTTGTCTTTAGATGCACTATAACGCTATGTGTTTAAAAGTTTAAAAAAGTGTTTAGAAAAAATCTATACCAAAAAAACAGATCTAATTCCGGTTCCGATTAACGACCTTACAAAGAACTGCCTCCAAGTAAAACACAATTGCAATGCTTTTACTTCACATAGTTTAGGTTTTTGTATAAAGAAGGGGAAGATGGTCGAAACTTTTCTGGTGCTGTATTGTGTTTTTTTGTATTGTTTGCTGTATTTTTTATTGGCTTTATGGGCTAGGCGCTAGGTCTGTAGGTCACGCTGCGGAGTGCGGGCCCCTTCATGACTTGCACCGAACCGCTGCATAGCTTAAAAACGCGCGAGAAGCCTAAACAGTTTTGTAAAGTTGTCAAATATGCTTGGTTCGTGTTGAGTTGTTTTGATGTTTGATAGATTAGTTGCAGTAATCAATTTATTAACCAAAATTAATTAAACCTGCCGAATTTAACATCAGAAATGGTTCAATTAAGAGAAAGCGAACGAATTCAAATTTTAATTACGGTTGGTTTTGGTGAGCGTCGTAGAACTCAGCAAGAAGTTTGTACTTTATTTAACAATTTGCAATCTTTCTGTTAATTGAACCATTTCTGTTGGTTAATTCAGCAGTTTTAATTAATTTGGTTAATTAATTGATCACTGCAACCACAGTGCTTAATCTATCGAACAACAAAACAACACAACACGATCCAAGCATATTTGATAAACATTACATTACTGTTTAAGCTTCTCACATTCTTTTGTTTTCATGAGCTGCTAGATAACAATTACGAAAAATTATTGGTCAATATCTCTAGAATTATTAAAAATAAAGGCATGAAACCTTATATCACTGAACTCGCAAAAAAGAGTTCTATCGATATATCAAAAAATATACAGAGTGTTCTATTTAAAATACAAAAGTTGATATCATTTCCGGCTAAACCGGAAGTCTTTCTAAACCACCAATACCTTTATTGTATCCGCCGTATATCGGAACCTTCAAGTAAAAATTTTTGTCAAAATCGCGGTTGCCGTATTAAAGATATTTGCATTGTTCCGTACTTTTGCCCAACCCTGTATGATAAGTTACCGCTTGGGCTGCTTAATCTCAGCTGCAGCCATATTCATCTCAAGTTGAGACAGGTCAAAGAGATCCGGATTTAATACATGGAAAGAATTAGAGCAATTGCTACATAATTCACAAAAGTAGTACTTCGATCCGCGGACCGCTACACTACCTACTTAATTAACTAATTTATTATTCAAACCAGAAACAGCAACATGGTGGGGCATAGCCCACGAGGTTTGCTAGTACATTTCTAAAAACATTTTGAGTACGTATGAAGTTTTTAAATTCCTTGGTGCGTCGTTCGGGTCCTTTTCGACCCAGTTGCTGCTTTATTTATCGCCTAAACTTTTATTTTTTGTTCTAGATATTTGAGCTCTTAGGACTTTAGTTGTAATTAATATAGCTTCAAGATTTTGTGATTAGCGGAAAAATATCCATTTCAGTTTTTTAGTAGTTTAAATTTACACACATAGGTTGTTTGGGTCACTTTTGTCCTCTCCTCTTTAGAAGCGGAAACAAGCTGAAAATCGCATAATTCCGTACAGTGCGGTGTGAGTAATGGCAACAGGTTGAGACCTGCATGTAAACCTCTCTAGTATTTCTTATCCCACAGTGCTTGTATATCGTTCAGTGAGTGTTGAATCTTAATTCTGTGTACATCTTGTGCGGAGTAACTTTTTTTTATTATGACTTCAAAACAATCAAAATTTGTGCCTTCTTTGACACAAAAGCAACTAGAAGAAGCAATTGATAATTCAGACGAAGAAATATTTAATTTTCAAGATTCCTCTGATGAATAGGATCCATCTGACGAAGAGGAGTGCTCTGAAATTGAAGATCATATTTCTGTTTGTTCGGAAGGTGACTCAGAAGAGGAAGAACCAGAAAAATCAAATGCGACATCCGAAACTATGTTATCGAAAAACAAGCAAATCGAATGGTCTTCTGAACCTCCTATACATCTAGGGAGACTTGCTGCACACAACGTTCTTACAATGACACCTGGACTTACTAGGTACACCACTTCGAGGGTGGAAGACGAGCTCCCTGCTTTTATGCTTTTCTTTCCACCATCAATTGAAAAACTAATTTTAGAAAATTCAAACATGGAAGGTCGTCGAGTCTATGACACAAATTGAAAAGATTTGGATGCACCAGATTTATATTCCTATATTGGTTTATTGATTTTGGCAGGGGTTGTCAAATCTCACAGCGAATCGACAGAAAGCTTATGGGATGCCGAAACAACAATGTCTTTAGAGAATTTCAAACGAATTTCTAGAGTAATAAGATTTGACAATAAACAAACACGAACTGAAAGAAGAGCCTGGGATAAATTTGCGGCTATTAGGGAGCTTTGAGACAAATGGGTAGAAATTTTACCAAAATTGTTCAATCCAGTTGCAAATGTAACCCACCGTTGATGAACAATTGGTTGGGTTCAGAGGCAGGTGCTGTTTTAGGCAATACATGCCCAGTAAGCCTGCTCGATATGGAAGTAAATTTTGGGTATTATGCGACAATAACACAGCGTACGTATGGAACATCCAGCCTTACCTTGGGAAGCTTCCTGGAGGAGTTGGAGAACAAAATCAGGGTATGCGGGTTGTTTTCGACCTATCTTACGGATTGAAAGGCCACAATATTACTTGCGATAATTTTTTTACGTCCTATGAACTAGGCCAGATTCTACTCAAGCGAAATATCACAATGATTGGAACAACGAAAAGAAACAAGACTTGTATTCCACCAGAATTACTACAAACGAAAAATGTACCAAAAATGTCTTCAAAGTTTGCATTTACTTCTGATACTTGCTTGGTCTCATACCTTCCCGAAAAAAATCTAACAAATGTGTTATATTGCAAAGTACATTACATTCGGAAAAAGCAGTATCAAACCAAACAAGTATAGTATAGTATTTATTTCGTTTTAGGTACAAACTGGTGTAATAAACACGTCAAGACAACATAATCACATATAAAACTACAGTGTACACAATTAACATGAATTCAAATTAACATTAACATATACATACATATTATAACAGTCCTCACAATCTACCAAATCTGAAATCAACAACTTCGTCTATACTGTAAAAAGCATGTTTTATCAATTCATCTTTTATTACTGCCTTGAATTTTTCTAGTGGCAGGTTTTTGATATTTGTAGGTAAATTGTTAAAAATCTTTGGACCGTAGTAGTTAAAACCATTTTTGCTAGATGCCAGGCGAAAGCGGTTCACTCTGATCTCATTGGCGAAGCGAGTATTATAATCATGAACATCTTCTTGCAATGTAAAAGTATTCAAATTTTTGAACGTGTGCAACAAACAGTGATATATAAACAAACACGGCAGAGTAAATAGTTTGAGTTCGGTAAATTTCAACTTAACGTCGTCTGTATATCCTAGGTTTGTAATTACTCGCAAGACCTTTCTCTGTAAACCGAAAATTCGGTGCATTTTGGAAGAATGACCCCAGACTATCAGACCATACGACATTTGCGAAACTATCAAAGCATGATATGCAATTAATAAACATTTTGAGGACACAAGATCCTTAAACCGTCTCATCACGTAAATATTTTTGGCAATCATTTTAGATACATGGGCTATATGGACACCCCAGCTAAGAATGGGATCCAAATGAATACCTAGAAATTTGACTGATTCCGGATTAATTACATTATTTAGGGGTCTATGTGTGAAAAACATATCAATCGTTTTATTAGCATTTAATGAGAGTTCATTTGCTGAAAACCAATTTAAGGCATAACTGCGCGCCACATTCAAAGAAGTAATAGCGAATGTTAAATTCTTACTTGAAATCACGATCGTGGTGTCATCAGCAAAAAGTATAGTCTCAGCTCTCGGGACAGCTAAATCATTAATATAGATTAAAAACAAAGTAGGGCCCAATATTGACCCTTGTGGAACGCCGTTTGAAATAGGATCCGTCCCTGAAGTTTTATTATTAATAGATGTGTACTGGTGCCTATTGGACATAAACGATTGTATTAACTGGCAGCTGGAATCATTAAAATTTAGCTTCCTAAGTTTTTTCCCTAAAATTTGGTGTGACACGCAGTCGAACGCTTTTTGGAGGTCGCAAAAGGTCACCCCCACAAATTCCCCTGCTTCCTGGCCTTCAGTTACTTTATTTAACAAGTGTATGATTGCATCAGTTGCTGATTTATCCGAGCGAAAGCCAAATTGAGTTTGACAAAATAAATTATTTTGTTCAAGGTGATTTGTGATTTGTATTTTCAGTATAGTTTCAAAGATCTTCGATATTACGGGGACTATTGCAATTGGGCGAAAATTATTAGTGTCACTAGTCGAACTACCTTTATGTAATGGGATTATTTTAGATGTTTTTAGTGTATCTGGATAAATACTTAATTCAATACACATGTTAATGAGCTTAGTCATCGGTATTAAAATAATATTTTTTATACATTTTATTAATTTGGAAGACATGCCAAAATGATCATGGCATTTCTTGTTGTTTAGATTAACAACAACGCTTCTTACATCATTGAAGCTGACAGTAGAAAATTTAAAACAGGATTGATCAGTGCTTGAGGAATAAATCGCGTCGATTCCAACCGGTGTAGGTAAAGTTGACTTTATTTTGTCAGCGATGGATATAAAGCAGTCATTTAATTCATTTACATCAATGTCTGATGTTACACAATGTTTTTTATTTGGCCGCTGTTCATTTATTACGCTCCAATAGGATTTACTTGAGTGCCCTGCGTTATTTATCCGCTTACTATAAAAATTTTGTTTAGCCTGTTTTAGCAAAAACTTGTATTCACTTTTAGCACATTTTAACCGTTGTTGTAAAATACAATTTGAGTACTTATGATGCAATTCAGAAAGTAGTCTCACTCGCTCCCTAATATTACGTAGATGGGGCGTAAACCATTTTTTTTGTTTATTATATACCATATGAACAGATTTCTTTTCGGTGATAGGAAAAGCTAACTCGATACTTTTAGTTATAATATCCGTGAATGTGCAAAATTTTACATTGATGTCGGTGTGTTTATCCTCTACAAATTGCCAGCTGACTCGATTCATCTGGCAATGAAAAGAAAACCAACCAAGATCATCAAATCTACGAGATAAGACGGGTACACTTACATGCTGTATATTCTGCACATCAAGCGTAATGAAACCCGCTTTATGGTCTGACAATCCTGGGTCAAAGACACCTGTGCAAAAAGGTTTATCACAATTCACCAAAATGTTGTCAATACAGTTTTTCTGCCTTGTATTATCAGTAGTTGTCAACCTAAAAGAGAAAGAGTTAATTAAATCAATGAAATCAGAACGCCTATTATCCTGTAAATTAAACCTGACATTAAAATCACCATTAATAATTATATCATATTTACAATTTTTTATTCTATTTAGAATTTTGTCAAATATTGCCAGAAACTGTATAAAATCGCCACCCGTGGGTGACCTATACACTGTTATGATTATTAAATTTAAATGTTTTATTTCAATTGCTGCTATTTCACAATGAATTTCTTGCGATAATTTTGATAAGTCATCACGCGGCACAGATTCCACAGCCTGATTGCACAGTATCAGAACACCCCCTCTTTCTGTTTGTGTTCTGCAATAGTAGGAGGCTAATTTATACCCAGCCAGTACAAAACTGAATTTCATCTTCATATAAAAAATGTTCAGAGAAACAGAGGATGTCGAACTTCACCACGTTACGTCACACGATAAAGGCCTCAAGCTCCAGGTGTTTGTTCCGGACGGATTGGATATTGATATGGGAAATATTAAATTTGGTTAATATCTTTTCCTCTCTCGAATTCCTGGATAAAAATCCTTCTTCTTATACTCAACAAATGGTCGCACGTTTTCTGGCCATATATCCGGGTTCAAGATCTTCTCGATATCCTCCACATCCCGTCGACACCATGCATAAAGCGGTTATGTGTTATACAACAAAAAGGAAAACAAACCGTTGGTTTCTTATCGTCTTCTATAATATAATTGACATTAGTTCTTAGAATGCCTACGTTTTATTCTTGAAAGTAACTAATAGTTGGGGTTCAAAAGATCGTCGAAAACGACGACGTTTTTTAGAAAATTTGGGCATGTCACTGGTAAAACCACAAATTGAAAGAAGAAAGTACCTTCCTAGAACAAAAGCCGCAAGGGACGTTGTTGAAAAAGTAAAATCTGCTACAGCAATTGTTCAAGATGAAGCAGCTTCAACATCAACTCAATCTAGAAAGAGGGGCAGATGCTATATGTGTAAAAAACAGACAATAAGTGTTCTGGTTTGTGCTGCAAGTGTGGAAACTATTGTTGTAAGAGACATTTAGAGCAAATATGCAAACAGTGTTACTAATAGATAAAATGACTTTTTTGCTTTTATAAACTTACTTTTTCTTTTGTCAATTATGAATTTAATTTTGAAGTGTTCTTTTCTTTACTAAATGTTCATTTTTTTTACATTCCGCATCGTTTATTTTAAGTAAACGTTTATTCTTAGTTCTTGCTTTTGTTTTGAAATGTATTGTTCAATTTCCTTTTATTAAATAAATGTTTGCTTTTACGCTATAGAATAATTACATTAATACAAAAAAGAAGCTAGGTGATAGTAACCAGTCATTTTAACGTAATGGGTCGTTTTGGACCCGAACACCTTATGTGTGTAGACAAAACGAACGACGCAGCAAGGTTAAGCGAAAGTTAAACTAATGAAATTAGATGACCTATTTTGTGAGCTAAAAAGTGTTTACGTAATAACTGATTACTGAACAAGAACTTCTGGTGGGTTGTAATATAAAATAAGGTCAAGTATAGTTAGTCACGTTGTTTTGATGGTGCGGATAAAAGTTAGTAATGTGAATTTCTGAACATGATTAAATGTAGATCGAGAGATAAATAACCTCGACGTACCTATAAGCTGGATATGTTTCATCCCCTTCCAGTTTGTGGTGAATTCTAAAAATACCACCTTCCGTTCATTGATTATGGGCAGAGACCGTAACCAGTTTCACGGCCAAGGTTGCTCAGTCCAAATAGTACCGTTCGCAACGAAACACAAACGCACAAGATGTGGTTAATAATAATTGTTTTAGCTGTCGTTTTAGCAGCTTTAATTTATTATAAAAGTGCTAAACATTTGAAATACTGGGAAGAAAGGGGAGTTCCTACTTTGAGACCACGGCCTTTAGTGGGAAATTTTGGCCAAAACATTTTTCGTCAACGTGCCCCTGCTTACATATTTGACGATACGTATAGAGCTTTTCCTGATAGAAGGTTTGTAAAACAAAATTAATATTTAGAATTTCGGTGTTGTGATGAAATTTTAATTTCTTAAAAAGTTGCGATTTATTGGTGCAACATTGATTGCGTGGTACCTTCTTATAGATATATAATTTAATTATATACCTACCGAATAAACAGCTTTGAAATTAAAGTTTCAGATAAAAATGACTCCATACATTTCAAACCCGGAAATAACAAAAGAAACGTATTTTGAAGTAAGAAAATAATAATAAAGGGCAAAAAATATAGTACAGTTGCACAGTTCCAGCGTAAATCTGTATCTGTAGTAGGTGCCACTTTTGCAACCAGAAAGTAACTGGCCGGTTACATAGTTAATCTAAAATACATTATTCACACGGAGCGGATTCTTTACATTGTTTTGGAGACATAAACCTTAAAAAAATTGCTACTTTTTACTTTCTCATACTTCTACTGAATTAAGGAAAGTTATGATTTCATGCAATATTTCGAATTTCAGATTTTAACGGAAATACGCGTTTTGGGGTCCAAGGAACCCAAAAAAGTGATTTTTAAATATTCACTGTCTGTGGGTGGATGGGTGCGTGGGTGCGTTCGTTTCCCTATATCTCCAGAACCCCTTGACCGATTTTTATAATATTTAATGCGTGGAAGTTTTTTAGTTGCAGATAGTTTTTTGTAAGGTCGTTAATCGAAACCGAAACAGGAAATGGAAATTAGACCTGTTTTATTAGTGTAATTTTTTTTCTAAACTTTCTTTTTAAATTTAAATACTTAGCGGTGTAGTTGATCTTAAGACAAATTAAACGCTTTTTTTACAAATGCTGTATCTTCAAATTGAACGCCGCTACAAATTTTTAAAATTTTAACTTTAATGCCCGATTACTCAAAAACAAAATATTCAATCAATATTGTTTGATAGCCCTTAAAACGTATAATCAAGTGATGTAAAAATATTTTTGCAAATTTGAAAATTGCAAATATACTAACTTCTCAAAATTTTGTACATTTCAAAAATTATTCCTCAAACATTGCCCACGCCATGTTTTCAAAATTTTCTGACCTGATAGAGCTTGCAATGAACTACAAATTTGTTTTTTACTAATTCAATAGACCATGTAAAGTAGTTTATTAGCATTAACAATAATTTTCAACCATATTAAAAAGTAAGTCAAGAAAAGATGCTTTTTAATATCAACCACGCGTTTTCTGGAAGTTACGTGGTTTTAATTACGTCTGTCAATTAGCTCTAACAAAAAAATATTTTTCATTTTTACCAAATACATGATAACTCTACAAATAAAGTTGTTATAACCATTTTTGAACCGAGGTCGTGAGCGCACTACCTATCTAGCGCCTTTACGAAGTCGGCACGCACGCCGTACGTAACCAACGCCTTGGGTCTGGAGTGGGTGGCTTGGACCGGCTGGAGGTGACTAGATGTAAATTTCGATCACTTCTTGACGCGAGAATATTTAAAACGTAAAATGTATAAAAAGTACTAGCAACCTGTTTCACCCATTTTGAACATTATTGTAAAATCCTAATCTTTGAACAAAGGAGCATTGTACAAACACAAAAAAATAAAAAAAAATGCGAAAACAGGGGTTAGGTAGCGATTCCTTATGGAGTTACAGCCCGTGGCACAGAGAACAGTTTGAACTGTTGAAAACGGAGGCTGTAACTCCGTAAGGAAGGGTTTCCGGACCAATGTCTATAGGAAAATTTTCTTTTAATATTTTGATGTGTAGATAATATTTTTAAAGTTAATACAAGATATTTGCTAAATTTAAAGAAATATTCAACCAATAATACTAACTTGATTTTGCACAAACTTCATTTTTAAATGGAATTATCTCATAAATCGTTGGGTTTAGCAACTTTAAAACATGTGACTTCTATTTGTTTATATGTTCAGGACACGGATTTAAAAAAACTATAGATAGCACAAAAAAATTACTGAAAAAAGATTACCTGTGCGCCCCGGTCTGTATCAATGCCCACAGGAACATTTATTTTTATTTTGGCGCGTAGAAAATAATTTCAAAGTCAATAGAAAATATTTGCCCAATTTAAAGAAATACTGAGCCTACGATTCTAACTTGATTTTTCGGCATTTAAAAAAAAGTTGAAAGTACAGAACATTGCTGAAAAAGTATCTGTGCTCCCCCGTCTTTTTTTTCAATATTAACAAATAAAGAAGTTCTAACCGCCATCTTTAAAAGCATTGCATAAACAAATAATTTTAGGGTCTCGGTTAGGACATTTGTCTTATTTTTAAGTCACGGACTTATGGTAGACTGAGAAAGAAGAGATTTGGTTTCAATTATGGTTAGAATAGACCACTACATGTTTCGTTCTTATTTGAACTCATCAGGTGGACATAATTCTAACCATAATTGAAACCAAAAGCAAACAAGCAGATATATGCCAGAAAGTATAACATTAAAGGAGAATTACACTAGTAACGCCCTCTATTATGTGCGGCGAGGAAAACTTGCAGGTTTGTTGCTTTGCAACTTTTCCTCGCCGCACATAATAGAGGGCGTTACTAACGTAATTCTCCTGTAATGTTATGGTAGACTGTTCTGAGTATATAAACTATACAGGAAAATTAAGTCTGTTGACTGGAATGTTTACAACCATTTTCACTATAATAGAAATTCATTTCGATAATCTGATAACGATCCCAATGACGCTTCTCCAAAATTTTGAAAATTTTCCTAAGAATATTATTCAAAAACTGCCCACACGATTTTGTTTAAACTTTGTAGGTTGTTGGAACGTAAGATTGATTACAATTTGATTTTTTTCTGAAAGCTATAATTTCACTGTGGCGCTTTTTCTGAATTTGGATATTTCTATCTTGAAAAAAATTTACCAAAAATGTTTTTTCTAGAAAAATTTTTTTTCCGAAAAAATGTTTATATTTTTTTCTGAAAGAAGTTTTCTTATAAAAATATTTCTTGCATGAAAATTTTTGTCTCGGCTAAATATTTCTCTCTTGAAAACAGTCCCTCAAGACATATTTCTCTCTTGAAAAATGCCTCATACATTATCGCGAGAATTGTGGAATAAATTGGGGGGTGTACCTGGTCTCGTTATCACCCGGTATAGTGGGATTGAACAGGAAAATCAACCATCAGTAGGGATTGCAATATTAATCAATCACAGTTGATTTATAGGCAGCCATTTGCCTGGGACAGGAGGAAAATCAATATTTTGTGATTCAGGCCTCTTTATTCAGAAAAAAATATAATGCAAACGGGGGGGTGGCATTGCTGTGGACTTTTAGTATCTTCGGGGGAATAAATTGCGCGTCCGCGCAAATTTTCAGTTTTACGTTATTGTTTGCTCAGTTTGTTAAAATTTGTTTCGAAAATGCCTAGGTTATTGGAATTTACTACCTGGGTTGTAAATAATTTTCTAACTTTTTGCATTTGTCTATGCTGTCTATCCGATTTAGCAACGATACTAATTTGATTTATCTTGAAAATTGACCACAATGCACTTTTTAATAATAGTAAATAGAGTATTGCTACCTCACAACGCAACGACTCCCCAAAAATTAGGATTTACATTAATCGTGTGACCGCTAACGCGCTTCCTATTAATAATCAACAAACTACAGCTTTCTCACAAGAAGGCACGGCTTGCCTAATTAAAATCCATCTTAACGTATATGGTTTAAAGTATTTAGACAGGGTGTAACAGACCACCCACGCACTATCTTTTATAAATTTTTTAGGGCTCCGGAAAGAGCAGTTTGGGGGGACTAGGGGGCTGTCTCGAGATTTTCAAATACCAAGGTCGTCCAAGTCGCACCTCATTTAAAAGGTAAACCCATCAACTTAAAATAAAGAAAAAAACATTCATAGTTCAAACCGCTTCAAAATGGCGGCCAATTATATCTAAATAGCGGCCATTACATAAACCTTTTCCCAACCGCACATAAACTGTTGTACCAAGCAAATTAGTACTGATCGTTAAATTCCAGTAAATTAGCATTCCAAGGATGTATCACATGAGAATAAAAAATGAGCGAAATACTTCGCCTGGACTTTCCTATACATTTAAATACATTGTTTTATATTTTCCAACACTTTCGATATACACCTGTCTAGACACGACTAGTTAAAGTAAATAATTCTTATAAGTTGTAATATCTTAAAGCGGTTGAAGAAAGACCGACCGCTGCGCTGCAAGCATAAGGTTGGGTAAAATATTCTGAATCAACGGAAGCTCGGAAATTGATATTTGAGAATATATGTATTAATAACTCGAGAAGTATTATTTTTAGCAAGAAATTACTCTTATTAATTTGTGTTTAGAATTTCAAAACCTTTCTGATTTTAAAGCCAAAATGCCAAGTTTCCATTTAAAAAAAAGTTATTTTTTACCGTGGCCGCCATATTAAAATTGGAAACTCAAGTTTTTTTCTTAAATACAATCGAAAAGAATTTGCCCTACAACTTTGCTTTTGGGTTTAAGAGTCTATCTATTAAAATAAAAAAGTTAGCCTACACTGAACATTAAACGACTAGTACAAGAATACAACTGCTGTAGAAAGTATGTGAAATTCTTCTAAGGACAAAAAGATTAAGGGGCAAAAAATTCGATTTTTTGATTTTTTATAAAAAGATTCTCCTAGAGCTAACATAAGAAGAAATCAATTTTTTAATTTTGTAGCGAAAATGTTGGGGGGGAGGGGAAACAGTAGCCCCCCTAAATATTAAAGTATCAAAAAAATATTATGATATTCGGATTTTGCTATCAATGATGAGCTATATTGCTTTAACAGAAATATTTTATTGCCCCCTGTTAAATAAATAAAAGGGTACCAATTTTCAATTTTCAAAAATTCATAGAGGGCGTCACAGTGAAATTATAGCAATGCGCAAAAAAACAAATTGTAGAAGATTTTCAGCTCTACCATCTTAAAAAGTTTAAACAAAAACGTGTGGCCAGTTTTTGATAAATATTTTTTTGAAAATTTCCAAAATTTTGGAGTGGTGCCATTGCGATCGTTTTAAGATTTTCAAAATTAATTATATTTCATGGTATAGTACCCTCAAAGGGCTACCAAGCAAGATGTAGTTGATCCCAATCAGACAACTGGTTTTTGAGTAAATGGCCGTTAAAGTCGAAATGTTCAAAAATTCGTAGCGGCCGCCATTTTCAAGATAGAGAGTTCGGTAAAAAAGCGTTTGATTTGTCCTAAGGCCTTCTATAATCTCCACTATTCAAATTTCCAAAATTCAGTTTCTGAAAAAAATGCTACCAAAAAAGCATGTCTAACTTCTGTTTCCGGTTTCGGACTTTTTTTTAAAGCTTATTTTGTCGATGAATTTTTGATATAGCTGTGCATTCCAATTTTCATGAAAATCGAAGTACGGGTTCGAGAGATATCAGCGAAATGACGTACCGTGCACGAACGCATTCGTAAAAAAAATGAGCGAAACACTTCGCCTGGACTTTCCTATACTTATAAATTAACATTGTTTTATATTTTCCAACACTTTTGATGTACACCTGTCTAGACCCGGCTAGTAAAAGTAAACAGCGTTTATAAAAACTTCAAGCCTGAAGAGCGTAACTTAAACCTGCCATTACCACGCTGGCTCCGCCTGCAACTGAGTACATGTGAAACAACCGAACTGAAATGAACCGGAGGCACGAGTAAGGAAGCGTGTTGATGTTTGAAAATGTATTAATAACTCGAGAAGTATTATTTTTAGCAAGAAATTGCTCTTATTAATTTGTATTTAGAATTTCAAAACCTTTCTGATTTTAAAGCCAAAATGCCACGTTTCCATTTAAAAAAAAGTTATTTTTTACCGTGGCCGCCATATTAAAATTGGAAGCTCAAGTTTTTTTCTTAAATACAATCGAGAAGAATTTGCCCTACAACTTTGCTCTTGGGTTTGCGAGTCTATCTATTAAAACAAAAAAGTTAGCCTATACTGAACATTAAACGACTAGTACAAGAATACAACTGCTGTAGAAAGTATGTGAA
Source organism: Ctenicera cuprea (assembly GCA_958336395.1). Lineage (NCBI taxonomy): Eukaryota > Metazoa > Arthropoda > Insecta > Coleoptera > Elateridae > Ctenicera > Ctenicera cuprea. Next base: position 56,790,453 of record OY284489.1, read on the forward strand.
GTTCTTCTAAGGACAAAAAGATTATTAAGGCGCAAAAAATTCGATTTTTTGATTTTTTGTAAAAAATTCTCCTAAAGCAAACAAAACAAAAAACCAAATTTTTAATTTTCTATCGAAAAAATTTGGGGGGAGGGGGAACAGTAGCCCCCCTAAATATGAAATTATCGAAAAAAAATTGTGATATTCGGATTTTGCTATCAATGATGAGCTATATTGTTTTAACAGAAATATTTTATTGCCCTCCGTTAAATAAATAAAAGCGTACCAATTTTCAATTTTCAAAAATTCACAGAGGGCGTCACAGTGAAATTATAGCAATGAGCAAAAAACAAAATTGTAGCAAATGCCTATCTTTATCAGCTTAAAAAGTTTAAACAAAAACGTGTGGGCAGTTTTTGAGAAAAATTTTTTTGAAAAATTCCAAAATTTTGGAGTGCTGTCATTACGAACGTTTTTATATTTTCAAAATTAATTATATTTCATGGTATAGTACCCTTGAAGGGCTACCAAACAAGATGTAGTTGATTCCAATCAGATAACTGGTTTTTGAGTAAATGGGCGTTAAAGTCGAAATTTTCAAAAATTCGTAGCGGCCGCCATGTTGAAGCTAGAGAGTTCGGTAAAAAATCGTTTGATTTGTCCTAAGGCCTTCTTTAATCTCCACTATTAAAATTTCCAAAATTCAGTTTCTGAAAAAAATGCTACCAAAAAAACATGTCTAACTTCCGCTTCCGGTTTCGGATTCTTTTTAAAAGCTTATTTTGTCGATGAATTTTTGATATACCTCCTCATTCCAAAGGACATCGAAATCGGTCTAGCCGTTCCGGAGATATGAGCGTTACACACACACACACCCACCCACCCACAGACAGACATTTTTTAAAAACCACTTGTTTAGGATCCTGGAAGCCCAAAACATGTATTTCCGTCAAAATCTCGAATTTGAAAATTTGCATGAAATCAATACTTCCCTATACTGAAAGTATAGGAAAGTAAAAATGAATGTTAGTACCCCCTTTCCTCCTCAAAAAGCGGGAACATTCAGAAGATATTATCTCAAAAATCTAAGAACAGGATGAGGGGTCAAGTGATACCTCATTTTAAAGGTCCCATTAAACTGAACAACGTTTGTATTATATAAGTATTTGAATATCTCCCACCGTTACAAAATGGCGGCTCAATTTATAACAATTCACTTCTTATTATCAGATGAATCGCTCTTTCTACCGCATCTATTGCAGTGAAACAAATTTTTTTGCTAATTTATAAAATCTATTCACATAACATTTAAATCCATGTGCGAGTTGGAGTTGGGCAACTCAACATTGCAATCACACTAAACCTTTATTATACCCTGTACTTTCATGTCTCGACCACTTGTTCTTATTTTCCCCTTCCGACTAACTAGTTGTGACACCACCATCGCCTCCCCATCTTACATTTAAATCAACCACAACACAGTGCACATCAGATTCGCCAAAAACACTCACACACGCATTAATAGTTTCCCGCCGGGTATAATAAAAGTTTACTGCGAGTGCGATGTTGAGTTGTCCAACTTCAACTCGCACGTGGATTTAATTGTTATGTGAATAGACTTTATAAATCAGCAAAAGAATTTCTATTCGCTGCAATAGATGCGGCAGAGGAAGCGATTCGTCTGATAATAAAAAGTGAATTGTTATAAATTGAGCCGCCATTTTGTAACGGTGACCATATTATAATCACAATTAAATTTGTCTTTTAGATATGCTGGGTTTTATTTTATGACTAAGCCAGCTTTAATTCTGCGCGACCCAGAGTTGATAAAAAGAATAACCATAAAAGAATTTGAAACATTTCCACAACATAGACCATTTATCCCTGAAGATGTAGATCTGTTGTGGAGTAAAAACTTGTTTGCCATGAAAGGTACGTTGAAAAATTTTTTTTTTAATTTTAATAATTGCTATTGAATTCAAGGTGGGCAAAAATGGCAGGATATGAGAGCAACATTAAGTCCTTCTTTTACTAGCAGTAAAATGAGAATGATGTTCGAACTAATGAGCAAATGTGCTCAGCAGTTCTCTAACTACTATATTAAGCAGGGTGGAACGGTAACGTTAGAAATTAAAGATGCTTTTACAAGATTTACTACTGATGTCATCGCTACTACAGCGTTTGGAGTCTCTTGCGATTCTTTGGAGCACCAAGATAATGAATTTTATTTAATGGGTAAAGACATAACCAACTCCAACGGCATAAAAGGATATGTGCTTGCACTGCAGGCACTTAGTCCTACTATAACTAAAGTAAGTGTATATAAAAACTGATGTTATATTAAACAATGTTTTATTATATTTCTCTAACATGATTGGTATCTTGTTACTCATTAGTCATTAGTAATACTCCACTCCTTTAAGCAACTATTATATTGGGATTTAGATGCGGCACCTTAGGTGACCATAACGATTATATTTTAATCAGTACTATTTCTCGTTTTCCATCTTTCCTGTTTTAATCAATGTGACTGCACTACGTATTCTTCACTGCACCAGTAATGTTCATTTACTAAATATATCTCGTTTCAAATCAGATATCACTACCCCACTCTACCAACCAATCAAACAACCAACCAATATATTACGATTTGGGTCTGGCGACCTAGGTGGCCATAACGACCTTTTTCTAATGTATATTATTTCTTGTGCTTCTTCTTTCCTGTTTTAATCAATTGGATTACACTATTCCGTATTCTTTACTGAACCAAAAATGTTAAATTATCGAATATATCTTGATAAAAATCAGATATTACTACTCCACTCCACCATCCAACCAATATATTGCTATGATATTTAGAGGTGTTTGATTTGTCTGGAGTATTGTGATTCCTGGAGAGCAGTTTTTGAAATGCTTGCTGCAATTCTATTTGTGACTGGAGTTTTATGAACACTGTAAGGTTTTGATACTCTAACTTTTAAACTCAGGGTTGCGTATTTTTGCTATAATTCTTGTTATAAACTCTAATAATTGTTATTTTTCATATGGTTTGTTTTTACTGAAAGAAAAGAAAAACACAACAGATTGATACGAATTGTTATTTATGTTAGTTGTAATTATAATTTAGTTCAGAATTGTTCAAAAGGTTTAATTTATAAGACGTTTTAAACTTACTTGATTGTGCGTCGATAAATGTCAGCCAGGATGTCAGTGTTAAAATGACAAACATATAAAAAGAAAAATTGGCATGAGATTTATGTGTTTGTTAAAAAAATGGAAATCAAAGAAGGAGGACAAAAGAAGAGAGATTTTGTTTGGATAGTTACGGCTGGTCTTTGTAAATAAATACAGAGAATTGAGATCCTCTGGAAGAAAAAAGAGGAAAAACGAGTCTAAAAGATATATAAAAGTAATTACGAGTATATAAGAACAAAATACAACGAAGCAACAAAGAATTGAAAAAAAATCCAGAAGTATTACAAGTAAAAGGTGATCGAGAAAGTTTCTTCGTTTGCGATGGTGGTAAGACCAAGTTGGAAATAATATAAAACAGAGCAGAAGAAGATTCAGATTAAAGGCGAGTATTTGTGGTTACTTGAGAAACCAGCATAGCGAAATAGAAGTTGGACACTCAGCGTTTTGCTCGAGCGAAGAATATCCTAATAAGGAGACGCTAAGATAAGTGTTCTATTTAAAAAAAAACGATAATAATTAGTAAAACTCATTTGATTTTTCGGAAAACACATTTAGAAATTCATTTATTAAATAAAACCTTATTTTGTAAAGTTGATATCGTTGTGTGTGTTTATTTCTATTAGAAATTAATTTAAATAACTTTTTTTTTACAAGCTAAATAACGACCCTGAGAAAGTTAGAAGAGTCTCATAGAAAGTTCAATTTAATTGCGTGAATTGCAAACAGTTTAGGGAATTGTTTTCTAGTAGTCACAAGACCACGCATATCATTGCAATATTAAGATGGAGGTCCGGCACCTAGGTGGCCTTAACAACCTTTTTCCAATAGGTATTATTTCTCTTTCTTCTTCATTTCTATTTTAATCAATTCGACTGCACTATTACGCATTCTTCACTAAACCAGAAAAGATAATTTACCGAATGTAACTTGTTAGACATTAAATATTACTACTCCACTCCACCAACCAGCTAACCAACTATTATATTGGGATGTGAGTCCGAGGGCCTAGATGGCTATAAAGACCTTTTTCCAATCCATACATATATAAAAGCACAAAGGGTTTTTTCTCCGGTTCCTCCAGCGGCTACCGCTTCACCAAAGTGGACCATTTGGAACATGAAACATTTTTATATTTTTATTTTACGTCGATTTTTTATTAATAAATATTTTAATTTATAATATATATGAAGGTCGGCTAGACGCGCGTCACTTGAGGCGCCATCTACAATAACGTCGCGTGTCATTATTGGAACTAATGCATCACGTGACTTGACATTTCGCCGGTTCTGGCAATGCTGTCTGTCAGTGCATTGTGCGCTGGGGTAACACTAGTATATAATATTTCTCGTGCTTCTTCTTTCCTGTTTTAATCAATGCGATTGCACTATTACGTATTCTTCACCAAAGCAAGACAGATAATTTACCGAATAAATCTTGTTACAAATCAGATATTAGTACTACACTCTACCTCTCAGCCACTATAGTAGGATTTGGGTTGCCATAGGACCTATTAGGTGCATAGGTGCCGTAGGTGGCCATAACCAAATTTTTTCCAATTAGTATTATTTCTCGTTTTTGTTCTTTCCTGTTTTAATTAATGTGAGGGTACTACTACTACGTATGCTTTACTAAACCAAAAAATATAATTCACTGAATATAATATTTTCCCTTACTAATATTAGGACATCAAATGTATCAGTTTTTAGCCTCACGTATTATTTAAACAACAGATTTGTGCAATTTTAAGTTAAAATCTGTTTTGTATTTTTAGATATTGAACATCCCTTTTTTTGCCAAAGAAGTGAAGACATTCTTCAACAACCTTATCAAAGAAACAATCAGAATACGCGAAGAACAAGGAATTATCCGGCCCGATATGATTCATTTGCTAATGGAAGCAAGAAAAGGCCAGCTGAAATATGAAGATCAAAGCAATGATGTGGTAGATTCTGGATTCGCCGTTGTTGAAGAATCGGAATTAGGAAAAACCCAAAAAAGACAAAAAGACATAACCGACGAAGATATAACAGCCCAAGCCTTTGTTTTCTTTTTTGCTGGATTCGAAGCCATATCTACTATGACATCTCACGCGAGTTACGAATTGGCTTTGAACCCAGATGTACAAGAAAAACTTCGGAAAGAAGTAGATGAGGCCTTAGTAAAATCCAAAGGTGAAATCACCTACGACGCGCTGTTAGCCATGAAGTACTTGGATATGATAGTCACAGGTAAGTGCCATATACTGCAGATTGAACTGATTCAATTTGGCTTATTCTTCAAAAAAAAGCGTTACCTTTTGGTCAATATTTTGAAACGTTTCCCGAAGTCAAAAGATTTTAAGTTTCGTTTCAACTCTTACTAATTGTGCTTAGCATGTACTTACGTTAACACGATTTTTTAGAAACTCTTCGAAAATGGCCGCCTAATATTGTGTTTGATAGAGAGTCCGTCAGGCCATTTATTATAGAACCGGAATTACCAGGAGAAAAAACACTGCACTTAGAAGCAGGTTCCTTTTTGGTTATTCCAATTTATTCCATTCATCGAGATCCTAAAAATTATCCGAATCCAGAAAAATTTGATCCTGAAAGGTTTAGTGAAGAAAATAAACACAATATCAAACCTGGAACTTATCTACCATTTGGAGCAGGACCACGAAATTGTATTGGTAAGAATATGGTAACTTTGGCATTCATACATTCCTAAATTTAAATTTTCAGGTTCACGTTTTGCTTTACTCGAAGCTAAGTTGGTAATTGCTGAAATTATAAGCAAATTTGAAATTATACCAGTTGAGAAAACTCCCATTCCAATAGTACTTAGTAAGAAGAATTTTTTTCCTGTGCCTGAAGAAGGGTTTTGGTTGGGATTGAAACCTAGAGTTTAGCCGAGTATGTTGTCTGCTTAGTATTTGTATGTATCAAATAAAGTGTTGCAATCGAAATAACACTGTGAAGGGCAAATTAATACAAGTATTCATGAATAAAATGGAAATGTAAATATATTGAGAAATTGTTTTTATCTCTTTGGGGTTTTAGCAAAGTTCCGTAGCAATCGTCTTTTCAGTAGGTTGTTACAGTAAATATTTCACCATACCACTATACCACTGTATTTATTAATGCACTTAAGATTTATATGTATCATATTTATGTAGTAAAACCGCTGTGTACAAAGTGTCAATTATTGTCTTCAATAAATACAAGTTGTATAAACTATGCTATAAAAAATAATTACATTTTCATAATTTACTGGACCTTCCCATACAACCATGTCTGAGAGTACGATTATTAAATACATTAAAATTTGTTTATTACAATGTTCCTTTTTCCTGGTAAGTTGTAACACTCCCAATCACATACTACAAATTTTATTTTATAACACAATGGAGATGGAAAGACTACTTCAAAACAGAGAAATAATAGCACATGTAGTTGAAGAGCAAGTTTTCTTGTGGGACAAAGTATATTATTTATATTTCGGTGTAAGCCACATGAAATGACGTCGTCACGAAATCTACATTCGTGCAATTCCAAAATTGAAATACTACCAAGTGTCGTACTACAGTCACGCTTTGCACTTGCCCCAGTCAGCACAATACTGGTTGGAAAGGTTTGGATTTAACAAAGAACTTGCAGGTCAAAATTGGAAGTAGCTAATTATTATTATGTGGTACGACTTATAATCGTTTTTGCCCAGTTTGCATGGTGCTAATATTTCAAGACAGAACTTTAGGCTTTACCTCGTGTAAAAGCTGATTTTGTTTTAGCAACACTGAAAACTACTCTGCTCCCACATTTGATGCCGTAGACTAAAGTAAAAAGCTCGTATATTGGGTTCGTTATTATTTCGACCGTTCAGGGTGCCGACCGTTGGCTATAGCAGAACTTCGTTTCTTCACTCAGACTCATCTTTTACGTGTTATGATCACATTGCAACAGAAAAGATTAAAAACGACCAATAGAGTCTGCTCCTCTCAAATGTTATTATCAGATGCACTGAAGTTATGGTGACATACCCTACGTTAATCAATCTTTGATTGGTACTGCTAATGTCATTGATTGAGAGCTGGTACCTGGGTACTAATGCCATAAATTACCGGGTAACATTTAACCAATCTGGATTTACATAATGTTGTCCTCTATAGAAAATGTGGCATGGAAGAAGAAACTTCCATAGTTGTTTTTTAGAGCTGTCTAACGCAGTGGCGCGGCCCTTTGGAACCAACATCTGAGCTACCAAAGTCTGCAGACATCTCATATTTTGGCAATGACAACAACATACCAACTGATACACATCAAGAATTTAGAGGCGTGTGGGTTTACGCTTGATAACAAACTGCACCAGATTATAAACTTCGCCCCTTCCCTTACAACAATAGTAAATATCTTCTTTAGAAGAAGCTTCTTTTTAACATAGAAACGCGAAGTATCCCGGGTACAGGTAAAGGTGTACAGATCTTAGACATTGCCCATGTTTACTAAATCTCATACTATAATTTATTTCTTCCTATTCTTGTGAAGTAGGCGCACATTTTTGTAGCGTACCCAACTTAAACGTTTGACCTGTTTATAGAGCAATTAAAACTTTAAACTGATGGTCCCTGTAAAGTTGAACTACCCTGAGTAGCTCAGAAACCAGGACTCGTTGAGAATAAATAGAAAACTGTGAATTAAAACTTTTACTAACTTATTAATACAATACAAAATTATATAAGGTTAAATAAATAAACGCAGTTTATATATTATGTGTATCAAACATGAAAAAGCAGAGAAAAATGGTATTGCTCTGGAGCGGTACACTACTGGCGTTCTCGTTTGCAACTTGCACTTCGATTGGCCGAACCGCTAAAGTACGAAGATGTCATTTGCTGTCACTTCAAAATTAGCACACGAAATGAATAAGTGCAATAATTATCCACGAAACTGGTACATATTTTGTAAATAAAATAAATTACACAGCGATTTAATGTGAATAGTAAAGTATTTGATGTTTTTGGAGCTTTTGCTCTCACTTTGACACACCTTGACTCATGACAGGACCTGTTGCTTGTCGCAATTTCCTTTCTTCATAAATGGCAAAAAATTAAAATCAGTTAAATTGCGGTTGTTTATACAAAAACTTTTACTCTTAATAACGTACTCGACTATGCTGTAAAAAGGAATTGTAAAGTTGCACTGATGAAAAGAATTTCGAAACCATCTTTGAACGACGTTTCTAGTTCTTTGGCGAGTTTAATTTTATCAGGTAAGATACGAAAGAATCAGGAATTGTAATTACGGGATTCCCCCGACTGGGGATTTCTCCCATCAACGAGAAATCCCCCGACTGGGGATTTCTCCCATCAACGAGAAGGATCAAAATAAAAATGTAGAAAAATAATCGGATTTGGGTCAAACAGGGAACCAAACTATATTAAAATTCAGGAAAACAATCAATTTACTTAAACTGTTTTTTTTTTAACAATAAGAATAAATTCTTTGTTTCCGTTTCTTAGTAGAAAAATTTGGTGGGACGATAGGCTAAAGTGGGATATTTTAAAGAAGGGGATTTCGTCCAGTGAGTCAGCTTTCACTTGTAGCGCCACCTGCGCCTCTTCAGGAAATTAAATGAACAAAATAATTCTTGGTGTATTTTAAAAATGTTTTCAGCCTGGTAACTTCTTACAGTTTGAGTTTGCTAGAATTGCTGGACTAGTAACTACCTTTATAGCCTTATAAAGAGGTAGCGAGCATCGTTTTACATTTAATCGTAAATTCTTCTTCTTCTGTTGCCACTCCCTATTGAGGTTAGCTATTATTAAGGCTACTTGAATCTTCCATACTGCTGCTTTGAACAATTTAAGTGGTACTGTTCCCATACCACTCTCTCAAGTTTCTGAGTCATGAAGTCTTTTTCTTGTAACTGATCTCTCCCCATCTATCTTCCTTTACATTACTACTTGCAGATTTCGGTAGTACTCTTCCCATACCAATCTCTCAACAATCCGTCGCTCATGAAAAAATGAATTCTAGCTGTGGTCTTCCCATATCAAATGATCTGCGTTCTTTCTTAGAATTCTACCAATACTAATTGAAAATGCTGAAGGTATGGGGTATTTGACCCAATTCTAAAGTTCGTCACCTACACACGGGACGATATCTGCATAGCTGGCGTTACGTGCGCAGTGAGTAGCAGACAACGCTTTAATTTTGTGTTAAGGAATTTTGCATCAAACGTCCAAAATTAATTTCTTTCCGTCAAAAATGCGGTTAAAACCTGCTACCTATCGGGATACGTATGGTAGTAGTGAGATATAACCATATTGCAATATTGGCCGATAGGAGAGTTACCTGCAAAATATGTTTTGACGTTAATAAATGTTTATCAAAGTGTAAAACGGTATTCCATTTCAGCAAAGGTCATGGTTACCAAAAACTATTTTTTCCGGATTTGGCATCTAAAGCATTTTGGTTTAATCTTTCTAATGTTTGTTGAATTCCTCATAGTTTGTTCCATACGCTACGTATACACACGGAAGAATTAAAAAACTTCATTTAGGTCAATTGCTATTTGATGAAACAACTACAAAGACGTGCAATTAGTAGAAACCACAACAAACTACGTTTACTGCGTAGTGTTTCAAATGTGCAGTTCTAAAGGTGTGTGAAAGTTTTTCATATTTTCAATACTTTAAGTTGTATCCTGCTCTTCAGCTTGTAGTGAAATTACCAGAAAAGTTACCACAGTGTCGAATAGCTGTAAATAAACAAATTTTAAGCTAAATTTTGTCTAAATTTTGACAGTGATCATTTTACCGTCGTATATAAAAGTCGATCAACAATAAATAACCCACAACCAGAAAACTTGTACTTGCCAATGCAGAGAATCATTGCAAAAGACTCAATCTAAAAGTATTTAAATTTGTAAATGTTTGTTATAAAAACAAATAAATAATACCTTTTCTCTGCAAGACCGATCCAGATTGAGAGACATCAAATTACAGACCCGACCTTTCAAGTTTTCTATCTGAAATTTTTAATTGCCAAAATGTTTAAAATTTCTTGCAATTGTAAAAAGGGACACTTACCTCAACCATGCAATAATGCCATGGTTCTATAATTAGCAGCAACCTAATGATTTGTATAGATAAAACGGCACTCCAATCTAACACCTCGAAAAAATCCCGTCCATTTCCTTCCAATGCCAAAATTATGAAATACTGTGATGATACCAGCTGGAACAAAATGGCTACCATAGTCACCTGGAAGAAAAACCACATCAAACGCAATTTCATTACAATGTGAACAATAGCGCAGTACATACAGTGACAATTATTCCGAAGAGGTCGTTAACCATTTGGGCTGCTTTTATCCATTTTAGATAAGCTTGTGTTACTTTGGCAATGGCGACAGATGCTACAACATTAGAGTTTGCTACAATTACTATAGTGAATTACTTAAAGTTCTAAAATAACCTCTAAAGTAAGTAAGAGAAGGCGTTGGGCTTTGGTAGATCATAGATATATCAGAGACAAGCGATGTCCTACTAACAGCAGAGATATGATTAACAGCAACTGCATCCTTTTTAATGTTCAGGTATTCCTCTTCTAAGATGTTGTTCATCTGAACGACCCTAATTGTTAAACGGTTCGCCATGTATCTATTGGTGCAAATGACTGCGAAGGCCACAATGTAGGTCGTGTAGTAAGGATAGTTGCGTCTAAGCGTTCCCAGTAACGGGGCGTTGTTAACTTTGTAATTCGTGTACAGATCGAGTGTGTCAGTAGTAACGTTATAGATTAACGGCATAGTCAGCATAAAAATTGATTTGTATCTGTTTGATCTTGAGAATGTTGTATTGATTAGACTGTCAACCTGAAAGTTTGTTGAAGATTAAAAAACATTTATTCATATAAGTGAGAGGAGCGATCCCAGTTTGACTTCGGGGTTTGGTCATTGTCGCTCAAAAATTTTCAAGAAAAAAAAGCAGTTTTATGTACCAGAAATGGTACACGCACAATAATTAAAACGCTGCGTCTACCGTATGTGGGAGATTTAATAACCCCGCCAAGTACCATGATTGGCCGTTCATGGTAGATTTTTAAGATCTTCCAAAATACAGAAAATTAATTTATCTTTTCCTTAGCGACCGATTAGTAGGATGGTATTGCAGCGTTTGATATTGCGTAGATGAAAACAATGTTGTTTCAATGAAATTACATTCAATTCAAAAGATGAAACTACGTAGACATATTTTGTCGTCATACTTTCATATATTTTGACGCCGCGTCATGGGTACTGCTACTACCGACGTTTTTTCCACGGTTGAACGGTACTGTGGAATCTGGTACTGTTAGAACACAACTAACGAGAAAAGGGCTATGCGTATAAAGGTATGGTAATCATCGGTGTATAGCAGATCCACTTGTGGTTACCGGGAGGTTAAGGTCGGGTGAGTAGCGGTTGACTAAATAGTAGTTAATAAGCATTGTGAAGAGAAAAGTTTTGATCGCGGTTAAGGCTCATGCGGGGGAGATATAGCTAGAAAAAACGGACAGAGATTTTTGTGTGGTGAAATTTAGATTAGCCTGTTTCCATCTATGCGACAAGAGCCCACCCGACTGGACGCTTTAGTCGAGTGCAGCTTTCGGGTTCGAAAACTCAAATGGATATCAACCGCGTTGCTTTACAGATATAGAATTTCCTACGCATACGCACTAGCAAGGAAATTTATACAAATCAAAAGGTAGTATTGCACAAAATAGCTAATTTTTAGGTACAATCACTGCAATTTTATTGCCAATCTTTAATATAATTTTCTTTCATTCTCTTTCATTCACTCAAAAATAATAACAGCTTTAAATAAATTCTTTGGGGGTTTCGCGGTTTCTCGAACTGTCGATATTATAATTTACTTTTGGCTTAGACCGCGTCGTCATTTGGTAACTACACCCAGCATAATCAGGTAAGGACCGACATATAGCTTGTCTGCCATTTGCTCTAGAAGTCTGTGCAATATTTGTTCGTAGGCCCTGCCTGCCTAAACAGGGCCGTGTGCTTAGATTATTTAAACCTTGGGGCTGACAAGAAAATATTGCTTAAACTTTTAGAGCAAATGCTTGTAAAGGTAGACAAGCTACAGGTCGGTCCTTACCTGATTATGCTGGGTGTAGTTACCAAATGACGACGTGGTCTAAGCCGAAAGTAAATTTTAATATTGACAACTTTAAATAAAGCAACGCCTTTCTTTCCAAATTTTATACTTACTTGTCGACTATATTTTATGTACTTGAAAAAATGCACTATCCTATTAGGCATAATGAAAACTCCATAAAAGGCTATAAGGCAAAATGCGTTGATTGCAGTAAAACGCACAAATTTATCGGTATTCCTTACAGTGTGTGAAGGTTTCTTCTCAACATTAAGTTCTTCGTATATTCGATAATAAATTGACCCAACTAAAACAAAAAACTAGAAACTTTGAATCTTAATATCATTTTTTCTTACGTGTACATGCACCAAGTGCGCAACTGTACAACGCGTACAAAGGGCTAAATTTTAAAAATATCCCTCCGCTTCTTCTGCGTACTTGCAATGGGAAAAGACCTAATAATCGCAGAATATAAATCGCTGATGAACAATTTTCATACATCTCTCCAGTAATGCGAGCTTCAGCATTCCAAAATGCAATTTTAGCCATTTTAGACCAAAACACAATACCGGAAGAAGTATTACAAAACTAAAAATTTTTGTACCAGCTAAGTCTTTTTCTCGTATTTTTTAAGTGTGAGGTATATACTGAGAATTTAGGTTCAGAACTGTAGTTGAAACGCTTTAATAAATCGATTTTTTGAAAATTACAAACACTAACAAAACTTATATCGTTAATCACCCAAGCTCATCAATTACTTCTTAATTACAGTTCAGCGTCCTAGAAGTAGGCCAAATGGTTGACCATAGAAAGACATTTTAGAGAATTTTGAAGTGGATAGGTTATCAAGCGAGTTATGGTTACTGTACTGTATAGAAAAGTGGAACTGAAAAACAGAAACAAAAACATAAGTGGTTAAGGAAAACGCCATAAAAGAAGTGTAAAGACAAGGATAGAAAAGAGATCTTATTGCTTATACTTATCGGGGGGAGGAGCATATGTCCCCTTCCACCTAGCAATCCTGAACATACATACATTCAAAGTTATCCCGCACAGAAATCGAATCAAAGAACATTTGGACGTGGGGAGTCTAAACCAGCGGGCTCAACCGCTGCTCTAGCGCCCTCCTAGAAAAAACTAATTTTTTGTCAATTTATAAAACACAATAATTTTGCCACTACGTGCTGTCCGGTTTTCTGATTGGAGGTACTGCGATCTTCGGTCTTTTGAAATTTTTTGTAGCCTTCCATATCGTATGATCGTCTTTGGAGAGTGAGTTTATATAATGTTCAAATGTTGCGTTTTTGGCTTCATAGAGGGTTTTGTGTAACCTTCGTTTTAGTCTGTTGTATATTACTTTATCATCATTGTTTCGGGACCTCTGCCATCTGCTTCGTGCTCTTCGCTTTTCACACACCAATTCCCGAATGTAGAGGGGTATGTTATTATATTTCTTTGCTTCTTGCGGTTGTTTTGGACTTGAATACCAGGCAGCCTCTTGGATTAGTGTGGTTAGGTAGTTGGTAGCCTCATCCAGTTCGTCGGCCTCTTTAATTCGAAGTTTTAAATTAATCTGATTTTCGATATAATTTTGGAAGTTAACCCAGTCCGTTGCATTATTGATTAGTGTTGGTATATGTTCTTTATTTATAATATACGTGCTTATTGTTGCAATCACTGGGGTATGATCTGAGGATATTTCGTGGGCCAAAAGCGACGCAGAAAAGGCAGAAACGTTCGCAGCACATCTCGCCCAAGTCTTTACACTACCCGGACCCAACATTAACAACGACGATAATGTTATCGAGGATTTCCTTAACATACCCTGCCAAATGTCACTTCCAATTAAAGCCTTTTCACCCCGAGAAACACTTGAAGAAATCAAAAAAATAAATCCACATAAAGCACCCGGGCATGACCTTATTACAGGTAAAGTTCTTAAACATCTACCAAGAAAGGCAATAGTACTGCTAACAACCATATATAATAGTATGTTAAGACTGTCATATTATCCTATAAGCTGGAAATTTGCCCAAATTATTATGGTGCCCAAACCAGGAAAACCTGCTAATGAAACAAACTCATATCGCCCAATTAGCCTTCTTCCTATTTTGTCTAAGGTTTTCGAAAAACTCCTGATAAAAAGAATTAAAACTGACTTGGAACTATCAACAATTATACCAGACTATCAATTTGGTTTCCGGGAACGTCACTCAACTGTGCAGCAAACACATAGAATTGTAAATATTATCATCAAAAGTCTTGAGGAAAAGAAATTATGTACTGCTGTTTTTCTAGATGTCGCACAGGCTTTTGACAAAGTCTGGCACATTGGTCTTTTACATAAAATCAAAAGCGTTTTTCCTAGTCCGTATTACCATCTGTTAAGATCATACATGTCAGAACGATACTTTCAAATAAAATACAACTCCAGTTACTCCAACTACCAACAAGTACAATCGGGAGTGCCTCAAGGGAGCGTGTTGGGACCGTTGCTCTTCTTGATTTATACCTCGGATTTACCAACAACAAACAGTACTACAATAGCAACATTTGCGGACGATACCGCCTTGCTGTCAGTAAACATTAACTCAGTGGTCGCATCACAGAACCTACAGAATCACCTGGATCTATTACAGAACTGGATTGCTAAATGGAAAATCAAGATAAACGAAACAAAATCAGTACAAGTTACCTTCACTACAAAACGCTTAGTATGTCCGCCAGTTTTCCTAAACAATACTCAAATACCAGTAAAAAATGAAGTGAAATACTTAGGGTTATATCTAGACCAAAAACTGACTTGGAAGAAACACGTCCAAACGAAACGCCAGCAAATTAACTTAAAATTCAGAGAGATGTCATGGTTAATGGGACGAAGATCCAAATTATCAATAGATAATAAACTTTTGTTATACAAATGTATCCTTAAGCCCATATGGACTTATGGAATACAATTATGGGGGTGTACAAAACCTTCAAACCAAAAAATAATTCAAAGGATTCAGTCTAAAATCTTACGTTCCATCACCAATGCACCATGGTACGTGTCGAACCTTACCCTACACAATGACCTGAACATTCCATTTATCACCGAGGAAATCGAGAGACTTCCGACACTATACTTCGAACGAATTGAAGGACACGAAAATGACCTGGTATCAGAAATAATCAATCCCCCAGAGGCAGAGAGGAGACTCAGAAGACTGTGGCCTACGGACCTTAGACAATAGATGATGTGAATTAGTTAAACCTAACCTATTAGTGGTATTCTAGAGAATGGTCAATGGACGATTACTCTACTCATGTTATGTTCTTGTATATAATTTACTTATTACTCTGTACTTAGGAGTAGATTGTAAATACGCAGTTAAGTTAAATAAAAAAAAAAAAAAAAAAAACTACGTGCTAAAAAAATTTAATTAAAAAAAAAGGCAAAATAATAAATAATATTTTCTGAGAATATCGTTTTTAGTTTGTGCAAAGTTTTATTATTCAAATATGTGAGCCATTATTATGCTCCCCATAATGCAATTTCGAGTTCGTGTTTACATGACATCATCCTAACCGAGCGTAGTTTTCATAACATATCAACAAACTTAACTCCAAGAATAACAAAAATGATGCCAATGAAGCAGCACAACATAATAATACAGTCAAGATAAATTCAAAATACAAAATGTAAATCTTCTGGGGCGACATGCTTCCGGTCTGGTTTGTAAATGATGGCTAGGTACTCTGCCTTCAAACTTCCACTAACCCAAACAAACAGCGTAAAATAAATTTTCTTTCCTGGATTAAAAACTCTATTGGTCCAGTGGATATACGAATAAGCGCTTTATATAATGAACACGTAAAAGTTTGGCTTCTAGTAGTAGAAGCCCGGCTGCAATATAAGTTGAGACAGGTGGAAGGAATCCGGATTTAATGTATTGATAGATATCGCGATGTACAATTTGAAAACTTTACCTTGCTATATTCTCCTTAAGCATACATCAGACATCCGAAAAGTTCATTAAATAATTATGAGAGGAAACTCTTTAAATATTATATCGGGCAGTATAAGAATCAGGAAAACTGTATAAAAATATTCCAAAAAAATGATTAGTGTATCCAAAGGGGAAAAGCTAAACAAGTGTAAAAACTACCGTACGATAAGCTAAGTAACACACATGAGTAAAAAGCAACAAAACATGTACACAGGAGAATAAAGTGAAAAACTAAGGAACACCTAACTGGACACTGGTGCTAGGGAGGCAATACTGGCCTTAAGAATAATAACAGGTTGATAAACTAACGCAAGTTTAAAAATTATATAAAAACTAAAAATTATATTAAATACTGAAAAGCGTCACGCAACCAAAAAATTCTATAGATATGCAAATATAAAATGAAAAACCACAGCTTTATTTTTAACTTTGCTTTTATTTTAGTTTAATCCCGCAAAACTTACAGTAGTAGTTAGATGAAATTTTTCCAACAACCTTGACGAAAGCGTTGTCTTAAATTTTTAATTATTACGGGTATGTATTTTATTACACCAGCCTTAAAAAAACATTAAAAGCCCCCCCAAAATTTATCTGTGTTTGTATTGCTCCCCCTTCCCCCCGTTTTTGTAGCTGTTTTAATTTATAAAACTAGAAAAAAATAGGTCCTGAGTTGGCGCGGTTAGAATATCCATTCGAGTGCGATCAGCAAAGTTAAGCATAGCTCTGTCTGGTCAGTACTTGGATGGGTGTCCGAAAACTATGTCAACGGGGCGCCCCGTGCTCTCGGAACGGCAAGCAAATAGGTGGTCCCGGATGTCGCATTAAAAACGCGGCAGGCGTTCTAGGGGTTGGAAGTCCCCTTAAAAGTGTAGATGGACAAGCAAATAGACGAGTAAATTTAATGCCAAAGGTTTGGCGTAATATGAGGGAGTGTTAAAGGTCTAAAGGGCCCCACTACCCTCCGGAACATAGCAATGAGCCAAACCTGTAGTGAATGGGACCAAGCCATGGGCCTCAATGGCCTGTAAGTGCTTATATATAATACTAGAATTAATTAAAAATCGAATCTCTTAGCTTACAAAGTATTTAACAAATTGCGTGTATACGGGGTGCTTACTTTATGTTGTCCACCATTGCTAACTTTTTTATTTTTGAAAAGAGCAGGTTGGTTAAATGGGAAAAGTTTTAATATCTTTTACCACCGCTTTGAATACGAAATTTCATCTTTTGGAATGGGCATGATAAACGTCAGTTGACAACCGTGACTCCTTTACCTCCTCGATTTGCAAACTAATCATCGACATGCCGCACTTGTTTCATAGGCAACTGCGATTAAGTTTTCATTTGATCGCGCTGTAGTAAGGTTGTTCGTTCCACTGAGCTGGATAATATTTTACAGTACCAGCTTTTCGGTCTACTGTTGAAAAATGACTGACAGGTATTATTAGTTCTTACAAGAACCAAACTCTTACCACGCTCTCGGCCACTGCTTTCTACCTGTCGCATGTTTCGCTCAAAAATGAGTCTTGTATAATTATGAGGAATGGTACCAATTTGTAAATTTTTGAGAAGCCACAGCTTGGACAGCATGAAATTTACTGAAAAGTTCTACCAAGAGTGCTACAGTTTCCGTGTGGCCAACTATCAATTCTGATGTGGAATGTGCTGCCTATAGCTCTTAGAATCCTATTTGAGAGTTAGAATTGGCTTCACTTCTCACATCAGAGATTGTCCTAGTAAAAACAATTCTGGGAATGAACTGCATGCACTTGCGTGGTTCGAAGTCTAGATAAAACTGTAGGTCTCCATCTTCCTACGTTACTTAAGCACCACACAGGACAAGAAGTGAGCATAAAGAGCACGCTTTGGAAGAAGTACGCCAACCTTAAGAATAAAAAAACAATTAAGCTGATCATTGTTAAGCGTCTGTGCTTTTTATCGATTTTTTGTATTCACCTGGACTTAACTAAAAATTTGTTCCGACGACCAGGGATCATTATATGCAAGTATATGACTAAAGTGTACAACATCAACTGTAGATTTAGTAGCGGACAAAATCGGAATAAAGGAACACTTTGATTGAGGTTCACACGAATCAACGCACCTTGGCGCCCTTTAAATTGCGGCACCTCAAAATAGTAGAAACCCACCTATCCAGTACACTTTACAATAATTTGCAAGGTCAACGAAAACCATGACATGGCTTCACTTATCTTATCTAAAAGCCCTCCGCAGTGCTAGGATAACTGGGTTTAGTTGTCCAGATGGGTCAGTAGTTGGTAGTTAGTTTAATCATAGCGACCAGTAACTCAACAGGATGGGGGCTTGACTCTCCTGGATGGACACTTGGCTTCCGGGCGGGAAATAGTCAAGCTTTGGCATCTTCACCGCTTAGAGCCCAGGACTCTTAACTCTGTACGCACACGGGCACCTGGAGTTGACAATTTCAACGGGGCCTCCTCATTCCTAATGGGTGGAATATTTTAAAATCCGTAGAGGAACATGGTCTTGCCGCTTAGCTGCTGGGCTTCCGTTTTGACTGTGGGCATACTTGGTCCAACCTCGTAATAGCACTATCTCACCGCGCCTCTATAGTTCTAATTAAAAAGCTGTTGAACCACCAAAGTGACCATTTTCGATGCTTTCACGAATAAAACTCCATGGCTACCCCACTTTCCCCATAGATACAGACAGACTTGTTCAGAAACCACTTGTCTGGGTTCCTAAAGGTGAATGCCTTAATATTTTACGGCTATAATTATACTTTCTTATACTAGGAGACAACTACAATTAACTTCAATTTTTTTACCGGCAAATTTTGCAGCGTTGCATAAAAACTTTGAAGTTGTAAATTGTATAGGCATAAGCATTAACCATTTAGTTAAACTGTTAGATTAAGTGCACGAGAGGTGTCTCTAATAGGAAATCACGTAATGTTTTTTTTTATTTTTAATCATAAGTATGATAAATACGTGGATGATGATACGTGGATAAACCTAATGCCTAGAGAAAACCGATCCGGACTATATAATCGGATATCCGAATTGAACTAGAAAATTTTAAATGCAAATTAAGAAAAGGGTTTACAGAACTTGTTTTTGTTAGATATTCCTGTGCATACAATTATGCATATTTAATTACCAGCTTTTGTACACGAATGATAAGAATGTAACAATAATAAGGGTCATTCGGCTGCTTGCGCAAACGGGTTGGGTCTCGATAGTAAAATTGGACCCTATAAAGAGTTTATAATAAATTTTAAAATGGGCACCAAGATCCTTTTAATAACGCAGTAATGTTTATTTAATCTCATCAGTCACAATACCAATACAAACAACAATAATAACAAATAGCATAAAGGAATTTATTAGAAAATCGAATAAATTATACAATTACCCAATATATGAGAAAAATTTCATAAAATCAATTAGCACAACATAACAAATAAAAACAATATAACAAAATTATTGCTGAAAAAATGTAATCAAAATTAGTTTAACAATTAAAGATTAATTAATTAAATTAAAGAATAATGTCGATAATTCATTGTAAGAGCAATAGTTACGTTAAATTGTACCATCAATTAAATGTAAGCAAACAAAATGTAATTAAAATCCAAATACTTAAACATAGTTGTTTCTCCCTAAACAGGAAAGTACTAGCAAATCGTTAAAATGCATTGTAATCAACAATTAAACTGACTAATAACAAAACTTGGCGCCTAAATAAACCAATGTTTTGTAAGAACTAGCACAAAATCATATAAATAGGCCAACGACTTGTATATGAGTGTAATAAACATCAACTCGTTTGCAAGTCTTATAACTGCCTAAAGAAAAAAAATATCTCAAACATTTGAATAAATGTAAATTGCACATTTTAAATAAATCACTAAGCTATGTCGATAACAGATTTGTATTAATGTAAAATTTATGTAAATTGACAATTTTTAGATTTATTGCAACAAATTAAATGAACGTCAGCTACGCTATGATGGTGTTAACGGTACCAACTGTCAAACTTACTTAAATGCCAAATAAAACCATGTACAAACGTATACAAAGGTGTGTAAGCGTGTAGAAAGCGGCAGAGCTTAAATATCAAAGAAAACCCTATAAAATCAAAACTAACTGAAACCAATAAAATTAAATTATCTTCGGTGTTGGTTCCCTGCGATTAGATGAATGAAAGCTTCCAATATATAACAATCGGCCTTAAATTACAGTAATTGCGGTGTTCAAAGGTTAAATTACCAAAAAAGTCTCTGAGACAAGATCTAACAAAAATTTCAATCTCCAACAATATCTCGTCTCATAAATGTAAAAATTTTTTCCTGATTATTCTATTAGTATAGACGATTAATTAAAAACTTTCAGAAAATTCCTAAACTTCAATAATCCAACCGAACACTTCAAGAATCAAAATCAAAATGGAAGTAAAAACTGATTACCAAAAAGTTTCCAAGTATCCTTGACTAAACAAGGAACTCAAAGCTACAAAATAGAAAGCGAGAAACAACACTAGAAATTCGAAAATTACTAAACTGAACAACCAAAATATTGAAGAGTGTACCACGGGTCACCTAACTACCAGGAGTAAAACTAGTTAAAAATTCAACTGTAACACTATAGTGTCTTAAATTTTGAGTAAGTTTTGTTAGAACCATTGTAGGATCGCCAGCTTAAACCCCACAATGTCTGTATGCCCGGGCTGGAAAATAAAACCGCATCAGTTGGTAACCATGGTGAAGAAACTAACCTTCTAATAACGTAAACCTGCTCTATTCCGTCGTGTGGTTCAAACTTCAGGCAAATGACACATTTATTAGCAGCGTCAGTTTAACGACAATAGTACGTATATGCAATATGCATGTATGTAAATCTTATACAGTAACGAAACTTATTTACGTATAGTTAACAAAAAAACACAAACTACTTATACTGCTTGCTTTGGTTTGAACCCTAACCACACTCCTCCTTTCACCAACATATTAAAATCTCCTTTGCTTAAAACTAGCGGAATTTCTGTTTTCTCGACTGGTACTATCTCAAACTTGCTTAAAATTTCAAACAATATCAACTTTATTTCAAGCAGTGCAAAACGCGAACCTGAAAATAATTTAAATTAGTACAGTACATTTCGAAGTTTTACATCTTACCAATACAAATTCTGGGACCTGTACCAAATGGCAAAAAAGTAAAAGGTTTTATGCGGTCTTTATTTTCTTTGCTGAACCTTTCCGGGTCAAACTTTTCAGGATTAGGATAATACTCGGGGTCTCTGTGTATGGCGTAAACTGGAAACCAGCAATTGGTGTCAGCATCTACATGTAATGCTTTCTCTCCTGTTAATTTTGGTTCAATGGTGAAGTTTTTTACGCACGTTCTATCTGTGAATTCTGCAGGTGGCCATTTTCTAAGGCTTTCTACAACAGATACCTGTTAAAACTTCCCGCTAGCTGAGGGATAAAATTGTAGTTCTACTTACCTGAAATTACCATATCTAAATACTTCATCCCCAACAGAGCTTCATAAGCGATATTTCCGTTGCACTCCTCTAATGTGGCCACAACTTCATCTGTTAATCTTTCTTGAATTTCTGGGTTTATAGCTAATTCATAACACATGAAGCTTAGTGCTGTGGATACCGTGTCAAATCCAGCAAAGAAGAAAACGAGGGCTTGAGCAGTTATATCTTCGTCAGTTAAATCTACCTTTTCGTGTTTTTTCATTTCCGTTGGTTTTGATTCTTGGGCTACTGCAAACCCAGAATCAACCATTTGGACTTGGTCGTCATTGTTCAAACGACCTTTCCTAGCTTCCAAAAGTAGGTGAATCATATCAGGTCGAACGATCCCCTTGTCTTCCCTAATTCTTATAGTTTCACTTATAAGGTTTCTGAAGAACGTGCTCACCCTACTGCTAAAAACTCCGATGTTGAGTACCTAAAACAACGTACTTAAGTTTTGTACCATATTATGCCAATAATTAAAAAAACTTGTTTACTTTCGTGAGGGTTGGACTGATACCATACAAGAAAAATTTCATACTCCTTATTCCACTAAAATCAGTTGCGTCTTTTCCCATCAGATAAAACGAATTCTCCTTGTCTTTCAAAGAATTGCAAGTAACACCAAAGGCCGCACTACCAATTACATCGTTTGCATACCTACTAAAAACATCTTTCATTTCTACTACGACCATATCTTCTTGTTTTTGAAAATAATCGGTGAACTGCTTCGCGCAATCTTTCATAAGACCAAACATCATTTTCATTTTGCTGCTGGTGAATGCCGGACTCAAAGTGGTTCTTGTTTTCTGCCATTTTTCCATATCTACAAACATTTTACAGCTGCAATGTGGATTTATAATTAATATGAAATACAGACCTCGCATAGCGAATAGGTTCTTTCCCCATAGGGGGTCGACCTCGTCTGAAGCGAAGGGTTTGTGATGCGGAAAAGCGTCAAAATCTTTAATGGCTATTTGTTTAATCAATGCAGGATCCCGAATTAGAAGAATTGGATCGAGAAACTGATAGAAGCCAACATACCTAAGGAAAAAACAAAAATGATAGTTCTCAATTACATTATGTCTTTCTGTGCAAAAATGTTTTAAGATTATATTAAATCAGAATCTTTTCCACCTGTCTTAATTTTTAGTGGCTACTGGAACGAGTACATTGCATAAGGCACAGATTTCTTTGTACAACGGTTCGCTAAAGTATTTAATGCATATAAGCAAATTCGGATATCTGTTTGGATAGTTAGGTCCTAAAGCTGACCTTTCATTCACAATGTAAATAGGCACCACCGGCGACGGACGCAAAAAAGGTCGTCACAGCAGAAAGTGACTATACATTCGAGAACAAGGGAACATTCCGCAACGGAAACTGACTACATACTCGAGAACACAGGTACATTCACTACGCACGTCTCAAATTGTTTTAGAAAATATTATATACAAGTAAAAGCAATAATTGGACAAATAAATATTAAACAGTTATATTAGAAACGTGCTTGGTCCATACATTTGGGAAATAGATACGGCAATCTCAGGTTTACGCGCAGCTATGAGATGGAATGAACCGATTTCATTTTGTCTATTGTATGTTGACAAAACTAGGCTATGTTGTTAAAATGAATAAGCTAGAAATTCATAATGAAACAAATTGTACAACAAATTACTACGAAGAGTAGACAATGTGAAAGACCTGGGCATCACATAGGATTCAAAACCAAACTTCCGTGTACATAGAAATCGTGTTGCAAATGAAAGTTTCTGTTTATTAGACTTTATTATAAAACAATCTGCATCTTCTAACCTTGAAAGTACCAAAGCGCCCATTCCCATTTTCCACCTTATTTTGTACATAATGAAACTAATGAATCATAGCACGATAATAAGAATGTATTTCTATGTAACAAGGCTGTGTAGAAAAAAATAAATATATGAATAATAATTTAGAAATCAAACTTCATTGACCCTAATATTGGGAGCTCCAGTTATAATAACAAACGTGTAGCGTTTACTCTACCAGGTCACATTTCAGCCGAATGAGAGCACTCGCTTAATAATTCTTTCATCCGCAGTCAATTACGATACCTACTTAATTAGCATATTTACTATTTAAAAAATTAACAAGAAAAGCAGGAGGCATAGCCCACGGTTAAAAGTAGTAGATACTAATTTATGTTATAACGAGCGCATTGTCAACCTAATGAATTTTTATTTTGAAATTTCCAAGAATTGATTCAGAAAACCAAAGGCAAAACAATGTCATGGAATGTCGTCACAATAATATGAATAGAAAAAATGAACAAACATCAGAACAACACAACACGAACCAAGCATATTTGACAACCCTACATAACTGTTTAAGCTTTTCACATTCTTTTGTTTTCATGGGCTGCTAGATAACAATTACGAAACATTATTGTTCAATATCTATAGAATTATTGAAAATAAAGGCATGAAACCTTATATCACTGAACTCGCAAGAAAGAGTTCTATCGATATATCAAAAAATATACAGGGTGTTCTATTTAAAATAAAAAAGTTGATATTTCCAGCTAAACCGGAAGTCCTTTTAAACCGCCGAACTATTGCCCAACCCTGTATAAAACATTGTAAGGTTTATTATTCAGTACCAAAATAACAAACAGTACAAAATTTAAAAGCTGATAGCCTATAAGACCAAAGCTTTCGCTTTCTGTTGCCTATTTTCCGAAAAAGTTCCTAAATAAGTAATTGACAATACTAAAATTTCCAATTTACACATGAAAGCTTAAAATTTTTTTTTGGTACCAGTATTGTTGTAAGTACTGCAATTTCACTACACGAATATTAAAACAGACACCCGGATATTTAGATTTTTAGAAAATATCCAAAATCCTAAGATAGTACCGTTCTTGGTTCAACTTCAATATCTGTAATTTAGGCTTCTTTAATTAACGTGTACAGTTTGTCTCACCTTTGATCTCGGTTAGAATTATAAAAGTTTTGGATCATTTCGGCCATTGAAAGTTTTCGAAAAAGCATAGGTCCCGAGTTTCCGATAATAAACGTTGGTTGTACTTGGGCAATTCCTTTTTCTGTCCAGTATTTATTTCTTTTTGTGGCTTTGAGATAAATGAAAATTGCGAAAACACCAAACAAAATAATTAACAACATTTTGCACAACTACTTGATGGTAACTTTTTTAATTTCACTTTTACTGCTAGATAAATTAGTACGCAGTTTTAGTACGAACATTCAATCACGACTAAATTACAGACAGCGAGAGTCGAGACAAGTATATTCAAATTAATGCATGGCCTTGATTTTTGTATTATTATTGCAAGATTGGCACTGATTTGCGCGTTATTTAACAAACGAAAACAATATTATAAAACAAAATAGATAGATAGAAAGACAGTCAATCGTTTATTTAATAAAAGATCGTTATGGTCAGCAAAGCACCGGACTTTTGGTCGCAGAATAGCAAAAAAATGCGCTGAAATTTAATAAGTAAACAATAACCATGGGCGTACTCAAATCCGATAAATTAAAAGTGAAACGTTATCGCACGATTTTGCAAACTTTCTACAACTGCGTTATTTACTAAAAGTTAATGTTGTAAAGTATTTGGTTTTGCAAGAAATGAGCGTTTCAAAAGCAATAAATAATCAGGGCTTTAAAAACTTCAACATGCATGTGCTTGTTATGATAGAAAATGGGACTTATTAAATCGTCTTGCGTCTAGCCGCTTGGCTTTGCAGCCGATCCTACCTCACATGACTCCTCAGCTGGAATGTGTGTAAACCACAACATCGTAGTGGCACAGATGTATATGCGAGTGTGTTCGGGTGTACTGCTTTTTTACTGCATAAGTAGTTGTGGGGTAGAATCTCGATTAGGACCAAATTTTTTTTTTATTTTATAGTTTTTTTAAACACTGTTGTTGCGTTTTGCTGTTTACGCGAGGTTATTTGTTAAGAGCAGTTATATTTTTAAAGAAAAAATACGAAGACAAATTTGCATTCACTCACTGATTGATAAGGTAGAATAGATTGTAGACGAAGAGACTAGACGCTAGTGTGTTTTACTACCGACGGCAAAGTAATTTATTGTCAAAATTGCTCGAAGGAGGTATGTTTTTATAAAGGTTATCCCTATGAAATGTTACATAATTTCATATTTCTAAATAGATCAAATACTCAAAAAAGTATCATTTGGATCAGCACATAAAGACCGCGCTACATCAATCGAACAGCAATAAAAGGCGAAACAGTGTTCAGACCTTTTTAAACCAAAGTAGTTTCAATCCAGAAGTCGGTACCTTTTCACTTGATCTGTGTCAAGCGCTATTAGCTGCCAATATACTGCAATGATATGCTTGGTCTTGTGACTACTAGAATACAATCCCTAAACTGTCTGCAATTCACGCAATTAAATTCAAACTTGCTATGAGACTCTTCTAATTTTCTCAGGGTCGTTATTAGCTTGTAAATAAGTTATTTAAATTAATTTTAAATAGAAATAAACACACACAACGATATCAACTTTACAAAATAAGGTTTTGTTTATTAAATGAATTTCAAAATGTGGTTTCCGAAAGATTAAATGAGTTTTTACTAATGACTATCGTCCTTTTTTTAAAATTAGAACACTTATCTTGGCGTCTTCTTATTATGACATTCCTCGCTCTAGCAAAACGCTGAGTGTCCAACCTTTATTTCGTTCTGCTGGCCTCTCGAGCAACAAATAATACTCGCCCTTAATCCGAATCTTCTTCTGATCTGTTTTATATTATTTCCAATTTACTTTTAACATCACAAACGAAGAAACTTTCTCAATCGCCTTTTACTTGTAATACTTCTGTACTTTTCACAATTCGTAGATAATCACTTATATTTTCTTCTTTTATATTGAAAATCAGTTTACATTACGTTTTGAACTCGTTCTTTCTGTTTTCATCCAGAGGATCTCAAATTCTCTGTCTTTTTTTTCAAAGACGAGCCGTAACTAATTAAAACAAATTCTCCCTTCTTTTTTTATCTTTTGTCTTCCTCCTTTGATCCCCATTTTTTAAAACAAACACATAAATCTCATGTCCAAGAGTATCCTTTTATATGTTTGTCACAATGACACTGACATCCTAACTGACATTAGTCGACGCACAAATCAAGTAACTCTAAAACTTCTTATAAACTAAACCTTTTTAACAATTCTGAATTAAATTATAATTACAATTAACATAAATAGTCTTCGTATCAATCTGTTGTGTTTGTCTTTTCTTTCAGTAAAAACAAACCATGTCAAAAATAACAATTATTAGAATTTATAACAGGAATTCTAGCAAAAATACGCAACCCTGAGTTTATAAGTTAGAATATTAAAATCTTACAAGTCTTCATAAATCTCCAAATGTAAATTGAACTGCAGCAAGCATTCCAAAAATTGCTTTCCATCAACCACAATACCCCAGTGAAATCAAACACCTCTAAATATCATAGCAATACCTTGGTATAAATTAGAATGCAACAAGTTCCGCGAATTTCTCGAAAAATATACAAAAAATCATATACCTCACAAATCCAGACTGCGAAAAAACTATCTAGATATATGCTACAAACAAAAAATTCATTTTATTCGTACGGAAATAGATAATAGTAATATTTGGGCTGCTGTGAATGAAACTACACACGCGAATGGACGGGCAATTGCAAATATGGTAGTGGGAAAATTAGATTCAAATGAACTTTGCAGTAAACCCTTGGGGAGAATAAACAACAATACAGTGTCTCCTTTCATTAACGATTGTTTTCGATTTCTTTGGCCCGAAGGAGGAAGTGATGGAAAAGTACGATTGCTTTTGACAGACGGTGTTGCCTATATGTTAAAAGCTAAAGGAATATGAATGTTTTCTATCCGGCTATTTTACATTGCACATGTCTGGCTCATGCCGCAAATTTAGTTGCAGAAACTGTCCGCGAGAGCTACCCTGACATTAACAAAATTATATCAAAAACAAATTATTATTCGTTTAACAAGAAGTGCAAGCAGAAAGTTATCCGAGAAGACCTGAAGATGGCAAATGAGACTTTGCCGAAACGTCGTCAAAACAACTACACTGGTCCTTACAAGGACCAACAAACTATTAGTCTCATCAGAATTTTAAATGTGAAACTACGACTCGCATTTCGGATGTTATACTCCGGGGCTATAATTTCGGATTTAACAGTACGGTCCGGAATTCGTGTATTCTGATTCAGATTGAGATTTTACAGTTCCAGTCAGATTTCGAAATTTTTACTACGAGTTTTGGATTTTACACGTTAATCATAATTTTGGATTCAATACTTTGATCCGATTTTCATATTTTATAGTTTCATCCGGACTTTGGATGTAAATATCCGGACCCAATTTCAGATGTTAAATTTTGACCAGAATTTGGAATGTAATATAAAGACCGTGTGATATTGCCTCAACATGGCTTCTGCGATGTGTTTAATAGTGTTGTAATTCCACAAACGGGCAGATTTTTAATTAAGTAGCTTTGCCTAATAATCTTCCGGCAGCCAGGGTAAGTTTCTTCGATAATGGATGGGTTCTCCTAAACGGAGAAATTAATAATTTATAAATTGCACCAAAGTTGGTTGGAAAAAAGAGATGTAAGAGATAAGACTTCTTTTCTTATTAATGTCGGAATTAGAGAAACAGCAGTGGAAGACCGTTTAGCCCGGACAGAAGCATTGTTGGCTACAAAACAAAATCGTTTATGGAAACGATCATCATCACGTTATTTCAGATCCAGACATTGACGTCATCATGCTATTTTCGAAGCAGATCAAGGTATGCAACAGGTTCAAGCCAACATTTTCGTTTATCTCCAGTCAATTATACTGGATCAAATTTGGACTATCATAAAAGGAGAAAGGAGGAAGTTGTATTCCGATAGAAACAACACCCCTTAGCCCAAACATTAATGACAAACAATTTGAAATTCCGGAGAGGGATAGTCTCCCGAGAGAACCGACACTTCTGGCAGAAGAACAGCAGTATAAAACTGACGATGACACTCTTATCCTAAACTATGACGATGTAATAAAAAATTTCTAAAAATTTTAGGAAAAAATCTAATTATCAATACAACAAAAGTAGTAAACATTCATGGTTCAGTAGGTGACCGCTGCAAGCCAATGCTAAGCAAAGGGTTAGGGATAGCGAAAAAGAAAACATTTATAAAAGATATTTATCTTCAGCTAATTTTCAGTCATTAAAACCACGGATGCCGCCGTTGTAGTAAACGAGTACAATGTTACAAAAGACAAATTTCGGGTAAAGTTACAACAGCAACTGGGGTTTAGTTTGGCTGCTCGAGGACAAGGAATTTCCTTATTAGTAAAAGAGGAAAATCCGGGAAAAATTGCTGGTTTGTTACTATCACTAAATGACGGAGGTGCAAACCCAGCTGACTTACACCACTCAACGTCGCTAGTGAGGACTTTCATCTTACCGCGTTTGAGCATTTTTGCAAAACAGGTAATTAAAAATCAAAATTGCGACGCGGTGGAAACTATTTGGAGCAGATCTTTCTAAAAAATGCAATGTTATAAAAAACCTGGAAGAAATCTTTCCGTATCTTTAAAAATCCAGCTAATAATAAATAGCCCAAACAAAACAAACAATTATTGCCAAATTATAAACTAAAACAACTGCCAAAAATGGAAAAAAAATAAAAAACGGCTGCTCGTTCATGGATAGAGTCGAGACCACACAACAAGCTAGCACCCTTACGTTCGCATCAGAAGTCCCATCTAAAACAGTTGTCGGAACATCGCCACAGCGGAGTCGATTTCATCAGCATTAAATACAAACACAGTAAATCACCAATAATTCATAGGTTTTCGAGTGGTCAAATGGTTATATAATTCCATTTACTGAAGAACCAGTACAGGCAATACCAAACATTCCAAAATTATCTCAAGCTGAAAGTATAGATGTCTGCCAATTTATTAATACCTTATTGGCAGACAAAATTAATAAACCATGCGATAGTTGCTCGGACGAATTTTTGTCACATTACTTTCTATTTCTAAAACCGTATGGAGATGTGACAAAAATTCTTCCTAGCAATTATTGCAAGGGTAAACTAAACTCAGTGTCGATATTCAGGCGGATGTTGCACAAGTTTGGCAAAACATTTTAACTTCCGAGCTAAAAGCCGAGGTTCGAGAACAATTAATTAAAAAATATCCCCCACCTATCAACTGTAGTCAAACGGAAACGCCAAAATTAAATAAGGTGTCGGCGAGGTAGCAATAAAAAGGGATACATGTTAAGCATCCATTCAAAATCAAGCTGGCGCAGCTCTGTCTGCTTTAGGTAGGGAATTAACTCTGTCGTTCATAGATGAAGAGAAGGGAGGAAGTGCCTCCAATATGTCAAAAACTGTTAGTGCAACCTGCGTTAAACGTAAAACGTAAAGTAGCGTACCAGGTAAACTTTTAAATTAATTATGTTTGCGCCTTTTGAAAAGATTACACCCTTCCTGCCCTTCTGGTTTGTTTTCAGCTTTTAGCTGGTTAGGTTGCAACAATCAGCAATAAGCTTTTAAGAAAATGACGTATTGTGGTAAGTAGGGGAGTACAAGTAGCTAATTATGCTTTGAAATACTTGGCGACATCTGGCGAGTAAAGTGGTATGCTGTTCTTGCATTTCTTGCTAGTATGTCGTCACTCTTACATCTACTTTGATAATTAGTTGGTTTAAAAAGAACTCTTTATGTAAATTTATCAATGATACTTACTGTGAAATCTGCGCACAAAAAGCGTAATGAAGACTTGACTCCTGATTGGAGAAGCGAGGGAACACGAGTATACATATACAATCTTCTTCCTTTAAACTTTTGTGACATCTGGTGCGTAAGAGCGATATTACACAGTCAAAATTGATCTAGGAGGACGAGACGCAAAAGTATAATTTGAAGTTAACTATCAAAAACCTTTGTTAAGAAAAAATTTTTATATTTCCCAATAGCTTAAGAAATGATAATGAGGAGACACTTAAATGACTTACCCTGTACATATATTATTTATTTGCACAAACACAGTATAAAAATACAAATTAGGGTTTCATATTTTCTAAAATCCAGTTCACAACTTCTGGAGTTATTAGATTACCAACAGCAGTTTTGTCAGTACATATTTCAGAATGCAGAATACCTCCTAGGAACCAATTAATATTGCGATTGTACATCATCGGTGCTCCACTATCGGTTTTACACAAAAAGGCTACATCGTCGTCAATCTCAGTACAAACATAACTTGGAGAATTCTGAAGGTCAAGTAGCCTAAAGTTCTGAGAACACTCGTCATTGGTTGTTATTGTGTGGTTAAGTTTTGCCCTTACAAAATCACGAGCACGAGAGTCTGAAATAATTTAAACTATTGTAGATATTCAAACACAACCATACGTGGTTATATACTTACCAATATTCCATTTTGAGCTTGTCACCGTTTCTCCAATTTTTATTCCATTTTCTTCCAATGGTAAACAGATGGGTCTGATATAATCTGCAATCACCCAAACTCGTTTACTAATTAATTTTTGTATGGTTCTTGTTGTGACTTACCCGTGTAGACAATTTTGGTGCTTAATCTCAACAGCAGAAGTGTGTTATTGGGATGACGTATCTTTTCAGAAAATGTAGTTGCTAAGGCTTCAGAACAGTCATTACCATACGGAGTTGCAGTGCAACTTATGTTTTGGTGCTGTTCACGTTGTCCAAGTCCAACCCACTTTCTGCAGTAAAATGTAGTATCATATCACATGAACAAGTATAAAAAAAACACTTTACAAAATAAGTTGTTGAAATTAGCACATTCTGTAAAATCTAGAACTAATTCTACTGTATGAAAGTTGCATGTTGGGGGCCCTGCATTATTTTATCGTAGGTATTTCATATTGGTTCTTAGGTTTGGCAACAGATGGCTGTGCGATCAAAGTTGAGTATTAATTTTGTTTCTTTTATTCTCTGTTTTAAATCTTCCATTGAAGACGATTCTAGATTGCTGTTTTTAAAATAAAAATTAATTCAAATTACAACGAATTTACTACTTAACCTCGATTGCAGAGGCATCTACCGGCGACCCTAATTAACAACATAAAATACCCAACATCAATTGCAACGTCTGGTACATGCTACCCTCCTAATATACATAGAGAACCCATACATTACATTTACTAGGTCAGCAGCTTTACTGGTAACTCAGTTAGGTGCTAAAATAAAACGGAAGCTATGGAATATTCAAAGAGGGGAAGTGAAAAATTTCATAAGAGTAATAGAAATTCTTCAGGAACTACGAGTAGTAGAATGAGTCAATAAGGCCGCGCGCAGTAGCTAATATTTCCTCCTATTTGAAATACGAAAAAAGTTATCAAATGAAAGCTGTAGAGTACCAAGAAACTCACGTTATAAAATTGTTTTTAATAATATAAGAGAACATGTCAACTTGTTTTTATAAATACAACATCCTGTATATTTTGCATCTTCTATTGGCCTTTCCTTTGCCGTGCTGAATGTATATATTTTTACCTTCCTCGCTATACGGAGTATAGCTATAGGAAGGTATACTTATAGTCAAAACTTTGGAAGTTGAAATTTTGACGGATATGCACGTGTTAGGGTCCGACAACACTGAAAAAGTTTCGCTATGGTGTCTGTGTGTGTGTGTCTGCATACACTTTACAGCCCAGACGTCTTAACCTAGTAAATCCAATTTAGGTTTAAAAGATTGGTAATTACACTGGGATGAAACTGCAAAGTAGCGAGTAGGTCCGCCAAAGGGGGGGTGGCAGATAGGGGTGCTGTACTTCAATATACACGCAATGAAAAAAGGAGCTCATATTTGTATGCTACGCATGTCCAATAGCCGATTTGCGCAAGCGCAATCGTTCTACCACCCCGCGGTCCTCCCACCGTCGATAATTTGTTTTTTTCAGAAATTTAGGAATTTTGACATCAAAATCGGTATGGACATGTTTAATGACCATAAGTGGGAGGGAAGCTCTGGGGCGGCTGCCCAACAGCTTTCTTACCTTCTTCGCTTTACGGAGTACAGCTAGAGGCAGGTAATGTATTCGTCAAAATTTCGGAAGTTGGGATTTTGTTTTAGGGTCCGAGAATACCAAAAATCCCAGTTTTGCCATGTGTGTGTCCGTATGTCTGTCTGTCTCTGTATGTGTGTACAACTTGGACGACTTAACGCAGAAAACCCAATGTAGGCTTAATAGATTGGTAGTCACACTGAAACAAAACCGCAACAAAACGAGTTTAGTCCGCCAGAAAAAGGGGCGGTGAGGAGGGATGCTATAGGTCATTCAAAACGCGCTCAAAAAAGAGTTTTCATTTGTATCTACGCATGTCAAATAGTCGATTTGCGCAAGCGCGATATTTCTAGCAACCCCCCCCCCCCTTCCACGATTTTTTTTTTAATTTTATGAATTTCGACTTCAAAATTGGTATAGACACGTTAAATGACCATAGAAACAACTTTACATTAAGCAAAGACCTATAGCATGTTTCGTTTTGGTCATTCACCTGAACAGTTTATTTGAATAAATTCCAAAAAATTTTGCAAATTCGATTTTTGCTTTTTAGCGGATAAACAGTGTTTGCAATGAAAAAATACTCATAAAACCAAATATCTCTAGCAAAAATTAAGGGGAGGAGGCTCTACTTTAATATAGACACGCTCAAAGAAGGAACTTCGATTTGTATTCTATGCATGTCTAATAGCTAATCTGCGCAAGCGCGAGTTTTCTACCACCCCCGGTCACCCCTACCAATATTTTAAATTTTTTTTAGAAAATTAATGAATTCTTCCTTCAAAACCGACATGAACATGTTGAGTGACCATAGGAACAGCCTTTCATTGAGAGAAGACGTACAGCGTGTTTCGTTTTGGTCATGTACCTGAGGTCTAGCTGTCTATACTGTTAACATGGCTTTTCCATGTCACATCTTGGAATTCCTAGCTCTATTTTTTTAATAGAACAATTTGTATATTTTTAGATAATTGAACAGAGCTTTTTGCGCTTTATGAATTTTATTATTAAATGGGTATACCTGAAACCAATAGTTTTTAAGCAAATTAAACTTTAATGGAAAAATCTACTTAATAAAAATTATAGAACTATGAAAAAACCAAATTATACTTACGCTGAAGTGATATAATTTGGTTTTATGATTAAAATTACAAACCTTTGCGCAGTTATGACAAGTCACCCTTAATTATAATAATAAAATACAACTTTTAAATATCTAAATGATAGTACCTGGTCTTGATTAACATTTAACAGAGAAAGTTTGTTTGATCTATAGAAGAGCCGTATTTCTACAGATCAAACAAACTTTTTCATGCTCATGCATATTTTATGAGTGACGTCTTCAAATACAAAAATTTCAAAAAGAAAATTTAAAAACGTTGCAGCGCCTCAGCGCTATTTACAAATAAACAGGCGCGAATTAGAATATTTAAAAATATATAGAACATTTTCTATTAAAAACAATTTTTATGACACTCTTATATGGAACGCCCAGTATAATTAAAAACAATAATAATTTTTAAATTTGTACTCTTGGTCCCTTCAACCATCATGTGGAATTTTTTTGTGAATTTTAAATATCAAGGCAGTAATCAGCCACTGCGATCTTATTGACTCACCCTGTATAATAAGTATACTTACGCTGAAGCGCAATTGCTGGCAGTAAGGACATATTGATTGCTGATTAAAACCCCACTGCAATCGCAACCCCTTGAAGTAACAGCAAACTCCGAGTCAGTTGCAATGGAGGAAGCTCTAAAAAATTATTCAAGTTATATCGCTGATCGCTAATTTAGTTTTCAATGCCTATTTAGAAATAACAATTTTTTTTGTTTAACTTGTTAGTAGACTGTATGTATATTACACTTGTATTGTAGAAAATGTCATGAAAAATAAAGCAAAGCTCAACGGTTTTAAAAGCTCTTGTAATAACTGGGCAGGAACAGTAGACCATTTTAATTACTGTTAACATATGCAACTTTCTTTAACATTTTAGGATAGACAATATCGTTTCCATTTTAAGTTAGTAAAGTCTAATTGCTGTAGTCATTGAAGTGTAGATTATAATCAACGGTATAGTATACCGTCTGTGACTGTCCCCAAGCAGTTATGATGTTGACGATCAAGGTGTGTCATGTGTTGCCTAACTATAAGGCGAATAGTAGTGGGTACAGCAACAAGATAACACGGCAGCGCTTGGAATTCTTTATCAAGATAAGCGGAGCCGCCGCGGCGGCTACGCTACGCTACGCGTTTTGGCTCAGGTTTTCCTAAATCAATACTGTCGAAAATCAGGATTGGGCGGCCAAGGACCCTCACCTAGGTGAAAGGCGTGAACAAAGACACCTTGTGCGGGGTCGGCGTTGTAACGGTCACTTCGGCGATTTCAACTTGGTACGTCCACCCCTCTTCGGAGAGGTTCAAGGTTTCCTTAATTGGGACTACGGGGACTGGGTGAGTGACTTCACCAGATGAAGTGTAGCCCTCGAGATGAGTCCTAACATCTCGACGGTAGCCCGCTCTCTTGAATGGAACTCTGCTACCTGACCGAGGTGCCGGGAGCATCAGCCCGTTACCGCCCGGACGTGAGCTGGATGCAAATGGTCCGGCAGGTGGTAGAGGATCCCCGCCCTCTGACCGGGTAGCCTCGCATTAATTAGGCGGATGGGGGTCCGGCGGATGAAGGTGTACCCCAGGATGGAGAAAAGGTTGCTATGAGAGCCTCGAGCTCTAGGGGTGTAAACAAGCTAGCCCCCAATATGGATCTTAACACCTGAGCGGCAGCACTCTCAGGAATGGAAACCCCGCTCATTGACCGGATAAATAGTCGTTCCGGCAAGTGATGGTGCTTTTCAGGATGGAGTGGCTGCTGCTGCAGAGAGACCTGGGTCCTAGGGGTGTCACTTGCAGCCAGCCTTCAGTATGGGTCCTAAAGCCTCAGGCATGATCGCTGAAGTTAAAAACCCCGCTCCTTGACCGGATAAATAGGCGTTCCGGCAAGTGATGGTGCTTTGTAACGATGGAGCGGTGTGCAGCTGGCAGCACGATCGCTGAAGTGGAAACCCCGCTCCTTGTCCGAATAAATAGGTGTTCCGGCAAGTGATGGTGCTTTCTAACGATGGAGCGGTGTGCAGCTGGCAGCACGATCGCTGAAGTGGAAACCCCGCTCCTTGTCCGAATAAATAGGTGTTCCGGCAAGTGATGGTGCTTTCTAACGATGGAGTGGTGTGCAATGCATGATCGCTGAAGTCGAAACCCCGCTCCTTGTCCGGATAAATAGGTGTTCCGGCAAGTGATGGTGCTTTCTAACGATGGAGCGGTGTGCAGCTGGCAGCACGATCGCTGAAGTGGAAACCCCGCTCCTTGTCCGAATAAATAGGTGTTCCGGCAAGTGATGGTGCTTTCTAACGATGGAGTGGTGTGCAATGCATGATCGCTGAAGTCGAAACCCCGCTCCTTGTCCGGATAAATAGGTGTTCCGGCAAGTGATGGTGCTTTCTAACGATGAAGTGGTGTGCAGCTGGCACTGGCACTGGGATTCTAGGGGTGAAGCGCACTTTGCCTGCTCACGCTCACTATCTAAGTGTCGTCCCTGAGGGTTCGTACTTATGTACACCCGACGCTGTTAAGGTGCCGGCCACTATGATCAGGCCGGTTACCGACGAGTCTGGGCGGTGCGTAGCTCACAAGTGCTGGGACCTGCGAGGTCCTAACTGGGAGGAATAGCGCTGCTTGGCACGCGCTGCTCCGACAAGTCCAACCAGTGACTTTCTTTGACTGGTACCACGGGGACCAATGCCGAGCCCGCGGGAGATTTACCCCCCCCCCCCCCGTTTTTGGTCGCGGAGTAGGACTCGTGGTGGCAGTGGTATAGCCTAAGTGCAGGCTAGGGCCGTCTTAGTGCGGTTCAACGGGTGAGCTGCGTTTCAGCTCGAGCACTGATCTGCAGAATCAGTAGAGATTTAGGTAGTCCCCCTCCACCAGTAGGGGCTTAGGGCTCTCAGCCTGATGCCAGCACTGGTAGCCTGTTCTCTTTCTTGTATAGAGGGCAGGCGCGTTGATCGAGCGTACCTCGATCATGGCGTCCCAAAGGGCGGCGGCAACACCGCCCGGAGGGGGGACGGATATACTTCACTGCTGAGTGCTGTCCTAGTCTTTCAAATCAAATGGTGTCTACGAAAATCAATGCTTATTCAAATTTTTTGTCTTAATAGATCCTTTCTTGGCGAAAAAGAGGTTTAGAATTCCGATGCGAAGTCTGAAACGCTAAAGATTACTATTTTGCAGCTTACCTGCAGGATGTAGCCAAAAAACTATAAAAACCTTTTATGTGGGCAATTTCGTATTAAACATTTGCTCACTTTGGTATTTTTGCGCTAGGAGCAACAGTTTCGACGATAAAGACGATAAAACAGATTATTAATAATAAAAACATAATAAAAAAAAACTAGCGGTGAGCGGGATTTCAACCCGCTACACTTTCATTACCGTAGGATATTATTAGTTTCCCCATCTTATTTACCTGTGTTCAGCTGGTTCTGGGCAGACTACATATGTAGATTTTATTTAAATGTTTATTAGCAACTAGAAATATTATCTTCTGTTATTTTAACGAATGTATTTATAAAATTATAGTGGACTAGAGTGTTTGGAAAAAACAGTTGCTTTGTTTTAGCGCCCTCTATTAGACATTGTATTGAATTTACTAAAACTCCGTTTTGAAATCAATGATACCAAAACAACACATATGATTTTCATTTCCGGATTCCAGATTTTTTTAAGATTTTGAATTTAATGCTCAATTACTCAATAACAAAATATCCAATTAGGAAAAACTCTCATGTTTTGTACCAGCCTTTAATAAGTATAATCAAGTAATTCAAAAATATTTGTAGAAATATATAAATTGACAATATGCTAGCTACTCAAAATTTTGGACCTTTTTCTAAACATTATTCCTCAAAAAACTGCCCATAACGATTTTTGAATCTTTACTGAGCCGATCCAGTTTGTACTAAACTACAATCTTTTTTAGTTTTCTATTAATCACGCAAAATTTACTTTGACTAGTAGAATTTTAAACCATATTAAAAATAAAGGAAAAAAAGGATAGTTTTGGCCCTCATTTGTTAGTCAAAAATTGACAATTGCTGCTTAGCGGGAAACAAAGTAACTTTGCCTCCCGGCGGGAGGCAAATTGAGCTTTTCCTCCCGCTTCTAAAAGCGAATTTTGTTTATTAAAAGCATCTTACTTGTCAATGCAAATTTTTACACAACTGTCAAATTGAATAATTTAATTTAGAATAATTTTAAAACAAATGTTTTTTCATAAATTTCTCAAAGTCGAAAAAAAATCATATGAAAACTCGAGAAGAAAGTCTCTTTTTTTTCTTGTGTGCCTTCGGCTCGTGAAATAAACGGCACACGCGGGAAAAAAAGTATCACTTTATTTCCTTATTATGAAAATAACTATTTTATTCTTTGTGTATCTTTGATAACTCTCTAAATAAAGTTGTTATAACCATTTTTGATCCAAAGTCTTGAGCGCATTATCTATATAGCTAGCGCTTTTACGTGACTGGCCGTGCAGCACCAAGCCTTGGGTTTGGAGCGGGCGGCTTATACCGAGTGTAAATGACTAGATGTAAATTTCAATCAGTTATTGGCGCTAGAATAATTGAAAAGTAAACAGTATGTTTCGCCATTTTTTTGTAACTTACATTGGTCCGTCGTCACAGGAAAGAAAAGCCACCCAGGGTAATTCATCCACGGTAGTCTCAGTAGTGACAGAATCGTGAGAATAATCATCTGGATTCTGCAACCCGCAATGGATTTTACTTGGAAGAAGATGTTTAAGAGCGTAATCTTTTCTCGACTCTGGAGATGTTGGTGTTTCTTCTTTGGCGTCTTTTTTCGTTACTTTTTGCATATTATTTATATATTATGTTTATAAAATAGTTAGGGACATAAGGGGAGACTTTATATTATTTCATGAATTAAAATTTATATAAGAATATAAAGTTATTACAAAAACAAACTGAAATTTTTAGAATAAAATTTAATCAATGTTTTTTTATTAAATCAGGGCAATATTCAAACTTACTTACAGTAGTCGATAGATACTTACTTTGACACCTAACACTAATCACACTAACGCAGACGAAAACAACCAAATAATAATTCTGAAGCTTCATTGTAACTTTCGCCCACAACAAGGTGAAGTTTTGAATTGAAAGTGTTGTTTTTAAGCAACAAACTTTATTTATAAATATTAAATAACCTTGACCCATAGCAGCATATAAAACAGATAGAAATTATCATATTGGAAATACCAGATTTTATTTAAGTAAACATATTTTCGACTGCGTATTTTAAATAAAAACATTACAAATATTCTTTACGTTATGTATTTGTTAAAATCGGTAATAAATAAATTAAATTAGCCTTTCATATTTTCTAATATCCAGTTCACAACTTCTGGGGTTAGTTGATTACCAACCGCTGTTTTTTCAATACAACGTCCAGAATGCAAAATACCAGCAACAAACCAATTATTGTTGCGTTTGTACATCATCGGAGCTCCACTATCGGTTTTACACAGAACGGTTATACTGTCGTCAGTTGTAGTACACATGTACTGTGACGGATTTTGAAGCTCAAGTTCGCGAAAATTATAAGAACACTTGTCAACGCTTGATACTGTATGATTAAGCTTGGTTCTTACAAAACCACGAAGTGTATTGCCTGAAATATAATTTAAACGTTGTACTAAAAAAAAACTTCTTAGATACTCACTAATATCCCATTTTGCAATTGCCACAGTTTCTTCAATTTGCATTCTATCATCTTCTTCCAATGGTAAGCAGATGGGTCTAACATAATCTGCAATAATTGTATGTGTTGATTCCCTCCTACATGTCTTTTGTCGTTACTTACCCGAGTAAGAAACTTTATTTTTCAGTCTTAATAACATAAGCGTACTATTGGGATGAAAAAGTTGTTCAGTATATGGCGTTTTCGGTAAGGCTTCCGAACAGTCATCACCAAATGGAGTTGTGGTACAACTTATGTTTCGGTACTGTTCTCGTTGTCCAAGTCCAACCCATTTTCTATAAAAGAGTTGCTATGTAAGGCTTGTTATTAACTACAGTTAAGTAAGACAAACAAAAGGAGGAAACTGTTCAGAAGTATGAATTTATTATTGCGAAGCTACAACCACGATAAAATATTTGAAAAAGATCGAAACGTTTCCTTATTAATTGACTAGCAAGAACATTATTTCAAACTATAATTACAGAAAGAGCATGAAGCAAGTTATCGAGAACAGAAGAGGACCAAAAGTGTTTACAGAAGAAAACGAGCCTACCAAACCCGAAAGTTAGAAAAGAAGAAATCAAGAAAACGCAAAAATCACCCCAGCAAAGGATGTTATTGTGCAAGGACAAAAATGGAGATTTAGTAAGAAAAGAAATGCAGATAGTAAATAGATGGAAACAATATTTCGACGAAAAACTGAATGATGGCATGAACGAGGAGGAGGAAATAGTGGAAACAGAAATTATACACGAAGAGGGAGAGGAAGAACCAACAAAGAAAGAAATAGCAAAGATAACAACAAAGTTAAGAAATAGAAAAAATTCCGGAGGATATGGAATCCCGGCAGAATTCATATAATACGGAGGTGAAGTAGTAAGTAAAAAAAAATTCGAAGTAGTACTACAAGCATGGCGTACAGGAAAGATACCAAGCGGATGGAAAGAAACAATGTCAATCCCCTTACACAAAAAGGTGACAAAACGCAATGCGCAAATTACAGGGGAATAGCACTTCTAGATTCGGTATATAAAGTGTCAGCTACACTTATAAAACACAGACTACAGGTCTTGGCAGAAAGAGAGATAAGTGAATATCAATGGCTTCAGAAAAAAACGATCAGTTATTGATCAAGTATTCACATTAAAAGAAACGTTGACCACATGTTACGAACAAAATACAAAAATCCACGCTATCTTCATCGATTTCAAACGTCCCTACGATTCAGTAAAAAAGTCAACTAGTAAAAGTGACCATAAATGGAACATGCAATAGAGTAAAGGTAAACAGTACACGGTCAGCACAGTTTATGGAAAGGAGGAGCCTGAAACAGGGAGATCCCCTCTCCACTACTTTGTTTCACCTAATGATCGAAAGAGTAGGAAAAAGTGGCTTAAATACAACAGAAAGAATAACTAACAAAAGCCACCAATGTCTAGCTTAAGCCGATGCCATAACTCTTTTAGCCAGGACTTTCAATGAACTAGTAAGAATAACGAAAAATCTGGAAAAAATAGCAAGAACAACAGGTCTACTCATAAATGAAGGACAGACAAATTACATAACGCTGGGGAGAGGAAACCAGGCAGGAGAGGAAGTAGAGATAAAGTTAGACGAAGGAAGAATATATAAAGCTCAAAGTTTTGTATATTTAGGTGTCCCGGTAATAGAAGACTGGAGCAATGCTAAAGAAATAGACGCAAGACTGGTGAAAAGGGATAGGTGCGCGAGGGCATCGAGTATGTTGTTAAAATCCAGAAGCGTATTGCGAAAAGCAAAAGTCAAGATGTACAAACAGTGCTGCAGCCTACAGTAACGTACGGGTGCGAGACGTGAACGTCATGAACAAATAAAAAAAAGAGAAATTGGAAGTGTGGAAAA
The DNA here is from genome assembly GCA_958336395.1 of Ctenicera cuprea. Lineage (NCBI taxonomy): Eukaryota > Metazoa > Arthropoda > Insecta > Coleoptera > Elateridae > Ctenicera > Ctenicera cuprea. The sequence goes on from OY284489.1 coordinate 56,832,031, forward strand.
GGAAGATTCTCAGAAGAATCATTGGAGGCAAGAAAGTGGGTAAACTCTGGGAAAGGAGAACCAACCAATGAGATAAGGCAACTATGCGGAGAGGCAGAGATATGAAATTTTGTGAAAGCCCAGCGAGTAAGATGGCTGGGTCATATTAACCGAATGAGCAACTACCAGGTGTTAAAGGGTGTACTTAATATAAACATGGAAGGCACAAGAAGAATAGGACGTCCGAGAAATAAATGGATGGCAGCAGTAGAAGAAGATTTAAAGGAGAAAAGGATATAAAACTGGAAGGAAAATACGAAAAATTAAAAAGAATGGAGGAATATGACGCAACTATGGGCTTTAAATAAAAAAAGAGGCCGTGCGTGAGCACGACTCGATGATTCCCATCCCACACCCTTACCCGGGCTCAGCACACTAAGTGCTATATACACCGGTCTAACATGCCCCACCCCTGAAAGACATGCAACCCAACATACACACCACCACACCATCCATGGACACGCCGGATTTAACTTATTCAGAAAAATTTCCGACGGGCAGAGGACTCGAACCTACTGCCGTTGAGAATCTAGTTTCAAAGCCTGGGACTTTAACCACTAGACCACCCGCTGGCTCAACTATGGGCCTAAAAGGCCTGTTATAGCTAGATATTATTATTATTATTATTATTACAGAAAGAAGAAAGAATGAAGACAGTCTGTATATGGGGATTTTACACAACGAAACATCCGCCGCTTTCTTACATCCAACTGCTATTACTGTCTATCTTGTGCGTTTATCAACTTAACTAGCATCGCCTTCATCAGCCTAGCGCCTAGAGTTTTTGAGAATCTTCCTTTTGTTTTGCTTAGGGGCATCCAAATAAACATCTTTTTAATAAATAATAGATTAGATTAAATTCGAACTGCTGTGTTGAAGAAGTATGCTGCGCAGGCTGCGCGATAATCCAACGTGTCGATACTTCAAGAAACTCAAATAGAACTATTAGTTCAGAGTATTGAAAAACGCATTCTAAAATTTTGTGGCTATATTATGCAAAGAGATGGTCTAACAGAACTCACGATGCAAGGTAAAATTGGTCAGATCTCGGGGGTTTTGCACTACCAGGGCGCTAACAAATCCATGATGATAAAATGGGCCACAACGTTCTAAATCAAACAACAAAGAAGAACAACGGAAAGATTTAATGATACCCCAATTCACCTCACTGCTGTAATTGGACGGTCGTAACTGGTTTATTATATTATTAGGCAAGGACAACTAACGAAGCAGATTATGAGAACGTCTTAATATGGAAATAATTGTGGCGACTGCAATCTCCTTGCTTGACACCTCCTGATTACTTTCTGTTGTCACCTAAAAGGAGAACGCTAAAGAACAAGTCCATGGAAACGAAGATTGGGGAAATTCACGTAGGTTGACTACGCCAAGTTTCTACGACTATGTTAAAACGGATCAAGTGGTGTCTAACTTTAAGTGCATTTTGGGTTGCGGAACGTTTACGAAACCCATACCACTCGCAGATTATTCAAAAATACTACTACTAGTTAACTGCTTCGTTGCCAATTACCAACAAAAGCAGTTAATTTCAGCAATTTAAACTTAAACTTACGCTGAAGCACAATTGCTGGCAGTGAGGACGTATCGATTGCTGATTAAAACCCCACTGCAATCACAATCTCTTGAAGTAACAGCAAAATTTTGTCCAGGGTTGAAAGAGGAAGCCCTAAAAATAACATAATTTTTATTTCTATATTACATGCTGGTTTTTTGTAGCTTTTTATTATTGTGCCAAGTTACAATAATAAGAGTTGATTTTGACTAATCTAAAAGCTTTTGTGCCAGACTCAGCAAAGAATTACGACGTTAGTAGTCTTAATGTCACTCTTAAACAAGTGTTTTATTAAAAACATCACAACCTATTCATACAGTTCTAAAGTACTTATCTAGCAGTAAAATTTAAAGTCCATAAACAAAGTTCATTTGAAATATTGTAATTTATGCAACTGTAGAAGTTTAAAAGTCTAGATTTCCCTAGATTTGTTCTTACACATCCTTGACTACGTTAATAAAAAAATGCAAAATGCAAGCTTGATGTTATGAAATGTGACCTGCATTGTTAAGTATTACAAGTCATTTGTCTAATGAGTAAGTATTTAAATTTTTTTTAAAGAATCATGAGGCTGTGCGTGAGCACGACTCCATGATTCCCATTCCACCCCCTTACCCGGGCTCAGCGGACCGGTCTAAAATGCCCTACCCCTGAAAGATATGCAACCCAACATACACACCACACGCACCATCCATGTACACGCCGGATTTAACTTATTCAGAAAAATTTCCGACGAGCAGAGGACTCGAACCTACTGCCGTTGGGAGTCTAGTTTCAAAGTCTGGGACTTTAACCACTAGACCACCCGCTGGCCCACATTTAAAATAAAAATAATAATCTATAAATATGTTTAAAAAACTTAAACAACAATAAAGATTTTTCTTTCTTTTATATAACTTACGTAGGTCCATCGCTGTCCTCACACGATACAAACATCACCCATGGTAGTTCGTCGACGGTAGTTTCAGTGGTGTTATAATCATGGAAATAATCATCCGCATGTTGCATTCCGCAATATTTTTTGCTAGGAAGAAGATGTTTCAAAGCGTATTCTCTTTTTGCCTCTGGCGTCGTTGACGTTTCTTCTTTGCTGGGCTTTTCAGTTACTTTTACAGTATTTATATTTGTGTAGTTACCACATGTTCCACAGCATACAACTAAAGGTCCAGATTTACATGCTACTGCTGATTCTTCAATAAATCTTTGTAAGGAAAGATCTCCAGTCCCTATTGCATTTTTTAAAATTGGACACGCAAACAGCGATTTACAAGAGGCCTTTTCACCATTTGGAGTTGTACATGAAGATGCTGCAAATGATCAAATTTGAATGATTAGGTTTAGTAAAAATGAGCGCTACAAAATTTAAGAAATCATTCCAGCTTTTTTACGTATTATTCACAAATTAGTGTACCGACTTAAAAACTAAGAGGCAGACAACTAATGAGCGCGACCACAACAAGAGATTGGGTGGGCCACCCATATAGCACAATAATATCCATAAAACATCCAGTGGATATCCCACCTTGACATTGTGGATGTCTAACAAACATCCAAAATCAACACAATGGAAAACCACTAGACATCACGTAGATGTCCGTTTGCAACAAATTTGGGCATTCGTAGATTGTCCAGTGACTGAACAGTGAATGTACATATAAATTTATTAATTTTGCTCATATTTACTATAAAAACTGTTTTAAAGCTTTTATAACCCTATATTCTGTATGTTATATAAAACACTGTAATTAGTCTTAAACCAAAAATTCGTCATTTTATATCAGCTAGTTTTTCTTCTCAATTAATAAAAAACAATTTCAATCTGTTAAGCCCGTTTTGTACAATAAAACATAAAACATGATTAAAAACCACAATAATGTAAAGGCAAATACCTAAATATTCTTTTTTACTATCGCTACGGTATTTCGCTCTAACCAACCGTTTCTATACAGTTTGCTTAACATCTTTTTGCAGCTTATGTGTGTATTACATGTGTTGCAAATAATTGTGAATAAAGACGTATTAACTTACCTTCCGTAAGTACAGCAAAACTTACAACTTATACCCACTAGCTAATAAATCTCCCTCCCCCCAATCGCAAAACACCAAACACGAGCAACTTAGCAGCTTTAATGGTTCGTTTGGCAAAATAAAACCACACAGAGCTAACCAATGCCACGCAGTTGTCAAGGTCCAAACAACCTAGTCACCAAGCCCTAGCGGTAATGAGTCAGCCAGCTACGTTGCGGTTAAAAACATTACTGTAAAACTTAGGACGCATCCAATGAATATTCGGGATTGGATATCCATCTGATGTCGATAGTTTAACATCCACTACAGCTCCATAGCTGTCCATAGATACACGGACATAAAACGTACTAATACTGGACATCCTGTGGATATCCTGTGCTAAATGGAAAGTAGGGTTTAACGTACTTATGCAGGGTTTCAAATATAATTTAAAACAATTAAGTATCCGTAAATTTAATAGTATATTAAAAAACAAGTTTCATAAGACATGATTTTAGAGCACGCGTTCAAGTTAGAAAACGAGCTGCTTGCGGCGAGTTTTCTAATGGACAAGTGCCCTTAAATGTCTTATGAAACGTGTATTTTATACTATTTTTTCTATTTTGGTCCCAAAAAGTTAAAAATTACCCTATTTTATATTTTAATTTAAAAATATAATCGATTAGGAAAATGTTTGGCTTTTTATTTTTGTTATGTGGCTGTTGGTAACATTTAAGACAATTTCAAACAATTCAAACTACTGTCAAATTAAAATTTAGACAAACTGTGTTTGAAAGTGGTTTGATTTTTAAAATACCTAAGATTTGAAGATAAGGTGGAAGAAGAATTATCTTGCACCCCACCCGAGCTACGCAAAGTAGCGGAAAATACGCTAAATAATCTTAATTTTAAGAACTTACAATTTGAAGGTTATGTTTATAACGCGTGAAGGTTTTGTTGTCACATGGTTGTCACCAACCTAACAAAATAGAATTTCGAATTCTTTAAAGAGTTGCTTTATGAAATCCAAATGAGTTTCATAAAGTAGTCAGTAAAGAACCAAAATAGAAAAAATTATCTTTCAATACGCAAATCTGTACACTGTAATCGTGAAAATAATATTCTTTGTGGGCCCCTAGGAACCCCAGAAAATAATTTTAAAAAATGTGATTGTATGTGAATGAGTGTGACCGTTGATATCTCAAAAGTCATAGAACCGATTCAGATAAAACTTGAAAGGTAAAAAAAGTAATATGGGAAAAAAGTATTTCATAAAACAAACAGGAACCAAAAACAGAAGTAAGGCATGTTTAATTGTTATTTTTAAAACAGAATTTTGATCATTTTAGCCCAGATTCTGATAGAAGACGATAATATAAACCCAATGCCTATTGCCAAACTTATACTCTTTGATAATAATCATAAACCATTTAGTGGAACTTTTTCCCCTTTTGACACAAGTAAGGCCAGCCTCCTGCCCGACATAAGTGCATAGAGGGCTCACAGAACCCGTAGCAGTTGCGGGTATTAAACAGGCCATTGGCCTATAATAAGAGAAAAAGGAGGAATCCTTCGGATCAATCTGTCGGTATTTTCTCTTTAGACCATATCTTATTAAGTAGGCGATGCAGTTGGTTGCATGGCGGAGAACTGCGGCTGCCGGTCACACCGTATTCCGAGCTAAGCACTGTCCGCTCTGGCCTTCACTCGGATAGGTGACCAATACAGGAGTATATCTGCAACCAACCGTGCTTCGGAGAGCATGTTAAGCCGTCGGTCCCGGTTGTTAAACTAATATCTTTTAAACCATTTAGTAAAACTTTTTCCCCCAGCCTCCCGCTCGGCATGCGAAGACAGCTCACAGAACCCGTACTAGTTGTGGGTATTAAACAGGCGATTTGGCCTCCTGTTCTGATTTAAGTACAGTCTTATTTCTGTCTTTCACATTAAATTAAACAATTAAATCTCAATAAAGAAATTGAAAGAAAGAAAGAAGTTTTGACTGCTAAGCAGTCATCATCAGTAAGGTCAACCATAAAGAATCTGAAAACAAATCAACGTAGTGGAAATGTCCCTTAAGCCTGGTGAATAGCAAATCACGAATTGCCGATGGGTTGATCGGAATTTATAGTTTCGGAATTCCTCCCCTCTCGTTGCGTCGTGCGTTAAATTTACGTAATGCAGGTTTTATAATCAAACCTGAGTCTTGATTTAAAATGTCCTACCTTAAAAAACAGCTTAAACTAAGTTCCGTTGTTTTCCTCGAATTTGGCGCAGATATGTTGATGACATTTTTGCTATTTTTGATTTGCAAAATTTCTTGGGTGAGTTAAATAATGTGTGTCCTTCCACATAATTCAAATTGTAACTGAAAAATTTTGTGAACTTCCGTTCGTGGACTTAAAAGTTATTAGAACCGTCGACGGAAATGTTCAATTTGAATTTACAGAAAAACCACAAACACCTATCAATGCATTACGCAAGAATCTCGTCACACACCTGCACATAAACGTGAAAGATTTAATTCACAAATTTGTATATTAATTAACATATCTCTGACGCAGATACGATACAAGAATGAATTAGATTATATCCACGAAATAGCAATATTTAATGGCTACTCCCCCTCATTAGTTAACCACATTCTCAACACAGCAATCGCCAAAAATTAGGTTTCGCTTAGACACAACCACACGCAAAAGAGATAGATCAGATTCGCAAAAATACTAGGCTGTGTGATATACGAAAGAAGAGATTTGGTTTCAATTATGGCTAGAATAGACCACTACATGTTTCGTTCTTATTTGAACTCATCAGGTGGACATAATTCTAACCATAATTGAAACCAAAAGCAAACAAGCAGATATATGCCGGAAAGTATAACATTAAAGGGGAATTACACTAGTCGTAATCAGCCTTTACGTGCCACTGCTGGGCACCGGCACTCTTCTCCGCCACGTACTCTCCTTAGCGCTAAGGTGGAGTACGGGGGACCTACAGTTTAACGTCGAATCCGAACGACTAAATTCCAGAGAAGGTTTCAGGCATTAAGACCCCACGGCTGCCTACACCGGATTGGGGAATGTGAGTGGCGGGTTGCGGCATAGATTTTTATTGCTGCATGGCTTAGGCGGGGAATCGAACCCTAGACCTTCAGCGTTAGAGACTGAGCGCTCAACCTTTGAGCTACCGCCGCTCTTTTTCTTCAGGTGGACATAATTCTAACCATCATTGAAACCAAAAGCAAACAAGCAGATATATGCCAGAAAGTATAACATTAAAGGGGAATTACACTAGTAACGCCCTCTATTATGTGCGGCGAGGAAAAGTTGCAAAGCGAAACATGTAGTGGTCTATTCTAGCCATAATTGAAACCAAATCTCTTCTTTCTTATTTCTTTCCACACGGGCGTTTCTGTGTTTTGTGCTTAGAGGCCGGTGCGATCGCAGATACCTGTTTAGCAGGTTCCGATCGCAACTCTGCCGGTTTGTTGCTTTGCAACTTTTCCTCGCCGCACATAAAAGAGGGCATTACTAGTGTAATTCCCCTTTAATGTTATACTTTCTGGCATATATCTGCTTGTTTCCTTTTGGTTTCAATTATGGTTAGAATTTTGTCCACCTGATGAGTTCAAATAAGAACGAAACATGTAGTGGTCTATTCTAGCCATAATTGAAACCAAATCTCTTCTTTCTTATTTCTTTCCACACGGGCGTTTCTGTGTTTTGTGCTTAGAGGCCGGTGCGATCGCAGATACCTGCTTAGCAGGTTCCGATCGCAACTTTGCCGGTTTGTTGCTTTGCAACTTTTCCTCGCCGCACATAAAAGAGGGCGTTACTAGTGTAATTCCCCTTCAATGTTATACTTTCTGCCATATATCTGCTTGTTTGCTTTTGGTTTTAATTATGGTTAGAATTATGTCCACCTGATGAGTTCAAATAAGAACGAAACATGTAGTGGTCTATTCTAGCCATAATTGAAACCAAATCTCTTCTTTCTTATTTCTTGCCACACGGGCGTTTCTGTGTTTTGTGCTTAGAGGCCGGTGCGATCGCAGATACCTGCTTAGCAGGTTCCGATCGCAACTTTGCCGGTTTGTTGCTTTGCAACTTTTCCTCGCCGCACATAAAAGAGGGCGTTACTAGTGTAATTCCCCTTCAATGTTATACTTTCTGGCATATATCTGCTTGTTTGCTTTTGGTTTTAATTATGGTTAGAATTATGTCCACCTGATGAGTTCAAATAAGAACGAAACATGTAGTGGTCTATTCTAGCCATAATTGAAACCAAATCTCTTCTTTCTTATTTCTTGCTACACGGGCGTTTCTGTGTTTTGTGCTTAGAGGCCGGTGCGATCGCAGATACCTGCTTAGCAGGTTCCGATCGCAACTTTGCCGGTTTGTAGCTTTGCAACTTTTCCTCGCCGCACATAATAGAGGGCGTTACTAGTGTAATTCCCCCCTTTAATGTTTGATATACACCCCCATATAAATAATAAAACTGCAATTTTATTCCAAAATGCAGGTTTTCTACAAAAAATAATTTTTAAAATCTTTCAAATGATACTAAAGACCCCGTATCAATGCAAGATTAATCAAAGATTTAAAAAATGAAATGATCCAAACACGATATAGGCCAAACTAAGGAGAAACTAAGCACACGAAAGGTAAACCACGCTTAAAAACTTTGTACACCTACTTCCATTTGTAGTTCAGCGTACTTCCACGTACTTCCACATACTTCTACTTACTTCCACCTACTTCCACCTTCTTTCCACCTTACTTCCACTTTTTTCCCACCTTTTCCACCTTACTTCCACTAGCTTGTACACCTACTTCCACTCGCGGTTTACCCCTCGTAAGCACACGTTTTAAAGAGCACTTCTCATTATCGCTTAAACAGACCATAAAAATCATGCGGTGCACATTTTAGATTCAGAACATCCTATTCTACTGTCTGATTTAAAAATTCTAAAATCTGTTAAAAAAAGACAGCGGGGAACTCGGCACATGGGAAAGGAGTTTTATTTACAATTTCCAAATAGTATATTATGCAACGAATCTATAATGATAGGTATTAATACACGAGTGAGATTACGACACGAGCGGCAGCGAGTGTCGTTATTTAAACAAGTGTGTTAATAGCCATTATACAGGGTCGCTATTATGTATGGGACCAAAGCGCCCCTGGTCAAACGGTTTGAGATATGCGTTTCATATTTGGTATATGTTAATTTGAGGTTATTTTGCATATACTAAAGTAAAAAAAAATTTTTCATATAGTTTTTAAGAGCGGCCGCCATCTTGAATTTTTTAAATAGCAACCTAGGCTGTGTGATACATCAATAGAACGCTTATTTTTTTTCTCTTTTCAGAAATATTAAACATGTATAGGGTTACATAAAAAAATAACGCAGAAAAATTAAAAAAACATTTGGGGCGTGCTTAATTCGTCGCTGCACATTTAGTGAAATCTAGAAACCATTGCATTAACAAAACGTCATAAATAAACAAAACACAAGCAAAAACAAGTAGTAAGAGTTTAATAGGTGACAAAATAAACATCACACATTGTTGCAGTATGGATCGTTTATCAGAAGGAGAACGGATAGAGATTCTCCTGATGATTGGTTATGGCGACAGAAGACGAACACGCGACGAGGTACGTCGTTTATTTAATACGGCACATCCCGATCGGAATCCAATTAGTAGATCTACAGTAAGTAGAACTTTAGAAAGATTTACTGAAAGTGGAAGCGTAAAAGATCCTCCTAAATCTGGTAGACCAAGATCTGCCACAAATGAAAGAATTTCCTTGCGGTAGTACTGGATTTGGTTGAGCAGCCTCAAACGTCTGTGCAGCAACTTGCCTTAAACCACAATATGAGTAGACGTTCCATTCAAACAATTTTAAAAAGAAATAAGTTTTACCCTTACAAAGTACATTTAGTACAGGAATTGGCAGAAGACGATTTCGACAGAAGGCTTGAGTTTTGTGAGTGGGCAATGAAAGTTATTTCTGAAAATGACAATTTTCCCAATTCAGTTGTATTCTCGGATAAAGCTACTTTTCGTTTGAATAGATCTGTAAACAGGCACAACCCAGCGACCCCAGAAAGTTAACGTATGGGCTGGTATCGTTGGTCAGAATATTATTGGACCATTTTTCTCTGCAGGCAACCTTACGTCGAAGAAACATCTTCAAATGCTCCGAGAAAATATTATTCCTCAAATTATAGAACTCTTTCCAAATCATGACAACCGAAATGCAGTCAACGAAAACATCTGGTTTCAGCAAGATGGTGCGCCTCCCCACTATGGACTTGCAGTGCGCAATTATTTAAGCGTTGGTTTTCATCGGCGTTGAATCGGGAGAAGAGGAACCGTCTCCTTTAGATTTGTTTTGTAGGGCCATTTAAAAAGTCGGGTTTATTTAATTAGACCTGACAATTTAGAAGAATTGAAAAATCGTATTCGTGCTGAAATGGCTGCTATTTCTCGAAATTCTTTGCGCGACTCTTTAGACAATTTTAAAAAGCGCATTCATTATTGCCAAGAAGTAAATTTGAACATCTCCTCTCTTAACTACTGTTAATTAATAATGTTGTTGTTTTTATTATTATTTAAGAAATGTTGCTTGTTATCCTATTAATTTTAATTACTGTTTGTGGTTTTGTTTATTTATGACGTTCTGTTAATTCTGTTTATAGATTTGAGTAACTGTGCGGTGACGAATTAACCAAGTACACCAGGTCGAAGTAGGTAGCTCCATCTCCTTCTGCGGAACTGCTGTGCGATGAAAAAAAAAATGTTCTTTTCAGAACCACGGTGTTGTTTAAAAAAAGAATTTCTCTGAAAAAAAAAGTTAGTCCTTAACAATGTAAGCATGCCTCAAATGTTTTTTTTTAATTTTTCTGCGTTATTTTCTTATGTAACCCTATATATGTTTAATATTTCTGAAAAGAGAAAAAAATAAGCTTTCTATTGATGTATCACACAGCCTAGGTTGCCATTTAAAATATTCAAGATGACGGCCGCGCTTAAAAACTATGCGCAAAAAGAAATTTTTTTTACTTCAGAATATGCAAAATAACCTCAAATTAACATATACCAAATATGAAACGCATATCTCTTTGACCAGGGGAGCTTTGGTCCCATACATAATAGCGATCCTGTATAAGAGTTGCATACACTATTTATTCTACGACTAGTTAATTTTAATATTCATTAAAAATATTTATTTGAACATTACACGTAAAAAACTCGAACTGTTTTGCGATATTAACTGAGAAATGTCAACAACTCTTGTAACCATGGTTACCAAAAACAATGCTTTGCTGCTATTGGTCAGTTTGGGTCATTTCCTAATGAAAATCTATATCGAAATGGGTATCATTATAGTATAGGCGGCGCACACTTAATAAGTAAATTAAAACACAGGAGTAGAAAAACCACATTTTAAATCAAGACTGGGGTTAAATTCTAAATTCTTCATTACTTAACTTTAACGCGGTACGAGAGGGGAGGAATCCCGAACTTATAAATTCCGATCAACCCATGGGCAATTTGTAAGTTTCACCTCGTATGATTTCTACTTTTCGAATGCAATCGCAATGTACATTTAAAGTACAGAAACGTACTTGTGAGAACTAAAGGGTTTTATATTTTCTTTATTAATCAATCATTTTCTCACAGTTGCTCATTTATTAACTTTATTCAATAAGATCTTGCTAAATGACTAATAGAAGTTTATTGACCTCTATTAAACAATGGTTAAACAATTGATCAAATATTCCTAAGTGTTTTGGTTTCGATCCAAGGTCTGCTTATTGAATTAGTTTTTAATTTTTTTTTTATTGTTAACGTAATAGTATGGAATTTTTATAACGTTATAAATGAAAAAAAAATGTTTATATAGACACCTGCTTAAGAAAATATTTATATTGGCGTTTAAGATAATTATCGATAACGTCACTGCTCACTCACGTGACACTAAAGTGGCTCATTAGTCATTACGCCCCAAACATACATATTTAAAAAAAATAATTTTGAAATCTCAGTAGCAATTTAGCAATTACAATTACCTATTATGAAGGTTAGTTAATATGTAGATAATAATTTTCTATATAAACAAACATCAACAAGAAACATTAATACTTACGTTGTCCGTTAACAATAAACACACAAACGCACACGAAAGTAATCAAATAATGCCAAACTTTCATGGTAAATATCTGTCGATATCTATAACTTCCACGCATAATGAGCTACTTGGAATCTTCGCGACTGTTGTGATGCTAACTCACCGTTAGTAAACACGCAACTAACTTGCGTATTTGTGAAACACGCACAAACGACGTTAACGGAATTCCCATATCCTTCGGAACGTAACCTAATTGCTGATTTTTACTTTCGCATACTTCTAGTAAGAAAAGTTATGATTTCATGCAAATTTTCGAATTTCAGATTTTAACGGAAATACGCGTTTTGGGGTCCAAGAAACCCAATAAATTGGTTTTTAAAAACTGTCTGTTTGTAGGTAGGTGGGTGGGTGCGTTCGTTCCCCTATATTTCCGGAACCCCTTTACAGATTTTAATAAGATTTAGTGTGTGGAAATTTTTTAGTTGCAGGTAGTTCTTTGTAAGGTCGTTAATTGGAACCGGAACCGAAAACAGAAATTAGACCAGTTTGTTTTGTATAGATTTGTTTCTAAACACTTTTTTGAAATTTTGAATATATAGCGTTGTAGTGCATTTAAAGACAAATCAAATGCTTTTTTTTTCAAATGCTGTATCTTCAAAGTAAACCCCTCCACCCAACTAACTTTTGAACGACTTGATATTTTACCACAAAATTAGGTGTGCTGTAATGGGATTTTAAGTACTACTTTTTAGCCCATAATTAAATTTTGAATTTTGACGGCTGGGCGCCATTTAAAAAAAATTTTTTAATGGAAAAGTGGATCGAGTGACACCTCATTTGAAAGGTCACAAAATTTTCCCAGAAATATCTCAGGTGGCTGGAAATAATATTGAAAACGTTATGTTCCAACAAAACGGTGCGCCGCCGCATCATTATAGGCCTGTTTCTGACGTTCTCAACGGACATTTTCTTGAAAGATGGATTGGTAGGCGGGGGCCTGTAGAATAGCCGGCTCACTCCACAGATTTAACTTTCTTAGATTTTTTTCTATGGGAATATCTGAAATCGAAAGCGTACAGAACCCGTCCAGAAATAATTGAAGAACTGGAGCAACGCATTGCAAAAGTTTGCAGAAATATCACTCCAGAAACTTATGAAAATGTAAGGCAGGAATTTCATAACCTACTTTTTATCTGCCAAGAAGTAAATGGTGTACATTTCAAACACCTAATTTAATTTCTTTTTGCTTTAATTATTAGTTTTTTTAAATATACTTCTTTATCTTCAAACATTGTCATTGTGTTATGGCTAAATATTTTTCTTTGAAACTCTAGGATCAGTCGCAGAATTAAAAGACCTTTCAAATGTGGTGCCATTCGACCCCTTTTCTATTTAAAAACAATTCAAAATGGCGTCCAGCCGCCATTTTGTATGATACAACATTTAATTATGGATTAAAAATAATATTTAATTTCCCATTACAGCACACCAAATTTTGTAGTAAACTATTGAGTCGTTCAAAAGTTAGGGGGGGGGGTTGCTTTATAAACACAGTGTACCTATATTTGGAGATAGTAAAGGCAGGTATAACAACCCGGTTTGGGCTATTATTTTGCAGTTCCTCGGTATAATCCTAGACAAGGATAACACCCAAATACTGACTCTTTTTTGTTCTGAAATCTAAGAATACTAAGTTTTACTCTCGTCGATTTTGCCGAGAATCTGAGCTACACTGGAACTGGAAGCTTAAATCCTAAATAGCTGCAATAGATCCTGGAATATGCACTTAATTTTAAAAGATAAATTTTAAGGCAAATGTATGGAGTATTATTTTTTCTTACTAAGGTTTTGATCAATGAAAAAAAAATTCAAACTGACACTTATGTTTCAAATTCCTCAAGATACCAATTACTTAATTATAAATGTAAGTATAATAGTTTAAAACGTTCCTGACCTGATAGCAACCTTAATTTCTCTCGGATAGAGTTCGAGTGTGTCCGCCCCTGGCACACATAATTTAGTTAGCAAAGCGAGTATATTTCGTAAATTCACTTGTAGAGTTTTAGCTTTTAAACTACACTCGGTTCTTTTGTTTTTTATGAATTTAGCTTCCTTCAAAGTAACACAATTTCTATTGTAAGCACTCAAAATGAACTTATTGTTAAAAATTAACCAAACCGAACTAGTGATTTAAGTAAATGAGGTTTTGTCGTTAAGACCCAAACCCGAACTTTATGACCGAACTCAATTAAAACGGCCGCGTTCTTTTAGAACAAAAATCTCCCTTCCCTGGACAGTAAGTTTTCTGTCTTTTCTTAATTACATCTATCTTACCAACTAATTCTTGATTTTATAAGTTCGCCAGTACTCAGTCACTTAAAGCATGTATTTACGGTAAAACAGCGTTAAAAATATACTTTATTACACAATTAGGACCAACTTTACCTTATATTATGACAGAATAAGTAATAATTTTGTTCATTCCTATCTTGTCAAAATTACATTTTTTTAAATTGTAAAATCTATTTTAAAAAATTTTGGTATAAATACAATTTTTCAAAATTTTCAAAAATGTTTATTACCAATATATTTTGTATTTTCAAGAAATTTTAAAATTTTTAAAAATTTTTAAGAATTTTTAAAATTGCTACTTCCCCAAACAAGGTCAAAGCTCGCAAATTACAAAAAATCTATTAAGAGTCGAAGTGATAGAAGGCACTTAAGGCCAAACCCTCAACCATAATAATAACAATAATAATAACAGATGATCTGTGTAATGTTTTAATAAAAAGTGACCCTTTTACCCGCAAATATTTTTTATTTCAAGGGCAGCAACATTAACCGATATGCAACGACTAATTCCAAACAGCATCATCGTAGTTCCTCTATTCACAACGCATAGGTAACAAGAAGTAATAATGAAACATAACTGACACGTTAATTATTTCTTTAACTTAACCGAAATTGTACGAATAGTATTCAAACTAGCCAGGTGGCACGTTTTTTAATTAGTTTATCTTGAGTTTATTTGTATGGACTTTTATACTAAATTCTGTAAGAGACACGTCGCACTGAACAACAGAAGCTTTGAATTTTTAATAAACTTCGCAGATACTGAAATGAAAGTTTCGCTTATAATTGCTTAGAAAACAAACCAAATATACCTACCAACTTTTTATAGCTTAGCATCTCCTACAAGATCTGACGTGTAATTACGAATTTCACACGCAAAGCGTCACATAAAGTAGTTCACTGTCTCATTTTGATTGCTAACCGATAGCAGAAAAGATGGTCGATGAATCAGTTCATGTAAGTATTTCAAAAAAATATTACAGTTTTAAAGAAGTATTTAAAATGAAGTTGTCTCAAAATTCTGACTTTGTTTTAGTTTTTAACACCTGTTTTAATATATTTCTTTGCAGAAAATTGTTTTTTTTTATTTTAAATAATATCCCACTTTATAATTAAATTTTCACAAAATCCCGTAATTACGGAGACTTTCTACGGATTATCAAAAAACCTTCTGGCTACATTTCCAGCATCAGAAATTCCTCCGCCCCGCACAACTTTGTCGAATTTAATACCCATGTTACGCCAAAATCGGTATGTATTTCTTATTTCTTCTCTCGAATTCGCTGTTTCTTTCTTCGCTGGATGAAATTGCAAAGTAGCGTGATTGGTCCGCCCAAGAAGCAAGAGATACTCTACTTCAATTAAGACACGCCCGAATAATAAGCCTAGATTTGTATTCTACGTATGTCGAATAACCCCACCACGAATTTTTTTGCTTTTTCATAAATTTACGAATTTTAATTACAAAATGGGTATCAACATAGTAAATGACAATATAAACAACCGTAAATCAGTATAACAATATTGAACGCTATTCAACTGTTCGGCAAGCCAAACGCCGATATATTTGGTAACAGTTCGGCCATCCTGTCTTTGTTGTGTCCTCGCGATCCAGGTTATTACAGAAAGTCAACATAAAAATTAATATCCTTGCAGCATAAGATCTGCTTGTCAAAAACACGTCGCCGTGCGAAATATGAAATACGAGTAGTTCCGGCAATTGTTCTGCAAGTAGTGCCTCATCCGTTTATTTTATGTTAACGCTAGTAATAATCAGAATGATGAACGTTTTTTTGTATCGTAGAGACACATATTTACAACAACTGCCAAACTTAAGTATGCCTATAAAAAGGGAGTGGTTTGAGTAAGCGACTCTGCTACATGGGTCGAACTGTTTATGTCTTTCGGTCAGCGGCTTTTACTTGACGATCCTCAGCTAAGAGGTGTTTTTACGTTCATAGTTCCAATGGTCAGAGCCTTTTTTCTTTGGTAGCTTGATCGAACCCGGGTATTCTTTGCATTCCTTATATGTCTGCTTCCATTACTGACCGCTACCTTGATCGGGGATTTGCAGAAAGTCGGTCGGGAACTTGGGGTCTATTCATTTCCATGAGGGGTATTTAGTATTAAAACACCACGCTTGCTAGGCGAGCTGGTGAGTTTGATTCAGCCGCTCGTTCCGAGTCAGGTCTACTATGAATCAGACGCTGTGGTTTGGTTTGGTTTGTGCCTGTTGGTCCGCGGGAGGTATTTTATTTCCCTCCTACTACTATCCACTAGGGTTGTGCTGGAATAAAATTACTAGTTCTTCTACAGCAGAACAATTTTATTTCAAAAACGCAAAATTTAGACTTAAATTCGTAGCTGTTCCAAACCGACAATATTTGATTTGTTAAAGGTTTTTTTTTCTGATAACTTATTTAATCAAATTTACTTTTTCAGATAATTAAAACAAAGCCGTCGGATGCTTTCGAAATTCACCGGAAACTGATGATGAGAACGGGAATATGGCCCCAAGAAAATTCAAATAAAATATACAAAATGAAAACAGCATTATCCTGGTTTTTATCTGTAGGAATTTTCCTAACTATGATCATCGATTTCGTTTATAGTATTACTGATTTGGCAAAACTCACAGAAATTTTATACATTATGGTAACTTATATAGCTTACTTAGTCAAGCTGTCAACATTTACCTATTATAACAGAACATTCCTGGACATGGTCTATTTTCTTCAGGATCCAGTGTTTGTATCTTTTCCTGATGATTTAAACCATTACATGAAGACGTCAACAAAAATCACAACGATGATTGCAATTGTTTATCAATACCTTGTTGTATGTATTGTGTTGCTGTATCTAGTTTATCCAATTTGGGACCATTTACCCTTGCCTTTTCCTTTTCCTTACGATTTGGGCAAATACACTTATTTTATGTATGGTTTTGAAATAGTCGCTGAAGCATGCTCTGCCTTTAATAATATCTGTTTAGATACTCTCTGTTTTGCTTTGATGGGAATAGGAGCTGCTCAGTTTGATACTTTAGCTGAAAAAATTGTTCGTTTCAAGCCAGAAGAAAATGTTGAAAAAGATTACGCAAGTTTAAACGAGATGGATGCGGATGCTATTGAATATTTGAAACAATGTGTTAAACATCATTTAGCTATTATAAAGTAAGGAAATGTTTTAAGATTTAATTCCCTTTTTTAAATTTTGTTTATTTTCAGATTTGTTGAAACTATCGAATTGATTTTTACCGCATCACTATTTTCTCAATTTATCGCAAGCGTCGTAGTTATTTGCAATACATTTTTCCATTTTCTTCTGGTAAAGTAAAGTTTTCCTAATCGTTAATACTTTTAATGATGAAATTTTTTCTAGATACCGATGTCGTTACAGTTTTTCATGTTAACCGTTTATTTTATAATCGTTTTAATACAAATATTCATGTTGTGTTGGTTTGGAAATAATCTACTAGTGAAGGTGAGTTTATTATTTATTTTAATAATTTTATTATGTTGATTCGATCACAACTTATTCAAAAACTTTTTAATTTAGAGCAGACAAATTGGAGAAGCATGTTACATGTCCAACTGGTATCTGTGTGGTACAGAAGTACGCAAGTATATCTTAATAATAATGGAACGCTCAAAAAGGCCACTAAAGATCAGAGCTTTGAAGTTTACAACATTGTCATTAGCTGCATTTCTTTCAGTACATATTTTAATATAAAATTGTTATTAACACCTAATTTTATATTTTTCTAGATCATACAATGGTCTTACTCATATCTAACATTGCTGTTGAAAGTGTATTATAAGCCATCTTCAGACTAACAGATTAAATTGTCATGCAAAGGAAATGTTCAATGTTTACTATGATATCTAGTATAATATTTGAGTAGCAGTAGCAATGTCACATAGCCGTACTTAAACTTGTAATTGTAATATCAAAGTAATAAAGTAGGTATGCCTAAAACTTAAATTTACTTCATCTAAGGTATAATACCTGAGTAGAATTGGGTGGGGTGTGACGTCACAAGGTTGACCTTTAATTACCCCAATTAACCTTCACATTCACCTAATTAGGCCGCGGGATCTCATTAATTACATCCGGGGAAATCTCTAATGACTGTTTTTTTCGCGAAAAAACCCCCGAGAGCTATCTAATAGGGTTAATTGTCACGTATTTTGGCGTTTTCTAACAGGTTTAAGTAATTAAGTAGTGATTTGGAAAAAATTTAAATTCGTAATAACGGCTTGGAAACTCATTAAGCTTGTTTAGAGTCCTAAGGCTAATTACATTCCAATTAATTAGACTAATTACATATCAATCAGATATTTTTCCAATGACATTCTAGTTAAACGCCGAGTTCAGTTTGAACACTGGCCAGAGCAGACGTGTAACAGCGCAGCTCTAGCTTTTAAAAGTAAAAACGAGATATTTCGCCGATTAAAACGGAAATTTTATAGTGCAATTCGATCCTAGAGTGAACATCAAAAGCAGGGTTCGTGATTTGATACCTGTGACTCAACGTAACAGGTAAAACAGGTAAAAACACAACACAACGCGTCACGGAGGTCCTTTGTTTGGCCAGAGCAAGGCGGGTGCATTTGAGTGTTTAGTGCGCCAATGCTCAAAAACAATCCAACAAAGAGGCAAGAGTTACCGGAAAGGAGAGGTGGAACACCTGGAATACCTGCTCATCTAACAACAGGTGAAAGGAAACCGGTTAACCAGCAACCACTTAAAAGATAAGTACATACTCAATAAGATAGAATAGAATAGGCAAGTAAAAATTAATACATTGTAGAAAACATATAGAATTCCTCCAAGATAGTGGTAGATCAGGGGGACATAGATATTAAACAACAAAAATAATTGTAAAAAGTAGGAGCTTTATTT
This sequence comes from Ctenicera cuprea, assembly GCA_958336395.1. NCBI lineage: Eukaryota > Metazoa > Arthropoda > Insecta > Coleoptera > Elateridae > Ctenicera > Ctenicera cuprea. The sequence goes on from OY284489.1 coordinate 56,851,049, forward strand.
TATCTTATTTCATTAGCTTTGCAATAGAGCTGATTCTTGCTTAAACGCGGCAGCCACCAACACAAACAAATTCCGGGAATAGGGTGGCCAAGCGCAAGGGTCGAATGAGCAGGTAGAATACTGCTAAGAAAGGTCTTTTTATGTAGCAGGGGAGAAAGGATCGCTTAAAATTTAAACAAGCTATTTTAACTAAAAGACTAAAATTCTTCTGTATAAGCCGGACCTATTGAATTTCAAACGGAGGGTTAACACAGGAATACAAACAAAAAAAACAATAAAACAATGCTCCAACAACTTTAAATTAAAACTTTAAAATAGTTTGTTAAACGTAGTTTTTCAATGTAAATTTTTATTTGATTTTATTTGATTATTGAGTTAATTAATTGTTGATACTAGCATAGTGTAATGTGTAAGGTGTATGTATGTATGTATATAGGTATATGTTATATGTATATATAATCTAACGGCGTAAATATATACGGAAGTGTACACACCAGCAAACCAACGGAAACCATCAGAAGCAGTACAGTACCTACCATGGAACAGGAAACAGTATATACGGACAGACACAAATTGACAGTGCGGAAATTCCCAGGAGATGGAAATTGTTTATTCACCTCAATAGCAGACCAAAACACGAATGTCACGGCAACGCGAGAACAGCTTAAAAAAAAAAGAAGATTTCATCTTAAGGAAAAAAAATCGTCTCCCATCAGAGAAAACTACAAAATTTCCAATTGCAGCTGGAGGAAAATGTGAGAAACTTGGCTCCGCGCTACGACCATCTAGCACATACCTACGGCCCAGCACTACAAACAGAAGCCTACTTAGAAGACCTAGGGAAAGAAGGCTTTTGGGGAGGAGCCGAATCAATAGCAGCAGCAGCAGAAATACTAAAGGCGTCAATAGAAATACACTACGAAGCAGGTCCAACCTCCACACACACACACACACACACACACACACACACCGCTAGACAACAACCAACCACCCAAGGCAATGAGAATAGCGCACAGGACATCAGGAGACGGTTCCAGAAATCATTACGACAGCATCACAGCAAAAGAAGAAAAGAAATCCACGAGAAGTAGGAATGGAACGCTAAATATGATCATGCTAGAGCAAAGAATAGAGGAACAAAGTGTAGCAATACCACCCGGACGATACGTAATATTAAGTAGTGTATTAGTTATTAGGAAACTAAGATATTTTAAATTTGTAATCTTAGAACAATGGATATGTGTGAAATAAGAACAATGTGAAACTTTGATACCAAAGTTTATTAAGTTAAAATGCATAATCGCATAACGGTCTTGGTTGCGTACTCAAAAACCCCATTGATGCGTAGCCTACTAACTACCCGGTGTTGCAGCAGCGGTGTCTTGCGGTATGCATTGCAGACATGCTAACGCGGCTCAACACCCCACCCGATCCCACCTATCACATAAATTCCTACCCACCTACTGGCATGGGGTGGGCCTGGCGTAATCCAGGATCGACCCTCGAGTCAGCTCCATGTCAGATGATGATGATGACATTCTAGTTAAACGCCCACCAGCGTATCAATTTAATCAGCGAGATCAATTTATTCTCCGAGATGGAATTAATTTGATGTAATTCAATTAAAACAGGTAAATTAGACAGAGACACATGTGATTTGATGTGATCTGACGCAATTTCTATCAAATTATTCTTAATTTTGACCCAAAGAAATGAGTAAGGGGTGATTTTCCAAAATCTTCTTCAATTGTGACGTTATACTTACTCTTACTCTTAATTTGAATCTTAAAGAATTTATTGTATAATATTCACGAGCAATCTGTTTCAATTACTTTACATATCAATTAGGAAATTTTTATTTTTCTTGCGCCCTAATCACCTTGTTTACAAATTAGTATAAAACAATTATTATCTGTATAGCCAAAGTCTTAAATGTGTTTACAAACTGTAAAAGTTCGCAAATGACACCAAATGCCTTTCTAGTCCATCTCTTTGTTACTTTGATGGTTTTCTGTAATATTTTGGAAAAACAGAAATGAAAGTTATGAGTGACATCTATTCTTTTTACAGCTTTAAACGCCTTGTTTACAAATTAGTATAGGAAATTACCAACATGGCTTTCACGGTCATTTGTATTCAAGTAGAAATTAAAAATATTTTTTGAAAGTCCTTTAAAAAATATTAACGTGCTTACAAATTTTAACTTGTAGATTGCGAAACTGACAATGCAATAAATTTTTCGGATTTAACTTAAATTCGTGAAAATGGGAGTATAATTACTAAATAGCTTACAACAAAATTTGGACTGTTATTAACTAAATTGCAATTAAATATATTTAAAAACTCTAACGCTCATACATTATTCATTTTTAGATTTAAATACACTAAACAGAAATAACCGCAAACGTTTGAAGTAAATCTTTGCAATATTTTGAATTAAAATTGAAAGTTTTAAATTGATAGAAGGGATAATCGTTTAAGAAAACTAACATATCTTAAAATTAACGTGATTTTATATCGCTTCTTTGTTCAAACTAATTGCAATGATTGATACCAAATTCAGCTGCATATATAACTTTTTACAGATACAACATTCGGCCATCGAAATTGGACAATGTAGTAAGAGATAACATTATTGTAATATTAGTATTCCTAGCGACTCATGACGACAAAACTCGTTTAGTCACTATTTAGTATACTCTTTAAGTATTTGACAAAATATCACTTGTAGATATAATAATAGCATTCAATTCATAAAGTTGATTTTATAGAATGTAAACTAATTGATTTTACCATGTTTGTTTGGTTCTACCCGCTGCTGTAGCTAACGTAGGTAACTCTTAAAGAATTTCATGGCAGAATATTAGATTTCAAACGTTTATTTATCAAACCCAACATGTACAATTATTGGGTAGCTAGAGGCAGCTTCTAAATTGCCCGAGGGTTTGTTAAATATTCTTTTCGCTTAATAACCATACAAAAAGATTTTCACATTTTTCGATTTATTAACAAGCTGAAACTAGAAGTTTGTAATTTGGTAAAATATCAATTATAAAACCAAACTTTATGGACGAATTTTAAAATTTCCTTCTTACCTTCACGCTTAATTGTATATTTGTTTTTAAATCATAAGAAATTAATATTTACATTTTTGCAGACATGTTTTTCAAATTTCTAAATAACTATTTTAATAAAATTGTACTTTAATCACGTATAAAATTCGCAAACAATTAGTTTTCTGTAAATTCTATAATTTCGGAAAGACAAATTGTGCATTTAACACGTTTACGTTAATTACCTACTTGTTGTGTTTTCTGAAATTCCACATAAGTAAATACCAATTAAAATTTAAAATGCGTGTTGACATTTAAAAGCTGCACCAGATTAAACAAATTTTAAAACGACGTGTCATCAATGAAGTCTAAAATTTCCATATTACCTTTGGTAAGTTCATGCAAAATATTTAGTAGAGTTTGCCAGCCTCCAAAAGCCTTCTAGAAAAGATTTTCGTTTGCACTTTCTTGCTAAAATGTAAGACCCCCTTCAAATCATTCCCCATCCCTTAAGAATGCAAAACCGCCTGGTCGTCCAAAAATCGTCCTGTGCAGGGGGCCACCCCCTACACAGGACGATGACGGGGGGTGATTTTTGACAAATTTGCAAAAAAAATTTTTGCTTCTTTTACATCCACGTCACCTGGGCATGTATCTGCTAAAATCTTAAATCAATATTTTAATCAGAAATATAATTTTTTATTTTTTAAAATTACCATATACAATGCTTTCATACGGAGCGCCTTAATGAATAAACGCTCGCCCTGAAACGCCATAACTGTGATATACTTTAACTTGTCTTAAGTCGAGAACCTTTTAGTTAATCAAAAAAATCATTTCTACAAACGTTGTAGATCAACGATCGAGAATTACATTGCTTTTTTCAAATTCTTAATCCGATGGTTAGTTTCGTAAAAAAATTGAAAATTGTAACACCATGTCGTGCCGATCGCGGTCGGGCGTGGAGACGCGGGGAACGTTCAGATTACCGTGGCGAGTGCAGCCGAAACACGACTCTATGTTTCAGGGCGCATATAAGGTTGATAGTCGCCTATTAACGTGCTCCTTCGGCGTCTTGGACGCTTTTAACGCGACTTTCTTAATGAATCTTTTGTTCAATGAATTGAATTTATTACTTTTAATGGTAATTAAATTTTTTTTTTGATTTTTGCAATAATAATAATTGTAACTACGGAAAAAAATATATAGGTAAGTATCAGTACATCAGTAAGCAGTGTAAAAGTTTTATTGAATAAGTATGAAGTTAACAATAACAAAAATAATAATATTTATTGGTTTACAGTCCAGTAGATTTAAAATCAAAAATTAAACTGAGGACCTATTAAAAAGGATTAAATGCGTCATTTGTCAAGAAACAGGAAAATTAATAATATCAAAAGAAATATCCAAACAAAGATTTATTGAATGCACGAAAGTTCGTATAAATATCTGCCAATGAGAAGATGCCAGGTTGTTGCATATATTTACAAATTTGAATGATTTAAAAGAGCGAGATTATTTACAATGGCATAAAAACTGCTACAAAACTTATACCAGTTCCAAAAATATTTCCTCATACAAATTAAAATGTGCGAAAATAATTACTGATCTTTTCCAAGCGGAAACATCCCAAAAACGTTCCTTATGGACAATTTCATTTGATGTGCATAAGTGCGTATTTTGCCAAAAACGTTTAAGAAATCAAAAACTGTGCCAGGCCATGACCAAGAACATGGAAGACAAAATTAAAACTATATCGTGAAACAATTCGTTATTTTATTCCAGAATAGGCGAAAATGATTTAATTGCATCTGAAATAAAATATCATGCCTCATGCGTTTCTACAGAATTACGCAATACAAAGGAGAAACCTAGCGCAAGTGGAAAAAGAAAATGGGAAATGGAAAATGAAGAATTACAACAATTATTTAGTGAAATGGAGAAAGGTTTCGAAAAAGGAAAAATGTTATTCCACAACATCAGTTAGCAAAAGATATCGTGAAATTGGTGGAAATTTAGAGTTGAGTGATCGATTTCTAGTTAAAAAAATTAAAGAACATTTTGTCGACGATATTGAATTAGTGAAATCGATGAGACATAACGAACCAAGAATGTTCTTGAAACATTTTTCCAAGGAACAAGCTATTGAAACAGTACTTCAGCATACTGAAAGCGAAGTTTCCAATTTATCCTGTGGTGCGTCAGAACTACAAATTTTGACCAAAATTTGCCAAAGTATAAAAACGGAACTAACTCAAATACCTACAAACGCTGAATTCAAAAACTTAAACAATGAATTTAAAAAGTATATACCAAACAATTTATACTTTCTTATTAGCCTTCTTGTTTGCAACGAATCAAGCAGTGACATAAAGAAACTCAAATACTTAATATAGTATTCGCTTGACTCTCAACGAGTAAGGTTGCGCTCAGCTCTGCCCGGAGAGATTAAGTGAAGTTTAAATTAGTGGGGCCGTTAGGCCAAGTGTTTGTAATGGACAACAGTGGAAGCGGACCTGTCGGCTATCAACCGATAAGTTATCTATCACAGCCAAATTTTACACCGCCAGTTTTTCTGAGTCAAGGACAACAACAGCCGTTCAATTCGCAAAATGCTCTTAACACAGGCATGTATCCAAATCTAGTGCAAAGTTTAACACCATTTACACAAATTAATACCCAGTCATCAATTAGTAACATTAATGCATCACAAAATAACAAAATAGATGAATCATCTGACGAGGTCACCACCGATGTAGGTGAATCATAAGTCAACAAATTTACGTGGCAAGTAGTACACTACAATAAAAGAAAACGAGGAAATAATCAAAAACTACAGACTCATACGCCTGTAGTCACTCAATCAAACATGTACTCGTCGCTTGGGGACCCTGATAGAGTTAATCACTCCTGTGACCAAAACGTAAATAATAGTCAAAATCCCACAGAAACTGCCCAAAAACCAATTCCCAAACCACCTCCTATCTTTGTTCACGGAGTACACCCTGGCCGATGCTGCAGAGGAAGACCAATTCTTCACCAAATGTCTGGCTGAAAATGTAGTCAAAATTAACGGGAAAACTCCTGATACCTATAGAAGTTTGGTTAAATACATGAAAGAAAGAAATATTATTCATCATACGTACCAAACGAAAGAGGAGAGGCCATACAGGGTGGTTATCAAACATCTGCATTCCGAAACCCCAATAAATGATATAAAAGAAGATCTAGAGAATGAAGGCCATCCAGTTAGGAATGTAATAAACATTCGACAACGAGCTACAAAAACACCACTACCTATGTTTTTCGTGGATTTAGAGCCTGCCGAAAATAATAGAAACATTTACAAGCTAAATTACCTTCAAAATAAAGTCATCGCGGTAGAACCCCCAAGAAACCGTTCTGAATTAGTACAATGTACAAGATGCCAACAATATAACCACACCAAAAGCTACTGCAATCGGCCGTATGCCTGCGTCAAATGTGGAGGTTCCCATGATACCAGAACGTATATAAAAAGTAGAGAAACACCAGCCAAATGCATTTTGTGCGACGGAGCTCATCCAGCTAACTATAAAGGATGTCAAGTATACCGAGAATTGCAGAATAAGTACCAAGAAAGCCAACGGCAGCCAAAGAAACGTATTAATGAATATAGACAGAACACTGGCCAATTTACTTACGCACAGTTGACAAAAAATAATACAGATCAAACACACAGTAATTCAGATATAAGCCTAGTACAATTCCTAAACGAATTCAAAGGGATGTTTAATCAGCTGATGCAACAGAATAACATGGTACTAAACATGTTGTCTACTGTCATTAACAAACTGGCCACATAATGTCAAAGTTCTTAATAATAGCTTTATGGAATGCCAACGGCCTCCAGTCCAGAAAAAATGAAGTTGAAATATTCCTGAAAATGCACAACATAGACATACTTCTAGTGTCCGAAACTCACAGCACATGGTGGGACAGCTGTTATAGTCAGAGAAAATATTATACATCATGAACTACCCAAACATGAAATGGACTTTTTCCAGGCAACAACAATACAGGTCAATAAGCTGAATAACTTAATAACAATATCGGCGGTGTATAGTCCACCAAGGCACAACATTACTAAAAACGATCTCAAACCATACTTTGATTCATTAGGACAGACGTTTATAGCAGGTGGCGACTTCAACGCCAAACATGTTAGCTGGGGTTCAAGGTTAACAACCACAAGGGGAAGAGAGTTCTACAAGATTATTAATGAAAACAACTACCATACGTTATCTACTGGAGAACCAACCTACTGGCCGTCAGATTTGAACAAAATTCCTGACCTTTTGGATTTTTATATCGCAAACGGCATCTCATCAAATTTCACTGATATTCAGTCTAATTTTGATCTATCCTCCGACCACACACCTGTAATTGCTACTATCAGTACAACTATTATCAAAAAAGAACGTAAACCAGTACTATATAATAAACACACTGACTGGGAATTATTCAAGGAATATATAAACCATTATATTAACCCCTATATCAACATAGAAACGGCAAACGATCTTGAATTAGCAACGAATTACTTTACTACCAGGGTACAAGAAGCTGCCTGGAACGCAACTCCAGTAATTGACAATGAAGTAAGAAGAACGCAAAACATACCCAAAGAAGTATTGGAAATGGTAGCTGAAAAACGGAGAGCAAGAGCAAGATGGCAACGCAGTCGTAATCCTGTAGACAAAAACATTTACAATCGGCTAACTAATAAATTAAAATCGAAGTTGAGAGAGGTTAGAAACGAATCGTTCCGCAGATACGTAGAAAGCTTATCAAATAAGGACTACTCGATATGGAAAGCCACAAAAGGATTTAAACGCCCCATACAAACAGTCTCCCCAATTCGAAAACTTGACGGCAGTTGGGCAAGATCCAATGAAGAAAAAGCCGAAGTGTTCGCTCAACATCTTGCTCAGGTTTTCCAACCGCACTCAAACGACCCAGATGCAGTAATTGAGGATTTCCTGGATGTGCCTCTCCAGTTGTCTCCGCCCATTGCAAATTTTACAATTAGTGAAATCGAAGAAGAAATTAAACGCCTTAACAAGAAAAAAGCGCCTGGATATGACTTGATTACTGCTAAGATCCTATCTGAGCTACCAGAAACTGGATTGCGATTTTTAAGACTAATATTCAGTTCCATACTGAGACTTATGCACTGGCCTACACAACTTAAATATGCTCACATCATATTAATTTTAAAGCCCGGAAAACCACCGACGGAGGTGACATCTTATAGACCCATAAGTCTTTTACCAGTGACTTCAAAACTATTAGAAAAACTTATACTTAAGAGAATTAATGAAAATAATCTGATAGAAGAATGGATACCAAATCACCAATTTGGATTTAGGCAGAGACATTCGACTATCCAGCAGTGCCATAGAATTACAAACGTCATATATACAGCTTTCGAAGAAAAGAAGTTCTGCTCGCAGTGTTTTTGGATATAAAGCAGGCGTTTGATAAAGTCTGGCATAAGGGCCTGTTATATAAAATCAAACAGAATTTACCGCACCATTACTTCCAAATACTAAGGTCGTACTTATCATCTCGCTCCTACCAAGTTAAACATGGAGAAGAAATGTCAGCAATGTATCCAATAACTTCAGGGGTACCACAGGGGAGCGTGTTGGGTCCCATATTATATCTAATATACACAGCAGACTTACCTGTAACTCCGTATACTGAAACCGGAACGTTTGCCGATGATACAGCTATTTTAACAAATCATGTGGATGCAACCATTGCATCACAACAACTCCAAACTCATATGGACCTGCTGCAAGACTGGTTAAGCCGGTGGCGAATTAAAGTGAACGAAAGTAAATCAAAGCATGTGACATTCACTCTAAGAAGACAACAGTGCCCATCAGTTTATATCAATAACGTAGAAATACCAAATGCACAGGAAGCGCGCTACTTAAAATTGCATCTAGACAACAAACTGACATGGAAATCACACATAACCAAAAAGAGAAAGGAAATGGACCTCAAAATAAAAAAGATGAATTGGCTGATCGGAAGAAAATCACTCCTCTCTCTTGAAAACAAAATCCTGATTTACAAAATAATAATAATCAAACCCATCTGGACATACGGTCTGGAGTTATGGGGCTGTTCGAGTATGTCCAACTTAAAAATAATAGAAAGATTTCAGTCAAAAATTCTACGGCAAATAACAGATGCACAATGGTACGTAACCAACATTAGTCTTCACACTGACCTAAAAATGCCATCTGTACAAGAAGAGATCCAACAACGTGCAAATAAACATCACCATCGATTGGAAATACACCCAAACCCGTCTATTGAAACTCTACTAGAAGTTCCAGCCTTCAAACGCCTTAAAAAGAAATGGCGTCGAGACCTGACAGCAGACCTTTGAAGTATAAAGGGTAACGCCGATGGGCCTATCCCTTCCCGTCAATAGCTCATAGAACTTCTATGTATTATATACTGTATTATATAATTACATTGTTCTGATTGTTGATGTATATAAGTTAATTAAAAAAAAAATAAAAAAAATACTTAATATTTGTCAAGACGTAATTTTTGCATGTTCAAATGGAAAAAAATATACAAAACATATTGGTCTGGGAATATTAGTTCACCAGGAGACAACTGAAGTAATATTACCAGAGGATACTTCTGTACTGAACACTTGCAACTGTAAAAAAGGTAATTAAATTACTTCTTGTAGTGGTACCCACCTAGTGATATATTATTTAAACTTTAAATTACCCAATTTTTATTTCGGGGTGTACAGGATCGCTGTGTTCCTGTAAAAAAAGACGAATTAGTTGTATTGGCTCCTGCAAATGTATGGCCCAATTATCATGTGCTATAATAAGGGCGATTGAAATACTCGCAGTATAGTACAGTATAGTTGCCCCCGATGATATATTATCTGACAATGAAACAAGTTCGGACTCTGAATAATAGCTGTAGGTGAATAAAATTTCTTATTGTAATAATTAACTATTATTAATTAATTAGGTATTCGTATCTAACAGGAGGAAGTTTCTACCCCGGTATTTGTGATTTTAAATCTACTGGGCTGTAAACCAATAAATATTATTATTTTTGTTATTGTTAACTTCATACTTATTCAATAAAACTTTTACACTGCTTACTGATGTAGGTACTTACCTATATATTTTTTCCGTATTTACAATTATTATTATTGCAAAAATCAAAAGAAAATCTAATTACCATAAAAGTAATAAATTCAATTCCTTGAACAAAAGATTTATTAAGAAAGTCGCGTTAAGAGCGTCCAAGACGCCGAAAGAGCACGTTAATAGGCGCCCTGAAACATAGAGTCGTGTTTCGGCTGCACGTGCCACGGTAATCTGAACGTTCCCCGCGTCTCCGCGCCCGACCGCGATCGGCACGACATGGTGTTACAATTTTCAATTTTTTTACGAAACTAGCCATCGGATTAAGAATTTGAAAAAAGCAATGTAATTCTCGATCTTCGATCTACAACGTTTGTAAAAACGATTTTTTTGATTAACTAAAAGGTTCTCGACTTAAGACAAGTTAAAGTATATCACAGTTATGGCGTTTCAGGGCGAGCGTTTATTCATTAAGGCGCTCCATATGAAAGCATTGTATATGGTAATTTTAAAAAATAAAAAAATATATTTCTGATTAAAATATTGATTTAAGATTTTAGCAGATACATGCCCAGGTGACGTGGATGTAAAACACGCAAAAAAAATTTTTACAAAATTTGGCAAAACACACCCCCCGCCACCCCTGCGCAGGACGATTTTTGGACGACCAGGCGATTTTGCATTCTTAAGGGATGGGGAATAATTTGAAGTGGGTGTTACATTTTAGCAACAAAGTGCAAACGGGATGACACGATAGAAGAAGCCTTTTACTCTACTAATTTAGAAACTGGTGATCTGTTTCAAAATTATTAAGCTACAACTATTCACTTTTTTAGAAAAAAGAAAATTAAAAACAATCTATTTTTGTTCCAAAATTTTTCTTATATGCAGTTTAAGGATTTTAAGCTAACAACAAAAAATGTATTTAATATAGTTTTAAAAATTAAATGAAACAAATGTAATTCTTGTTATAAAAGTTAAACTAAACAATTTTTACAAAAAAGAAAAGATTCAATTGTCGTAAATAAAATTGGTACTGCTTTAAGCAAACACTTTTTGGATTTTGGATATGTTTTTGGATGTTAATAATGAAAAATTTTGGAAGAAGAATAGATTGTTTTTAATTTTTTTTCCTTCGGAAAATTATCTGATTGATATGTAATTAGTCTAATTAATTGGATTGTAATTAGCCTTAGGGCTCTAAACAAGCTTAATGAGTTTCCAAGCCGTTATTACGAATTTTAATATTTTCCAAATCACTACTTAATTACTTAAACCTGTTAGAAAAGCCAAAATACATCACAATTAACCCTATTAGATAGCTCTCGGGGTTTTTTTCGCGAAAAAAACAGTCATTAGAAATTTCCCCGGATGTAATTAATGAGGTCCCGCGGCCTAATTAGGTGCATATGAAGGTTAATTGGGGTAATTAAAGGTCAACCTTGTGAAGTCACACCCCACCCCAGAAATCAACATTCTGATATAAATCTAAACGCGCCATTGTCAATGGCATCTCGGTTTCGTGGATGAAACCGCGTCATCTGTACTGCTACTACCGTTGCATGCAGCATCTTTACTGTGCTGAGCTGCTGGAAGACAACACCATGAGCAGCTAATCCACAGCCTTGAAGATGTCCCGTATAAAAGTGGACAAAACGGGGACGGTAGCACTAATCATGACGAGAAAGTCCGGAAGCTAAAACGAAATTCTTATGCAGAGTTAAATATTAGTTTTTTGTACTTAGCCTAAATTATTACAGCCAGATGCTAAGTATTTAAGGCCGAGGAAGTGTAAAATAGATGGCGTTAGTAGAAATACGGATGTCTTGCAAATTTATTTTGACTAGCAAATATATTACACCGCATTATTTAAACAGTTCGCTGCTGATAAGCTATGGAATTTACCATCGCTACGAAAAAAGAAACAGTTTTAGGCCAAATGTTTAAATGACATCTACAGCAAAGGTAAACATAAGTAGTTTGAAAAAACGATTATAATAAAATGTAAATAGTGGAAGTACATCAAAAATTCATCGGGAATATTAAGTTAACAAAAAACCAAAACCGAAAGCGCAAGTTTTACAAATTTGCAAGCTCTTTATTTTTTCTAAGAAAGTAGAATAGAAAATATCAAAACACATAAAACGCTTATTTTCCGAACTCTGTGCTCCAAATGGCGATCGACACGATTTTTTGATAATTTTTACATTATCGCTTGTTTACTCATTAATTATTTTTTAGAGCGGCGTGGTAACGTATTGTATATAATAACAATGTCTTCATCGAGGATAGGTATCATAAAATTTTTCGAGTGCGAACTATATAAATCTTCTAGATTTTCCATAAATATTATTTATCGAAGATCTAGAAGATCAAATATTCAAATCAAATCAATCTGAGAAAACTGTATTTTAGTTTCGTTATGTTGATGACATTTTAGCATGTTTCGATAGTTCATTTGAATTAATTATTGATTTTTACTTTCCTATAGTTTCAGTATAGGGAAGTATTGATTTCATGCAAATTTTCAAAATCGAGATTTTGACGGAAATACATGTTTTGGGCTTCCAGGATCTTAAAAAAGTGGTTTTTAAAAAATGTCTGTCTGTGGGTGTGTGGGTGGGTAACGCTCATATCTCCGGAACGGATGGACTGATTTCGATGTGCTTTGGAATGAGGAGGTATATCAAAAATTCATCGACAAAATAAGCTTTTAAAAAGAATCCGAAACCGGAAGCGGAAGTTAGACACGTTTTTTTGGTGGCATTTTTTTCAAAAACTTAATTTTGGAAATTGGAATCGTGGAAATTATAGAAGGCCTTAGAACAAATCAAACGTTTTTTTACCGAACTCTCTAGCTTCAACATGGCGGCCGCTACGAATTTTTGAAAATTTCGAGTTTAACGCCCATTTACTCAAAAACCAGTTGTTTGATTGGGATCAACTACATCTTGTTTGGTAGCCCCTTAAGGGTACTATACCATGAAATATAATTAATTTTAAAAATCGAAAAACGATCTCAATGGCACCACTCCAAAATTTTTGAAATTTTCAAAAAAAAAATCTCAAAAGCTGCCCACACGTTTTTGTTTAAACTTTTTAAGCTGATAGAGATAGGCATCTGCTACAATTTTATTTTTTGCTCATTGTTATAATTTCACTGTGACGCCCTCTATGAATTTTTGAAAATTGAAAATTGGTACCCTTTTATTTATTTAACGGGGAGCAATAAAATATTTCTGTTAATGTAAAAGAGCTCACCATTAATAGCAAAATCCGAATAAAATAATATTTTTGTGATACTTTAATATTTAGGTGGGCTACTGTTCCCCCTCCCCCCCAAAATTTTCGTTACAAAATTAAAAAATTGATTTCTTCTTTTGTTTGCTCTAGGAGAATCTTTTTACAAAAAATCAAAAAATCGAATTTTTTGCCCCTTAATAATCTTTTTGTCCTTAGAAGAATTTCACATACTTTCTACAGCAGTTGTATTCTCGTATTAGTCGTTTAATGTTCAGAGTAGGCTAACTTTTTTATTTTAATAGATAGACTCGCAAACCCAAGAGCAAAGTTGTAGGCAAATTCTTCTCGATTGTATTTAAGAAAAAAACTTGAGTTTCCAATTTTAATATGGCGGTCACGGTAAAAAATAACTTTTTTTTAAATGGAAACGTGGCATTTTGGCTTTAAAATCAAAAAGGTTTTGAAATTCTAAATACAAATTAATAAGAGTAATTTCTTGCTAAAAATAATACTTCTCGAGTTATTAATATATTTTCAAATATCAATTTCCGCGCTTCCGTTGATTCAGTCCGAATATTTTACCCAACCTTGTGCTTGCAGCGCAGCGGTCGGTCTTTCTTCAACCGCTTCAAGATGTTACAACTTATAAGAACTATTTACTTTAACTAGTCGTGTCTAGACAGGTGTATATCGAAAGTGTTGGAAAATTTAAAACAATGTATTTAAATGTATAGGAAAGTCCAGGCGAAGTGTTTCGCTCATTTTTGATTTTTATTTGCAGTTTGCATCCAAACATAAAATTCGCCAGTAGTCAGTCACTTAAAGCATGTATTTTCCGTACAACACCGTTAAAAATATACTTTATTACACAATTAGGACTGTACCTTATATTAAGATAGAAATAATAGTTTTGTTTATTCATATTTTGTCAAAATTACATTTTTGAAAATTTTTAAATGTTCTTTTTTAATTTTTTGGTATAAATAAATTGCTTCAAAATTTTCAAACATGTTCATTACTTAAAATATTTTGTGTTTTCAAGAAGTTTCAAAGTTTTATAAAATTTTTAAGAATTTTTAAAATTTTAAACATTTTGAAAAAATTTAAAAACGTCATAGTATTCAAAATTTTCCAAAAGTCTTGAAAAAAGAAAGATTTTTAATATTTTTAAAAAACATCTAGTATAAAATGTATTTGGCAGGCAGAAAGCAAGGATTGTAAACTATACAGGATAGATCTTTCCCTATGCCCAATATGCGGCACGTTCGCGGTCGGTGTGTCGTCACGCCATTCACCACCTATTTATACGGCTAAGCAAGAGTTTATGTAGGCCCTGCGTTCGGTGAGTGTCGCTGCAAGTGCAAGGGTTTTGCTGAAATAGAAGATTTTTTCAGGGATAAATAAGTAAGTAGTATAGTGGAGTATTTCAACGTATGTTTTATAGTATTTTATGACTTTCAGATATAATATAATATGGAGAAAGGTGGTGGACGATGTTGTGCTGTTACTACTTGTAGCAATTATAGCAAAACACAGAAGGTGTTGTTTATCATACTTTTCCGAAAGATAAACAGCTAACAGCTCAGTGGATTCAAACGTGCAAAAGAGCTGATAAATTCACTATTAAAAAATAGCCAAATTTGTTCTAACCATTTCATGCCAGACGATTATGAACGAGATTTACGAAATGAGCTTCTAAGTAATAATATTTAATGTTTATGAACAAATAGAATCTTTAATCTTAAATAAGTTTAACTTTTAGATTTACCGCTACGAAAAAATTTGAAGCCAAACTCATTGCCATCGCGCAATTTGCCCTCAGACACCAGATCAACAGAACATACGTCAAACGCGGATGGAAGAAAAACAGAATAGCCTAGCACATAAGCAACTATTGGAAGATTTAGCAAAGGAACATAGAGATATAAATTTAAATATTGCAGATAACGGAGCTGAAACGGCCGCAACCGGAATTAACGAAAATCAAAATCAAGAAATTTTAAAACTCAATGCTGAAATGGATTTGCTGAACGAGGAAAATTTGCGATTGAAACGGAATAGCCGGTTAAACATTAAAAGTTTGTCGTCCCAACTGAAATATTATAATTCAAACAGAAAAGTGTTGCCCATTGCATCTAAAGTAAAGAAGAAGGTACAAGATGTCTTATCAGAGCTTCTCCCTCCCAAAGAAATAGACATTAACCTCAACAAGAAGAAGCGAGTTGTTAGGTCTGAAGAAGATATTTCCACCGCTTTTACTCTTCGGTATTACAGCAAGAAGGCGTGGTAAATTAAAGTATCCACTACCAGCTTTATCTTCTCTAAGACCATGGGCTAGTCGCATTAAAATGAATGAAGGTGTTCTTCCGGATGTACTGAATATTATGAAATTAGCTGGTGAAAAACTAACTGGTTGTGAAAGAACAGTGGTCCTCGCATTTGATGAGATGAAAGTTAGATCTCTATTTGAGTATGATGCGGCAACAGATTCAGTGTTTGGAGAACATTCACAAATGCAAATGGTCTTGGCTAAAGGACTATTTAAAAAATGGAAACAACCGGTGTATTGTGCCTTTGATGCGAAAATGACGAAAGATATTCTTTTTGAAGTCATAAGTGCGTTGCAGAAAATAAATTATTCAGTAGTTGCTTGCACCAGCGACTATGGTGAAGGAAACATTGGTTTGTGGAGAGATTTAAGCATTTCTGTAGAGTCAAAGTATTTCCTTCATCCCAATACGCAAGAAAAAATATATATGTTTGCGGATGCCCCTCACTTGTTAAAATTGACTCGGAATTGGTTGCTCGACTATGGGTTTCATTTAGGGGACGGCACAATAATTAGCAAGACACCTCTTGAACATTTAATTAAATTAAAAGACCATGAAGTAAATCCCATCTATAAAATATCGAGAAAGCACATCGAGGTTGAAAATACAAAAAGACAAAATGCTGCACAATTAATGTCGCATAGCACTGCTACCGCACTAAGAAGATACCAGCCAGGACCCGATAAACAACTAGCACTTAATTTAGCAGACTTCATTGAGAATGTAAATCTGTGGTTTGACATTTTTAACAGCTACGCGATAGACAAAAAAATACCCACCAAGAGACCATTTGGTATGCAGATTTGGTAGAAGATCAAATATTACATCTAAAAAAACTATATTGCATTTTCAAATATGTGAGAGCAATGGGAAAGAAAAACGAAAAGGCGTGCTACAAACATTTCAGAAGGGAATTTGATTTCGATTGAAAGTCTGCAGTTACTATTTAACGATATGAAAAAAATATGACAAAATATCTACGCACATACAAATTCAATCAAGATTGTTTGGAAAACTTTTTTTTTCAAATTCGTAGCCGAGGAGGTTTTGATAACAACCAAACGAATGCGTCTCAATATTTTAGGTAAAAACCCAGAGACCAATACTGAAGACCGAACAACTGAGGAATATATGACCGCTAATGTTTTTGAAAAAGTGGATTTGGTTCACCCTGAGTCAATAACTGCTGCCGATGACGACAGTGATTTGAGCAGAAAGATTGAAAGTGTGATATCAAGTTCATCCGACACATCCGACAGTTCTCATAAAAAAGATATTCCAGAAACTTCAAAGGACGCTTTAGAGTACATTGCTAGTTATCTGGCATGGAAATATAAAGAGACGGACCCACCTTTAGGAGACCATACATATAAATTAGTAAATGCCCATGACTACAATGTGCCATCGAGGGTCCAGCAGCTGTCATATGGGGGTTTGATAAAACCAACAGATGAATGGAGGAAGCAGGTTACAAAGATGAATCGCTACTTTTTAAATTATCACGGCGACAATTTTAAAAGAGAATTTCATACCGTGACAAATTTAAGTAATTTAATTACAAAACGAGAAAAAATCCCTCTAAAAATTGTTAAAACTTTCATCAAACTTCGGCTAATGATTAGAATAAAGTAAAAAAATCTAAAAAAAACTGGAATTAACAGAGAATAAAAACAGGAAAAGAATCGAAAATAGCAATAATGAATCTCGAGTTAGCAAGAAGATGAAGAAGATTGTTACATGAGAAGTAGCCACACACATTTAATTATTTAGGTATATTACAATTTCAAATAAATATTATTTTACTTTAGATGATTCTGTGTTTTAATCTCCTTCAAATGAATAGCTATTTATATCAATTATTTGCGTATATTATCAAGGCGTACTTTTATATGCATTTCATATGGGCTGAGAGAACAGCGGCTACATCGGAGAACGGCGTGACGTCACAGCGCTGCTTCTTTCTAATTGGCTACCGCTCTTATAGACTATCCTATACATATTATATCACACATCCTAGGCGTATGTAACGCTGCCTGTCGCCATAGACACAATGTTTTTGAGTAAGAACATTATGACACCTACGGAAATAGAGGGTTCAAAGTTCAGAGATATATAAAGTTTTGTCAATAGCCTGCAACTTCTCTAAACAAAGTAAAAAGCTCGCAAGTTACAGAAAGTTCATTAAGGGTCGAAATGATAGAAGGCAATTAAGGCCAAACCCTCAACCACAATAATAATAATAATAATAACATATTTCTTAATTCAACACGCAGGGCAGCAACATTAACCGATATATGACGACTAATTCCAAACAGCATTATCGTAGTTCCTCACCACGTATAGGCACAAAGAAGTAAAAATACAACATGACTGACACGTTAATTATTTTTTTTACTTAACCGAAATTGTACGAATAGTATTTAAACTAGCCAGGTGTCACCTTTTTTAATTAGTTTATCTTGAGTTTATTTCTATTGACTGTTATACAAAAGTCTGTAAGGGACACGTCGCACTTAACAACGGAAGCGTTGAATTTTTAATAAACCTGACAGCTACTGAAATGAAAGTTTCGCTTATAATTGCTTGGAAAACAAACCAAATATACCTACCAACTTTTTATAGTTTAGCATCTCCTTCGAGATCTGACGTGTAACTACGAATTTCACACGCAAAGTGTAACATAAAGTAGTTCACTGTCTCATTTTGATTGCTAACTGATAGCAGAAAAGATGGTCGATGAATCAGTTAATGTAAGTATTTCAAAAAAATATTACAATATTAAAGAAGTATTTAAAATGAAGTTGTCTCAAAATTCTGGCTTTGTTTTAGTTTTTAATACCTGTTTTAATATATTTCTTTGCAGAAAATTGTTTTCTTTTAATTTTAAATAATATCCCACTTTATAATTAAATTTTCACAAATTCACGTAATTACGGAGACTTTCTACGGATTATCAAAAAACTTTCTGGCTACATTTCCAGCATCAGAAATTCCGCCGCCCCGCACAACTTTGTCGAATTTAATACCCATGTTACGCCAAAATCGGTATGTATTTCTTGTTTCTTCTCTTGAATTCGCTGTTTCTTTCCTCGCTGGATGAAATTGCAAAGTAGCGTGATTGGTCCGCCCAAGAAGCAAGAGATACTCTACTTCAATTAAGACACGCCCGAATAATAAGCCTAGATTTGTATTCTATGTATGTCGAATACCAAGTTACCCCATTTAACCCCACCACGAATTTTTTGCTTTTTCATAAATTTACGAATTTCAATTACAAAATGGGTATCAACATGTTAAATGACAATATAAACAACCGTAAATCAGTATAACAATATTGAACGCTATTCAACTGTTCGGCAAGCCAAACGCCGATATATTTGGTAACAGTTCGGTCATCCTGTCTTTATTGTGTCCTCGCGATCCAGGTTATTACAGAAAGTCAACATAAAAATTAATATCCTTGCAGCATAAGATCTGCTTGTCAAAAACACGTCGCCGTGCGAAATATGAAATACGAGTAGTTCCGGCAATTGTTCTGCAAATAGTGCCTCATCCGTTTATTTTATGTTAACTCTAATAATGTTCAGAATGTTGAATGTTTTTTGTATTGCAGAGACACATATTTACAAGAACTGCCAAACTTAAGTATGCCTATAAAAAGGTAGTGGTTTGAGTAAGCGACTCTGCTACATGGGTCGAACTGTTTATGTCTTTCGGTCAGCGGCTTTTACTTGACGATCCTCACCTAAGAGGTGTTTTTACCTTCATAGTTCCAATGGTCAGAGCCTTTTTTCTTTGGTAGCTTGATCGAACCCGGGTATTCTTTGCATTCCTTATATGTCTGCTTCCTTTACTGACCGCTACCTTGGTCGGGGATTTGCAAAAAGTCGGTCGGGAACTTGGGGTCTATTCATTTCCATGAGGGGTATTTAGTATTAAAACACCACGCTTGCTAGGCGAGCTGGTGAGTTTGATTCAGCCGCTCGTTCCGAGTCAGGTCTACTATGAATCAGACGCTGTGGTTTGGTTTGGTTTGTGCCTGTTGCTCCGCGGGAGGTATTTTATTTCCCTCCTACCACTATCCTCTAGGGTTGTGCTGGAATAAAATTACTAGTTCTTCTACAGCAGAACAATTTTATTTCAAAAACGCAAAATTTAGACTTAAATTCGTAGCTGTTCCAAACCGACAATATTTGATTTGTTAAAGGTTTTTTTTTCTGATAACTTATTTAATCAAATTTACTTTTTCAGATAATTAAAACAAAGCCGTCAGATGCTTTCGAAATTCACCGGAAACTGATGATGAGAACGGGAATATGGCCCCAAGAAAATTCAAATAAAATATACAAAATGAAAACAGCATTATCCTGGTTTTTATCGGTAGGAATTTTCCTAACTATGATCATCGATTTCGTTTATAGTATTACTGATTTGGCCAAACTCACAGAAATTCTATACATTATGGTAACTTATATAGCTTACTTAGGCAAGCTGTCAACATTTACCTATTATAACAAGACATTCCTGGACATGGTCTATTTTCTTCAGGATCCAGTGTTTGTATCATTTCCTGATGATTTAAACCATTATATGAAGACGTCGGCAAAAATATCAACGATGATTGCAAATGCTGCTCAAAACCTTATTGTATTTGGTGTGTTGCTGTTTATAGTTTATCCAATTTGGGACCATTTACCCTTACCTTTTCCTTTTCCTTTCGATTTGGGCAAATACACATATTTCATGTATGTTTTTGAAATAGTCGCTCTATCATGCTCTGCCTCTAATAATATCGGTTTAGATATTCTCTGTTTGGCTTTGATGGAAATAGGAGCTGCTCAGTTAGATATTTTAGCTAAAAAAATTGTTCGTTTCAAGCTGGAAGAAAATGTTGAAAAAGATTACGCAAGTTTAAACGAGATGGATGCAGATGCTATTAAATATTTGAAACAATGTGTTAAACATCATTTAGCTATTATAAAGTAAGGAAAAGTTTTAAGATTTAATTCCCCTTTTTAATTTTATTTATTTGTAGATTTGTCGAAACTATCGAATTGATTTTTACCGCATCACTATTTTCTCAATTTATGGCAAGCGTCGTAGTTATTTGCAACACATTTTTTCATTTATTCCTGGTAAAGTAAAGTTTTCCTAATTGTCAATACATTTAAAGATGATATTTTTTCTAGATACCGGTGGCGTTGCAGTTTTTCCTGTTGACCGTTTATTTTATAAGCGCTTTAACAGAAATATTTATGTTGTGTTGGTTTGGAAATAATCTACTACTGGAGGTGAGTTATTTATTTTAATAGTTTTGTGTTGATTCGATCAAAACTTATACAAAAACTTTTTAATTTAGAGCAGACAAATTGGAGAAGCATGTTACATGTCTAACTGGTATCTATGTGGTACAGAAGTACGCAAGTATATCATAATAATAATGGAACGCTCAAAAAGGCCACTAAAGATCACAGCTTTGAAGTTTACAACATTGTCATTAGCTGCATTTCTTTCAGTACATATTTTAATATGAAATTGTTATTAACATCTAATTTTATTTTTTTCTAGATAGTACAATGGTCTTACTCATATCTAACATTGCTGTTGAAAGTGTATTATAAGCCATCTTCAGGCCAACAGATATAATTGTCATGCAAAGGAAATGTTCAATGGTCACTATGATATCTAGTATATTATTTGGGTAGCAGTAGCAATGTCACATAGCAGTACTTAAACTTGTAATTGTAATATCACAGTAATAAAGTAGGTATGCATAAAACTTCTCAAATTTAGTACATCTAAGGTTTAATACCTGCAATGGGCAATTGGGCTAGAGTTCCTTATACCTTTTTTTAAACAACTTATATAAAAGTTTCAGCAATTAGTAGTAACCTCAAAAAAACTTTGCTAATATTTTGTAATCAGAAATCAACATTCTGATATAAATCTAAACGCGCTATTGTCAATGGCATCTCGGTTCCCTGGATGAAACCGCGTCATCTGTACTGCTACTACCGTTGCATGCAGCATCTTTAGTCACCAGCAGCAGCAGAATCTACAGCCTTGAAGATGTCCCGTATAAAAGTGGACAAAACGGCGACGGTAGCACTAATCGTAATCATGACTTGAAAGTCCGGAAGCTTAAACGTAATTCTGATGCAGAGTTAAATATTACTTTTTGTACTTAGCCTGAATTATTACAGCCAGATGCTAAGTATTTAAGACCGAGGAAGTCGGCGAGTGTTATCCTTCACGTCGTACAGATATAGATGGCAGTGTAAAATAGATGGCGTTAGTAGAAATACGGATGTCTTACAAATTTATTTTGACTAGCAAATATATTACACCGCATTATTTATCCTTAATTTGTGATCATAAAGGCAATTAAGGCCAAACCCTCAACCATAATAATAATAATAATAACAGATGATCTGTGTAATGTTTTAATAATATGTGGCCCTTTTACCCGTACATATTTCTTATTTCAACACGCAGGGCAGCAACATTAACCGATATATGACGACTAATTCCAAACAGCATCATCGTAGTTCTTCTATTTACCACGTATAGGTACAAAAAAGTAAAAATACAACATGACTGGCACGTTAATTATTTCTTTAACGTAACCGAAATTGTACGAATAGTATTCAAACTAGCCAGGTGTCACCTTTTTAATTAGTTTATCTTCTGTTTATTTGTAGTGACTGTTATACAAAAGTCTGTAAGAGACACGTCGCACTTAACAACAAAAGCTTTGAATTTTTAATAAACTTGACAGCTACTGAAATAAAAGTTTCGCTTATAATTGCTTGGAAAACAAACCAAATATACCTACCAACTTTTTATAGCTTAGCATCTCCTTCGAGATCTGACGTGTAATTACGAATTTCACACGCAAAGTGCCACATAAAGTAGTTCACTGTCTCATTTTGATTGCTAACCGATAGCAGAAAAGATGGTCGATGAATCAGTTCATGTAAGTATTTCAAAAAAGTATTACATTTTTAAAGAAGTACTTAAAATGAAGTTGTTGTGCTAAAATTCTGACTTTGTTTAAATTTTTAAAACCTGTTTTAATGTATTTCGCTGTAGAAGTTTTTTTTTAATTTTTAATTTAGCTAATTTCAGTAATGCAATTATAACGTCAGATTTGATATAAGGGCTTCATTAATTAATTTTTTATCCACTTTCTTTCGGTGATTTTTGCTGTTCCACCCCTTAGAGTTGAAACCATAGGATCCGACGAAACGAGGAAAATGTGCATCAGGTCTTTTGTCGTATTTTCTCTGGGACTTTTTCGTGTGTGATGTTCTCGAAACCTTTTATAGTTTTTGTTGATGGCTTCCTAAGCCTCTTCGGACAAATACGGATCGGCAGAAGTAAGACTTCCTGCGATCCATGGATTAAAATCTTATGTTTAAACTTACGAGCATGCAGTACCAGCCGTATCTATTTAGAAACAATTTTACAGTATCCATAATGAATGCATCGAATTTATCGTGGTTTAATTCATGGCAAGTACAGCAAATATAATACCAAACCTTCTAATTAAATTTTTACCATTTCCTGTAATGTCTGGGACTTTCTTCGGTACATCGAAAACTTTTTGGCTACATTTTCAGTATTAGAAGTTCCTGCGCCCTGCAAGACGTTGTCGACTGTGATACCCATTTCTCGCCAAAGTTGTTTCTGTATTTCTTGTTCCCTATTTTGAATTCGCTATTTATTTTCCTCGCTGGGATAAAACTACAAAGTAGCGTAATTGGTCCGTCCAAAAAAAGAAAGGAATACTCTTTTTTTTTATTATTAAAGTCACCGGATCGGCACACTGGGGCCATACACAGTAGGTTTTAAATTATGTTTTCATTGCATAATAACACAATAACAAGATAGGGTTAATAGACACTAACTGGATAATTAAAATTGGTTAGTTCAATGTATTAATCACTGACACTTAGAAGCACATCTTGGGGTAGTCTTGGTTTTAGACGAAGGTTGATGGATCGCTGTCCAAGTGTGTAGTGATTGGTAGCTGGGCAAGGCCCTAGGTTGTTGAAAAACTTTTTGGTGGTGGTTTTTATAAAATCCCGGATGTGAATCATGTTCAATTCGTGGTGAAGTTGGTCGTTGCGTATAAACCATGGTGCATTTGTTGCCAGCCTGAGAACTTTATTTTGTAGTACCTGTAATTTGTTTATGTGGGTATTTGACGCAGTTCCCTATACTACACAGGCATACATAAGGGCCGCTCGTAAAACGGATTTATATATTAACATGGCGCATTCTATTTTCAGTGGGGTGTTTCTATTCAGTATTGGATAGAGAAGTTTTATCTTGTTATGGCAGTCATTAATTTTGGTGTTAATATGAATTCCCCATGTCAGTCTTTGGTCCAAGTTAACTCCCAGGCATTTCACGGCTCTGTCTTTTGGGTTCCATGGAATTGGATTTCCATTTATAATGATCAGATTTGGATTGTTGTATCTTCTAAGGGTAAAGATTTTGGCGATGCATTTTGTAGGGTTTAAGGCGATATTCCATCTGTTAAACCAGTTCTGTAGCTCATCTGTTGCTCTTTGGAGCGTTGATATTGCGCCATTTAAGTCGTGGTATTGAGTGATGATTGCCGTATCGTCAGCAAACATGGCCAGCGAACATACTGACAGGAATATCATGCATAGCTATATTAAACAACAGAGGGCCGAGAACAGATCCTTGAGGGACCCCTGCTTTAATGTCCTTAGTTTCAGAAATGATTGCATTTACTCTGCTTGCAAACGTTCTTTTAGTAAGAAAATTCGAAGTTATATTGATGATATACTCAGGTATTTTCAGTTGGATCATTATATGGAGTAGGCCGTAGTGCCAGACTCGGTCAAAAGCCTGAGCAACATCAAGGAACAATACGGTAGTGTATTTCTTGTCTTCAAAGCCTTTAGTGATAATTTCATTAATTCTGACAAGCTGATGTACTGTTGAGTATTTGGGTATAAAGCCAAACTGGAATGGTGGAAGTATGGAGAGCTGTGATTTTTTCAAGTACTTTCGATAAAGTACAGAGAAGACTTATAGAACGATACGATGTTGGGTTATCTTTACATTTTCCAGGTTTATGAAAGTGCAGCACATGTGCGTGTTTCCATTTCGTAGGAAAGTATCCGATAGATAGGCATGCATTGAATAGGGAGGCGAGGTATGATAAACATTTAGGCGAGAGGTTCTTAAGAATAGCGTTCGTTATCATATCGGGGCCAGGAGCTTTTTTATTTGGTAGGTGTTGGATTACTGATGCTATTTCTTCTGGTGTTGTAGTTTGAACATTAGTTGCGTTTAAGGGGAGGTGTTGAGTTACATTTTGATCAATGGAGTTAATAAAGTCAGTGTTTTCATTGCTGATTTTAACAGTTAATACCCCTTCTAGGTGATTGCATAGTGCCTCGCATTTTTCCTTGTCGCTAGAGTATAGAGAATTGTTTACTCTTAGGATAGGTATCGTTGCTTTATTGTTGG
This sequence comes from Ctenicera cuprea, assembly GCA_958336395.1. Classification (NCBI taxonomy): domain Eukaryota; kingdom Metazoa; phylum Arthropoda; class Insecta; order Coleoptera; family Elateridae; genus Ctenicera; species Ctenicera cuprea. The sequence goes on from OY284489.1 coordinate 56,876,363, forward strand.
TAATACGTTTGACTACTCTCCACATTGTTGGATCGCCCGTTTCTAGTTCACCTATGAAACGTCTGTAGGATGATATTCTGTGGTTTTCAATTTCCCATTTTATCTGCCGTGTTAATTGCGTGAGAAATAATTTTAGATGAGGTTGTCGGGTTCGTTGCCACATCTGGTGTTTTTGTCGTTTTAGGTACAGTTTTCTCGTTTCAGACACATAATTCTCGTATTTTTCTCAGGAAATCTCAAACCCAGAAGACACAGTGTAAAATGACGCTAAACCTTTTTATCAGCGTTTCATTAATCCCTGTGATTTTTGAGGAAATCTCCGAATTTCGGAAAAAGCACCTGGCGGTATTTCCGTCATTGGTGGATCCAAAACCTTGTTTTGGTTTGTCCACGTTGAGCCCTATTCAATCTTGAACTGATGTTGTATCTCTTTCTTTCTTCTTTGCATGATCTGTTGGTCACTTTCGCATTTTCCTTTTTCCCTGTCATCACCAATAATGATATCTTCATTTATTTTTTCTCTTCTAACTTGCCATTTCTGGAAATCTAAACGGTAAGCAATATGCAATAAACATTCAAATGACCTAATATTGGCATGCAACGGGGACAAACCAAAACTGTAATTTTTTATTATGTGCTCAGGAAAAGTTTGTGTGGCATTGTTCATGACTTTTGGGGTCGCGCCCCAAATGTAGCATTTTTGTGATGACTTTGTTTCTGTTAGCGCATTGCAAACTTTGCCGTCTGCCATTGTTAAATATAGTTTGTGTGTAATCTTGATTTCTTTTCCTTCAACAGTTATCATAGTAAGGGTTTAAATTCAAAATTTGATCAAAAATGCGGTTTGTTTCTTTTCTAATTAAAGCTACAGTTTCTTTTTCAAACATGTATTTGATAGGTCTACAAAACCTGGGAGAACCAGAGATGTTATTTTGCCATATCACACACCATGATTCACTATTGACCCTGAGGCGTAACTGAAGAGGAACAAGTGAATACATGAACATATTATTTATCAGCCATAGAGCCATCATCACCACTGAATTTTTGTTTACACGCACTACGCCCTCCACTCCCATCGCAGCCCCATTTAAAAAGTAATTCGAAACCCAAGTTCCCATCTGCTACAACCTGCTTAAGCACGGGTTGTTGAACGATAGTTAATCGCTGATCTATGTATTCTACTAGAGCCTGTAATGACACCTCTGCACGAGTTTCTCCGATTGATGTATCATCTGGTACGCAACATTTTTTTTTGCTTCTTGGATACTATGATAAGGAGGGAAAAGGTTATGCCCCTTGTCAAGGGCACGTTTTCTGAGGGAGATATAAGCGTCTTTGCTCAAATCACAGTCTACGAGGATAGCTACAGCCTTTCGGGAGAAAATTGGGGTGCAGCGCACATGGAGTGCTGGTGCATTTTGTTCCGTATCATATTGGCTGCGTTTGGAGATGCAGTGGCTTCCTTAAGAACATTTGCTGCAATTCTTTGGCCTGAGTCGTGAAGCGCTGCTCTAGCTGTAAACGTGAGTTTTTCAGCTCCAGTGTCTAGCAAATGTGCAATCTTTCTCCGTTTTGATTTGTCAGAAGAGAAACAAAAAGATTTTGTGGGACGTCCACTCACTTTAAGGGAAAGACCTTCATAAGATTCCTCGAAAACCAGGAAGATTGAAAAATCATCCTTGTCGAGCCACGCTGTATACTTCTCCATGAAGGCAGACTTGGATCGATAGCAGCTCTCCCATCACTTTCTGAACTCTGCAGATAAGTACTTGATTTTTGCGTTAATGTTTTTAAGGTTTTTTTCACCAGGAGACCCACTCTGCTTAGTCAGACTCCACACATACTCAAATAGCTGCTCACTGCTGTCTGACTTCGCGATATTTATCCATTTTTCAAAAAACACTCTCCTTGAGATTTTTATTTCTGTAGATAAAAGTGAAATACATAAATAAATATAAATAAATAAATATAAATAAATAAATAATAACATAAAAAAATAAAAAATATAAAAATAAAAAATATATTCCAACTTTTTCCTTTGATAAACGTGAATCGTTAAAAAGCAGCGGCGTATTTGAGGAAAGTCTCGTGGCGGTTTGTCTGGCAGCTTTTTTTGCGTATCAGTGGCACCTCGCGTCGTTGGAGCCTGCAGATCTATTAAGCTACGTAAAGAATAGGTCCAGAAATTTAATACGAACGTGCAAGGTTGAAAGACTATATTAAAAGTTATCTTTATCGATGGAAAACTATGGTTAGTTGTAGAGAAAATAAAAACTATACCTCCTCAGGCTCACCACTCAGTAGAACTTCGAATGGTTTTAATTTCAATATCTCACTCAAACATGTCCTTTTCTTTTCTGATCGATATTTTGGTTTCTCTTATATATCCAAATTTAATTGGACGACAGAAACAAGTCGATGATGGCCGTACGTTTTCCCATAAAATTAATTTTTCATTAGTCGTATCCTTAACTGTAGCGACTAGAAGTAAGAAAACCAATGAAAAAAGTTTTTCAGTAAAGCTATTTGTGTTAACTTTAGTGAATGTTTTATATATTTGGGATAGAAGGCTTATTGGTCTATAATTTTCAAGGTTCGCTTGATTACCCTTCTTATGTAGCAATATTATAATTGCATTATTCCAGTACTTGGGAATTACTCCTTTTTCTAAGCATCTGTTAAAAAGGTTGCACATTTTGATAAGATTTCTTCTCCTCCCTCTTTTATCATTTCAATCGCCATTCCTACTCCTGGTGCTCTGTTGTTTTTTATATTGCAATGATATGCGTGTGCATGTACTTACTAGAAAACAATTCCCTATATGCCCGTAATTCACGCAATTCTAAATTATATTTTCTGTGAGACTCTTTATTAACTTCCTCAGGGTCGTTATTTAGCTTGTAAGACAAGTTATTAATAAATAAATTTGAGATAGGATAAACACAAAACAATATCAACGTTACAAAAAAAAACAGGTTTTATTTAATAAATCAATTTTCTAATGAAATTTGCGAAAAATCAAATAAATTTTACTAATTACTATCGTCCTTTAAAAAGAGAACACTTATCTTAACGTCTCCTTATTGGGATATCCTTCACTCGAGCAAACGATGAATGTCCAACTTCTACTTCACTAGTTTGCAGGTTCCTCAAGTAACCACAAACACTCGCCTTTAGTTTGAATCTTCCTCTGGTCTGTTTTATATTATTTTAAACTTGGTTTTACAACCATCACAACTGGAAAAACTTTCTGGATCGCTTTATACTTGTTATTCTTCTGGACTTTTCACAATTCGTTGATAATTAGTTGTATTTTCTTCTTTTATATTCACAATCACTTTTACATTACTTTTAAACTCGTTTTTCCTCTTTTTTCATCCAGAGGATATAAAATTCTCTGTCTTTGTTTACAAAGACGAGTCGTAACTACCTAAACAAATTTTCCATTCTTTTGTCTTCTTCTTGATTCCCATTTTTTTGAACAAACAAATAAATCTCATGACAAAGAGTATTCTTTTATACGTTTGTGACATTGACACTGACATCCATAATGACATTAATCGATGTACAAAACAAGTAAGTCTAAAACTTCTTATAAATTAAACCTTTTGAACAATTCTGAACTAAATTATAATTAAAACTAACATAAATAAAAATCGTATCAATCTGATTGTGTTCTTCTTTTCTTTCAGTAAAAACAAACCTCACAAATATAAAAAATATAAATTATTAGAATTTATAACAAGAAATTACAGCAATAATACGCAACCCTGAGTTTAAAAGTTAGAATATCAAAACCTTACAGCCTTCACAAAACTCCAATCTCAAATTGAATTGTAGCAAGCATCCCAAAAATTGCCTTCCAGGAACTACAATACCCCAATAAAAACATACACCTCCAAATATCATAGCAATATGTTGTAAGGTATGGCGTATTTTTTTAGTTTGTTATCTTCGGCAAGTTTTCTAAGCCCAGGTTGATTATTTTACTATTGTCAGTTGTTGTGTTTTTTTATCATACAAGTTTGTGTAGAATTGTTCTGTTTCTTTTATATTTTTTAGCAGTTTCTTATCTCTTTCCTGTTTTTATCTTTGACTGCTATAATACATATATCGCTTTTTATTTTTTCTGATACATTTTATTGTTTTGTTGTTTTTTATTAATTTCTCTACTTCGGCTTCGCAGTAATTTAGCAAGTCTTTTCTTAGGGTTGGATTAGCGCGGGTAGGATGGACATTCACTTTCGATCGCAGCAGTGCAGCAATGTTCTCCGTGGTCGGTAGTTGGATAGGTGTCCCAAAACCTCGCAAATACGGCGCCTCGTGCTGGCGGATGGGCACGTAAAACAGTCCGTTCCGGGCGGTCAAGCTAATACCTTGCTCGTCGTTAGAGGGGTTGGAAGTCCCGTCAAAGTATAGATGGATGAGCAAATCGACGAGTGAATGCAACGCGAAGGGTTTACCGTAAGCTGAGGGGCGTAGTGGTTAAAGGTCCAAAGGGTCCCACTACCCTCCGGAACATAGCGAATAAGCCAAACTCGGAGTGAATGGGATCAAGCCACGGACCTTAATGGCCCTAATCCAGGTCCATTTTATTTGTTGCATGTTGGAAAAGAAGGTGTTTATTTTATATAGGCGGTGTGATGTTAAATACTGTAGAAGCGTAAAGACCTTTTGTTTGTTTCATCACAGCTGACGTTCCCTATGTGTTCTTTACTATTTTCCTGCCTTTTCCTGTTTTTCAAATTGAAGTCCTCTATGACTACAATATGGGTAGTGTGATTTTTGTTTATATTGTTTGCTACTTTGTTGTAGAATGCTTCCATTTTCTACTCTGTATGAGTCGATGTTGGTGCGTAGCTGTATTATTTTTGTTTTGTATTTTGGAGATAGTGGAATGCTTAGTGAGGCTACTCTCTCCGATTCGTTATCGAATTTCATAATATTTGATGTTATTGATTTCTTAATTATGATTTTATTTTTTAAACTTCTGGAGTAGATAATATGTTCAAATTTAAGTGTTACGCATTCTTGTTTTTTTGCGTCTTGTTTCGGATAGTCCGAGGATCTCCCATTTTATCTTACTAGGTTCTTCTTCAAGTTCATAAAAACGATCCTCACCTAAAGAGGTGTTTTTATGTTCAAAGTTTCAATTGTCAGAGCCGTTTTTCTTTGGTAGCTTGATCGAACCTGTGTATTTTTTGCACTACATGTCTGCTTCCTTTTCTGACCATTACCTTGGTCGAGGATTCGCAAACCGTCGGGAAATTGGGGCCTATTGCTAGTATTCATTGCCATGAGGAGTATTTAGTATTAAAACATAACGCTTGCTAGGTGCGTTGGTGAGTTTGATTCAGACGCTGTGGTTTGGTTTGGTTTGTGACTGTTGGTCCGCGGGAAGCATTTCATTTCCCTCCTACCACTACCCTCTAGAGGTTGCAAGCTCTCCCGGGGGTATATGGTTGTGCGGGAATAAGATTACTACTTCTTGTACAGCAGGACAATTTTATTTCAAAAACGCAAAATTTAGACTTAAGATAGTAGCTCTTCCAAACCGACAATATATGATTTGTTAAAAGTTTTTTTCTCATAACTTATTTGATTAAATTTACTTTTTCAGATAATAAAAACAAAGCCATCAGATGCTTTCGAGATTCAACGGAAAATGATGATCAGCACGGGAATATGGCCCCAAGAAAATTCAGATAAAATATACAAAATGAAAACAGCATTATCCTGGTTTTTATCTGTAGGAATTTTCCTAACTATGATCATTGATTTTGTTTATAGTATTACTGATTTGGCAAAACTCGCAGAAATTCTATACATTATGGTAACTTATATAGCTTATTTGGTCAAGCTGTCAACATTTACCTATTATAACAGAACATTCCTGGACATGGTCTATTTTCTTCAGGATCCAGTGTTTGTATCATTTCCTGATGATTTAAACCATTACATGAAGACGTCAACAAAAATCACAACGATGATTGCAAATGTTTATCGATACATTGTTGTATGTATTGTGTTGCTGTATCTAGTTTATCCAATTTGGGACCATTTACCCTTACCTTTTCCCTTTCCTTACGATTTGGGCAAATACACATATTTCATGTATGTTTTTGAAATGGTCGCAGAAGCATGCTCTGCCTTTAATAATACCTGTTTAGATACTCTCTGTTTTGCTTTGATGGGAATAGGAGCTGCCCAGTTAGATATTCTAGCTGAAAAAATTGTTCGCTTCAAGCTGGACGAAAATGTAGAAAAAGATTACGCAAGTTTATACGAAATAGATGCGGATGCTATTAAATGTTTGAAACAATGTGTTAAACATCATTTAGCTATTATAAAGTAGGGAAAAGCTTTAAGATATAATTCCTTTTATTAACTTTGTTTATTTTTAGATTTGTCGAAACTATCGAATTGATTTTTACTGCATCACTATTTTCTCAATTTATGGCAAGCGTTGTAGTTATTTGCAATACATTTTTTCATTTCCTTCTGGTAAAGTAAAGTTTTCCAAATTGTTAACACTTTTAATAGCGATATTTTTTCTAGATACCGATGTCGTTGCAGTTTTTCCTGTTGACCGTTTATTTTATAGGCGTTTTAATACAAATATTCATGTTGTGTTGGTTTGGAAATAATCTACTACTGAAGGTGAGTTTATTATTTATATTAATAATTTTATTATGTTGATTCGATCACAACTTGTACAAAAACTTTTAATTTAGAGCAGACAAATTGGAGAAGCATGTTACATGTCTAACTGGTATCTGTGTGGTAAAGAAGTACGCAAGTATATCTTAATAATAATGGAACGCTCAAAAAGGCCACTAAATATCAGAGCTTTGAAGTTTACAACATTATCATTAGCTGCATTTCTTTCAGTACATATTTTAATGTAAAATTGTTATTAACACCTAATTTTATATTTTTCTAGATAGTACAATGGTCTTACTCATATCTAACATTGCTGTTGAAAGTGTATTATAAGCCATCTTCAGGCCAACAGATATAATTGTCATGCAAAGGAAATGTTCAATGTTTACTATGATATCTAGTATATTATTTGGGTAGCAGTAGCAATGTCACATAGCTGTACTTCAACTTGTAATTGTAATATCAAAGTAATAAAGTAGGGATGCATAAAACTTCTCAAATTTAGTACATCTAAGGTATAATACCTGCAATGGGCAATTGGGCTACAGTTCCTTATACCTTTTTTTAAACAACTTAGATTAAAGTATCAGCAATTAGAAGTGACTTCAAAAAACTTTGCTAATATTTTGTAATCAGAAATCAACATTCTGATATCAATCTAAACGCGTCATTGTCAATGGCATCCCGGTTTCCTGGATGAAATAGCGTCTTCTGTGCTGCTACTACCGTTGCATGCAGTATCTTTACTCTGCTGCTGCTGGAAGAAAACACCAGCAGCAGCAGAATCTACAGCCTCGAAGATGTCCCGTATAACAGTGGACAAAACGGCGACGTTACCACTAATCATGACGTGAAAATCCGGAAGCTAAAACGAAATCATTACAGCCAGATGCTAAGTATTTAAGGCCGAGGAAGTCGGCGAGTGTTATCCTTCACGGCGTACAGATGGAAATGGCAGTGTAAACTAGGAGTGGCTAGGAAACGCCGGCCACTTTACTTGCGGTTGTCAAGAGATGGCGCTTTAGTATATATATATAATCTTGACCCATTTACCTTTCGGTGTAGGGTGTTTTACAAAATTACTAAAACTTTTTTATACTGTAGTTAGCAATATACAGATAAAATTAAATTATTATTCTAAATCAATATCCACTCTAATGATTATTCTGCTAAATTTACACTATTTAACCTCGACTTTCCGCACTTCACTATACGCCTTTAGCTATTCACACCAATTACCCCCATCTTGTGTTTACTAATTTCCAAATCTATTGCTTCCTTCTGCAGTTAAGTTTTAACCATTGTAGTTATGTACAAACTTTGCCCATTCTTTCTTATTTTGTGCTAGTGCTTTAGCCTCTTGCCAGCTTCGGTTTCTCTTCTTCAGGCTCTCCGCTATCACCACGTCCCATCTTGTTCTTGGCCTTCCTCTTGGTCTCTTTATGTTTGCTTTAGTTTGCCATATCGTTTTGGTTTGCCTGCTATTATTCATTCTGCATAGGTGCCCGAACCATCGCAGCTGTTGTCTGTCTATGGCCGTCCTTATTGGTTCTAGAAAAATTAAATTAAAATACTGGCAACAACGCAGAATCCAAGACGTTTTCGTTGTTTTGATTTAATATTGGGCGTATTTAATAACTAAAATGTCTTGGATTCCGCGTTGTTGCCAGTATTTTAATTTAATTTTTCTTTACTAAAGCGCCATCTCTTGACCGCCACAAGAAAAGTGGCCGGGGTTTTTGCTAGCCACTCTGTAGATGGCGTTAGTAGAAATATGGATGTATTACAAATTTATTTTGACTAGCAAATATATTACACCGCATTATTTAAACAGTTCGCTGCTGATAAGCTATAAAATTTACCATCGCTACGAAAAAAGAAATAGTTTTAGGCCAAATGTTTAAATGATATCTACAGCAAAGGTAAACAAAAGTAGTTTGAAAAAACGATTATAATAAAATGTAAATAGTGGAAGTACATCAAAAATTCATCGGGAATATTAGGTTAACAAAAAACCAAAACCGGAAGCGCAAGTTTTACATATTTGTAAGCTGTTTATTTCTTCTAAGAAAGCAGAATAGAAAATATCAAAACACATAAAATGCTTATTTCCGAACTCTTAGCTCCAAATGGCGATCGACACGATTTTTTGATGATTTTTACATTAACGCTTGTTTACTCATTAATTATTTTTTAGAGCGGCATGGTAACGTATTGTATATAACATTGTCTTCTTCTAGGATGGGTACGATGACATACTTCGAGTGCGAACTATATAAATCTTCTAGATTTTCCATAAATATTATTTATGGAAAATCTAGAAGATCAAATATTGAAATCAAATCAATCTGAGAAAGTAGTTTGGTTTCGTTATGTTGATGACATTTTAGCATGTTTTGATAGTTCACTTGAATTAATTAATGAATTTTTGATTTTTATTAACAGCTTGCACCCAAACATAAAATTTACACTAGAAACTGAACAAAATAAGTCCATTAACTTTTTAGATTTAAACATAAAAATTAATTCAACTAATAAATTTGAGTACTCTGTTTATAGAAAATTTACACAAACAAACATTACACTACCACACGATTCTTGTCATCATAAAACACATAAATTAGCAGCATACAGGTCCCTGATACATAGAGATTTGACGGTTTCTTTAGGTGAAATTGGTTATAATAGAGAAATTATAATTATTAAACAAATTGCATATAGTAATGGTTATAATACTAAACTTATTGATAAATTAATTCAATATACAGATTATAAATTAGCCATTCAAAAAATTTATTCGAATACCCTAACTTCATCAGATACAATTAAATATGCTTTGATAGCATATTTTTATGAAAAATAAAAAAAAATGGTACAATTATAAACAAGACAAGCAAATATAAAGTAATTAAAAAAAAATAAAAAACAATTTAAACACTTTGTTTAATGCAAAAACAAAAACAGATAATTTGCTAAAATCGGGCATTTACAAATTAAATTGTTTGCATGCTAATTGGGTTTATATAGGTCAGACAATTAGAAATTTTAATATTAGAAATTAAGAACATGTATGTTCTTACAAAGACAAAAACCCACATAATTCCAATTACGCTAAATACTTACTGGAACACAATCTTTTATTGACATCTAATAATACTATAAAATGTTTACACTTTTGTAATTATAAACGTAAATTAGATTAGACCAAACCAAACTCTCAGAGGACATACGAACCATACTAAATCTACTGACAGCCATAGTGGCCAAACTGAAATAATGGCCAATAGTTACCGTTTAGCACTATGGAACACCAACGGCTTGGCTCAACACAGCCAAGAAGTAAAAGCATTCATCAATATCGAAAAAATAGACATCACGCTCATTGCAGAAACACATTTTACAGACAGGCACTTCTTTAGAATACCAGGTTACACATTTTACAACACAAATCACCCCACTGGAGGAGCTCACGGCGGGGCAGCAATTATAATCAGAAGTTCAATAAAACACTTCAAATTGCCCAAATATGAAACTGACAAAATTCAAGCCACACAAATTCAAATCACAGACTCCAAGGGACCCGTAACAATAGCAGCAGCTTACTGCCCACCCAAACACTCAATTAAAAACGAAGACTTCAAGCGATACTTTGGAACGTTAGGCCCTAAATTCATCGCGGGAGCAGACTATAACGCGAAACATCAACAATGGGGGTCAAGAGTTACACACACAAGAGGACGTGAACTATTAAAAACCGTCGATGAAAAACAACTATCGTACTTAACAACAGGCGAACCCACATACTGGCCAACGGATACACAAAAATTGCCGGACCTGCTTGACTTCTTCGTAGCAAAGGGAATTGCAGACATATACACACATATAGAGTCATGTCTTGATCTCTCCTCAGACCACTCACCTGTTATACTGACCGTTAGTTCTGTCATTATATCTAAGGAAATCCCATTGAAATTACACAGTAAAGATACTGATTGGGAACTTTTCCGACGTCTACTGGACCAAACAACAACACTAGATGTGCCCCTAAAAAGCGAGGAAGACATCGATGATGCAGTTGACAAACTAACCCGAAAAATTCAAGAAGCAACATGGCAATCTACACCAAATACTACCCACAGGACAAAGACACATGATCTCCCAATGGCCATTAAAATAGCAATAACAGAAAAGCGAAGGCTACGCCGAGCCTGGCAGTACAGCAGACACCCGCATGATAAAGGACTCCTAAATAACGCAACTCAAAATCTCAAAAGAATGCTATACCGCTTGAAAAATGATACGTTACAAAAGCATTTAGAAGAACTGTCCCCTACAGATACTAACGACTACTCTTTATGGAGGGCAACAAGGAACATGAAACAACCAATCAAATCCATACCACCTATTAGAAAAGCCAATGGAGGATGGGCCAGAAGCAACGAGGAAAAAGCAGAAGTATTCGCCAATCATCTATCTGAAGTCTTTCAACCTTTCCCCCCACAGATAGAACCAGAGGAGGACAACGAAATTGCAGAACATCTCGAAACACCACTACAAATGTCACTACCGTTCAAAGCGATTAAGTGGACGGAACTTAAAAATACTATTCGAAGTGAATTGAATTTAAAAAAGGCTCCAGGTTATGACCTGATTACAGGTAAAATTCTAAAGGAGTTACCAGGAAAAGTCCTCAGGTTAATAACTTTTATATACAACGCTATGCTAAGAATTGGCTACTTCCCCGACCAGTGGAAAGTAGCTCAAATTATAGTAATACCCAAACCCGGCAAACCACCGAACGAAGTTGCATCCTACCGACCGATAAGTCTCCTGCCAATCATTTCAAAGATTTTTGAAATGCTTTTTCTAAAAAGATTACAGCCTATACTAAAAGAGAACGAAATCATACCAATTTATCAGTTCGGCTTCCGCCAAGAACATAGCACCATAGAACAGGTCCACAGAATAGTCGATAACATCAACAAGGCTTTTGAAGAAAAAGAGTACTGCACAGTAGCTATGTTAGACATATGCCAAGCCTTCGATAAGGTGTGGCATCAGGGCCTACTTTATAAAATAAGACAATACTTACCTCACTCCATCTATGGCATACTCAAATCATACCTAAGTGATAGATCCTTTATGGTAAAATTCCAGTCCCAACAAACCTCACTTCATCCAATACAAGCTGGCGTGCGGCAGGGCAGCGTCCTGGGCCCAATCCTGTATACTCTATACACCGCAGATTTACCAGTGACCGAAAACACCCAAATTGCAACCTATGCAGATGACACTGCCCTACAAGCCATCAACATACATCCAAATGTAGCATCACGGCATCTCCAGGAACAGCTAAATGAAACGCAAATCTGGCTCAAGAAATGGCGCATCAGAGCTAACGAGAGTAAATCAGTTCAAATCACATTTACAATGCGTCGACAAACGTGCCCACCCGTAACGTTAAACGGCCAACAACTAAAACAGGCAGAAAGTGTTAAATACCTGGGTATACACTTAGACAGACGTCTCACGTGGAGAACACATATTTGGTCAAAGCGAAAACAGCTCAACCTAAAACTCGCTAAATTGAACTGGCTTATAGGCAGAAAATCTAGAATGTCACTCGAAAATAAACTACTCATTTACAAATCCATACTAAAGCCCATATGGACGTATGGGATACCACTCTGGGGTACGTACGGCCAGAAACTCAAACATTGAGATACTTCAGAGATACCAATCCAAGGTACTGCGCATTATCACTGGATCACCCTGGTACATACCAAACACAACATTACACAGAGATCTCGCCATCCCAACAGTTAAAGAAGAGGTGTATGAAATGAGCAGGAAATATCAAACGAGACTAGAAACTCACCCAAATTATTTGGCAGTCAACTTGCTTGATAATAGCAGAGTACAAAGAAGACTGAACCGGCAACATCCAACAGACTTGTTCCAGTAGTGACAGTGCAAAAAAGTGAAGTGTAGTTAAATCAATAATCATTACTAAAACAACATTATATTTCTAGGAGTGGCACCAATGGGTGCTTACTTCGCTCATGTCCTGACTCTATACTTGTATAGACATTAACGCATACAACATATTTACTTATTGTTCAAATAATGAACAGATTGTAAATTTCCGCATTGGAGTTAAAATTAAAAAAAAATTAGATATACTAGAAGCTTTTGAAATTCACAAACATTTAAAAACTGTACCGTTAATGAATGAGCAAATTGATTTCTTAAATTCACCTATATTGGACATTTTTTAATAAGAAATCAAGTCATCTGCAGATTTCCAAGAACAAGTTATTAAGTTCTATTGCTATAACAACACGAACTGTTTACTTTTATATATAACCTTTGATAATGGCATGTAAACATGTTGAAATACGTACAGGGTTAAAATAAATAAATATTGTTGAGGTAATAAGGTATTTTATGTACCTATGATCAATAAATATCGACTTCAACGAAGTAAAGCTAGAATTCGTAAATAATCAATATTGAATAACTAAATTTGCTAACTCAAATCATGCACACAATAAGTGTTAAATTAATATTTAAAACTGTGTAGAAATCAGGAAATAACCTTGACCCACAAATAAAAGCTCGCGTAGAGCAAATACCGCTGCTGTTAGAATCACAGCTAAGCATTTTAGAATATGGTGTACAGAGTTAAAATAGTTGTAAAATCATCAATAAAACTGGGGTGTCCGCGGGCGGTATGCTACAAAACATAATAAAATTTGAATGTGTCTTAACTTGCTGCTTATAATTAACATAGATAAAGTTTGTATTAAAATTATTTTAAGAAATAGTTATTTTCTACATAATTACTTTAAGTATTTAATAATTTAATAATTTTTAATACTCAATTTTGATTTGTAACAAAATTACTTGGCCCATTTACAAGTACGTTATTAACTTTTTTTAAAAACAATATAAAAATATAGGAATGTCAAGTCGGGCGACAGTGGTGGCCACTTCACAGGTCTCTATTTTTTTGTCCACTTGTTAGGATATATTGTTGCTAAATATTGTCTCAGCTCGTGACGGCAACGTTATATCCGACGAAATATAATGAGTAATGACAATTGACAAATGTAAATATACTTTTCTTTCAGAAAAAGTTCTGTACTTATGCTGAACACTGAAAAATAAAGCTATATTAAACATGAACAGCAGTTTGTGCAAGGGCCACTGTAGGATGGGGGAGGATAATTTTTTGCAGAAAATTTGGAAATATATCTTGCGGTCCTGTACAGCAAACAAAATAAGTGCCACTGTATTACTCAGAAGAAAATGTTTGCCATATTGCGGTTACAGGCACACGAACAGACAAATCCGCATAGCTCTTCATCGGAAAAGTCTTCAAACGTATATAATAACCCCATTGGTGCTATTAAAATGTTACCTTTTCATAGAAAAATAAAGAATGATCTTTTTGCCCACTAATATGTCCTTTCTTTTTGCAACACGCACTGTGTGCACTAAGCAGAAGGTAGCAAAACAACGTGATTGAAGTGATAATCATTTTTCAACCCAACTAAATTATCTCTAATAATATGCAACCACCCACATTTCACTTCTTTTAAATAATTAGTTGATCTTTTTTTATCAAGTATTACCTTTGAATTGTTAATAAACTTGACAATTACTAAAACGAAAGTTTTGCTAATAATTGCTCGACAAACAAGCCAAGTACACCTACCAACTTAAAACTTTATAAGTCGGCACTTCTTTCGGGATCTGGCCTGTCTAAACTGCGTATTGAACACGCTAAGTGACACGCAAAGTCGTTCAGTATCCCATTTTGATTGCTGATTGAAAGATGGACGGCGAAACAGCTAATGTAAGTATTCGAAATAGTATTAATTTTTGATGGTAGTGTTTAAAATTGAGCTTTTGTCTCAGAATTCGCAGTTGGAAAATTTTTGTTGCTTTCGATTTAATTTTTTTATTTTCAATTATCCAATTTTAACACCACTTTTGAAAAAAAAAGCTTTCTTTGTTAATTTGTATGTGCTCATTCTTGTAGGTGAAACTTAGAGATGTTTAAATAATTTTATTTGACCAAAAACCAAAGTTTGTTAATTTTTATTTAGAAGTCAACACGATTTTTTTATGACTTGTACGCAGTCGCAAATAATAGTTTTGAGAAAATAATCACAATTATTGTCGATGTTCATCTTCCAAAAATAAATACAGAAAAATTCAAAAAGGATCAAAAGTGTTAAAGTTTTATAAATAATGCAAAATCAAAAACAGATGATTTGCTAAAATCTGGCATTTACAAATTAAATTGTTCGGATTGTAATTAGGTTTATATAGGCCACACAATTAGAAATTTTAATACTAGGTATAATAAACTTTTTCAGTTTATATTGAAAACAGTGTTAGGATTCTATGTCTCCTGGTTACAGCAAGCAAAGAAATAAGTTTCAGGGTCAGGTTTTCTATGGTCATCTCTTTTGCAATGGTTAAAGATTTTAAATGGGTCAGTAGTAATGACGGATCCCAGGTACTGCTATATTTCCAGCCGAGTAGGTCGCTTATTAAAAATTTCTTGAAATAGTTTCTTAACCCTGTCTTGTGAGGTTTCGGGTCCTAGAATTAATGCAAAAGCTGACCTGAGACTATTCAGGAATCCATATAAAGTTCCTTTATTGAATTCTATGGAAAAAAGAGCAGGTCTGCAGATAAAGTAGGTACGTTTCTCAATTGGAATGTTTGTATTCTGTTTCAGGGACTACTTTTCTGGATTCGCTATCTGTCATAAAATTATCTTTGGATTTTATATAAGATGCAAAAACCCAAATCCTTTTATGTTCGCACCATTCCCATATTTCTCTTGCCAACCTATTTAGTTTGGGATGTTGGACACCACTCGTTCTTTGCACATAGGAGATAGCTGTGGTTCCCATACCGGGAATCGAACCCGAGCCTCCTGGGTGAAGGCCAGGTATCCTAGCCACTAGACCTTATGGTATAGTATTATTGGCCCTGATCAAAATTTCACAGTCGAAACAATCAGAAGCAAAACAGCTTACTCCAAAGACAACAGAAAAAAGTTCCAAGTAATTTATGTGTTCTAGTTCTTTCTGATTCAGTCCAGAAGCCATACGTCGTTTGTCCCTGGCAGCCCCCCCCCCCCCGATAAGGAAGCGTTTGTAAATATCTTTAGTTTGAAATCAAATGTTTTAATGGTGTGGACTTCAGTGCTAATACTGCGTAGCCACCGAAATTCAGTTTTGTAGTAATTCCCGTTCTGAGCTTTAAAAGATAGAAATTTTATCCTTTCAAACCTTTTACGTACTATGAAATATTTGGAGCAGAAGTAAATCGATTCCCATTTTAAGGGGAAGGACTTTTAATCGGCCTGCCAGAAGGCGTACTTTTAAAAAAAAATTTCTTTTCCGTGGATAGCGTCTTTTGTGTCTCCCCCTTCTTTTTTAGTATAGGAATCTTTAATACATGTGAAGATCTCTCCAGTTCCTTGGCGGGTTTTACCCTTTCGCCAAGATTTTTTCCAAATAAGAAGCCATCTACGGCACCAATGGTTACGGTTCCTCTGCAGTCTTATTTAGGCTGAAGCTTAACAGAGATCTTTGCACTAAAGACCTAGTGTGATGAGCCTCTGCGAGTAATCGCGCTGCATCACTTAATACTTCAGTGAGAGGCAGTTGCCCCCCCCCCCTTGTTTTTGTCATTAAGCACAAGAGAAAAATCTTTTCCCAGAGCTGCAATGCAAGCCCCTATTTGATTTTTTCGTCTGTTAAGCGAGAGCTCTTTTTAAGGCCGCTCCGCTTACCGCTGAGATCACCTCCGGATTTAAATCCGGAGCTGCTGTCAAGGGTAGGTTTTCAATGCGAGGATACTTTTAGTAACTCGACCTTGTTCTTCTGGGAGAACGTTTGTGATTATATCGGTTCAGCGTCCGCGATATCGTTATGAATTGGCGGTCCCAGTGATTGAATATTTATCTTCTTTTCCCCCCGTATATGTCTTCATAAAGATGTTGCTCCTCACAAACCAATGCCGTTCGGTTTGGTTAATTGGGTGAGTGGGAGTAGTGCATGTGTGCGCTTACTAAAAAGAACTCGTCATCACCATATCCTTATTGGACGGTACGGGCTGCGTAGCGGTAAGGCAACATCTCAGATATATAGTTGATTACAAGAGCAATCTAACTTTAAGAAGGAAGGATTGCTCAGACCAGCCCTGAAAACTTAGTTTTAAGAAATAGGCACTGGAAAAATCGACTGGCTTACCCTGACATACAGATTGCTGTATTAGAATTATCAGGCCAGCCCTATCTTAAAAAATGGGCACTAAAGGGATTCCTGTAAGAGTAGCAAAACGGGCTGATTTTTAATTTTAGAAAACAGCACGGGCTACAAAGAAGAACTCATCACATTCTCCTTTTTGGAAGGTACGGTCCTGATGGTATGAAAGTGTTTTCGCCGTAACTTGATATGAGTAAGTCAGCCACTTCTGGAAAACACGGTGTATTTATTTAGAGTATATTACTTACTGCGTGGCGATAAAGTCATATATATATCTCTTTGTCTTGAAACTGAACAGGACCTTGAATGCCTGCGAACGTGATGATAATGAAATGGGAGGTGTCCACGCGCGGCGATGAACTGCGCTGGTCGTCCGAATGTTGGCGTATTGCAGCCCTTGACCATGTAATTTCTTTTCCAACTTTCGTATTTTCGTATAAAGAACACGTACGTTGTTACAAATACAAACACCCACATAAATCCAAATGACATCTAAAATCGCTATAAAATGTTTACACTTTTGTGATGATAAACGTAAATTAGATATACTAGAAGCTTTTGAAATGCACAAACATTTAAAAACTGCACCGTTATGAATGAGCAAATTGATTTCTTAAATTATCCTCTATTGGACATTTTGGAATGAGAAATCAAGTCATCTGCAGACGATTTCCTAGATCAAGTCGTCAAATTCTATTGCTATAACAACACTAACTGTTTACTTTTTAATATAACCTTCGAAAATAGCATGTAAACATGCCGAAATACGTATAAGATTAAAATAAATAAATATTGTTAAAGTAATTAAGTATTTTATATGCCTATAATCAATTTTATAAATAAAGCTAGATTCATGTTATACTATGATGATTATATTGTCTTTAAATAAAAAAGGTAGAAGTCGATAACTGCGAACCTAGTAGGCCCATGGCTTGGTTAACTAATATTCAACACTCTTTTTTACTTCTTCATTTCTCTTTTCAATTATTTATGTTTAACTGTTTCATACCGTTTATTACTTCTTCTTTCCACCTTATTCTACGCCTTTCTTGTCTTTTTCTACAATATTTTTGTTGGTGTCCTATTCATCACCATCCTCATTATATGCCCCAACCGCCTAAGTCTTTGAGATCTCACAATTCCTACTATATCCGGTTCCTCAAACAGTTCTTTTAGTTCCTGATTAGTTTGTCTTTTCCACACTTCTCTCCCCAAATATCTTCCCTAACATTTTCCTTCCCCATACTCTTTTTCTACAGTCCACACTTCACTTCCAAATGTAACAACTGGAACTATAATTGTTTTATACATTCTTAGCTTTAACCCCCTTGATATTGCCTTATTTTTTAGTAGTGTAGGCATCGGTTCCCTGCCATTGTTCTTTGCTGTATCTCTTTTTTTATGTCTTTTTTTTCTACTAAACACTGTCCCTAGATACGAGAAACGCTCCACTTTTTCGAATTTATAAGTTTTACCATCTTCCTCTCTTTATTGTGGGTTCTCTCACTTTTCCAGAGATTCTTATCTGTTCACGTCATGAATTTGGTTTGATTTCTGTTGATTACCAGGCCCATTTTTCTAGCTCCTATTTACTTCTTGCTACTATCGCTAAGTCGTCTGCGTTTGTTGTAGACCAGGCCTGATCTATCAACATTAACCTCTCTTATTACCTTTTTTTAGTGCGTAATTAAACAGAACAAATGACAATGGATTACCCTGTCTTACTTCTTCCTTCACTTTAAAGGTTTTCGTTGTCTTTCCGTTAATTCTTACTCGGTTTTCCGGTTTGTTCAGAGTCAATTTCATCATTCTTTTCAGCCACTCCTTCACAGCTTTGAATAATTCTGATCTTTTCACTCTATTGTAAGCCCGTTTGAAGTCTATAAAAATCAGAAACGTCCTTTTTTGATACTCGTAATTTTCTGCTCGTATTTTCCTTAGAGTAAATATCTGGTCTACCACCAATCTACTCCTTCCAAAACTGCCTTGGTAACTTTCCCAGCTCGTTTTCTATTTTTTTTGCTAACTTGTTCTTTAAATGTAAAGCAAATATTTTATAAGCAACGTTGAGCAAATCTATTCCCTTATAATTGGCAAGCTTTATCTTATCCCCTTTTTTGTACAATGGGTGTAGTATTGCCTCGTTCTAGATCTGTGGTACTACTTCTTGTATCCATACTTCTGTTAACAGATTTTGCATACCTCTAGCTAAATCTAAAGCCGTGGGGTCTTAATGCCTGAAACTTCCTCTGGAATTTAGTAGTTCGGATTCGACGTTAAACTGTAGGTCCCCCGTACTCCACCTTACTGCTAAGGATAGTACGTGGCAGAGAAGAGTGACGGTGCCCAGCAGTGGAACGTAAAGGCTGATTACGAGCTAAGTCTTCTCCTACGCATTAAAAATCGCTGCAGTTTTTTCCTCATTTCTAGAACTCTTATTATTTCTTAGATTTCTAATTATATTTCCCACTTTCTTTAATGTTGGTGGTTCTTTTTCTTCTCTATTCTGATTTTATATGCCATCTTTTGTATAGGTTTTTGCTATTTTTTATATTACACTTCGTCTTCGTTTAATAGCTTATCATAATATTTTTTCTACAATTCCAATATGTCCTTCTTCTCTACTACCAGTTCCACATTTTTTTCTGATAAAACATCGTTTTTGATTAGTACCTTGCTATATCTCTTTTAACCCTCTATAATGAATCCTTGTTTGATTATTTTTGTGGCTTCCTTCTATTTCATTAATTAGGTTTTTATTATATATTTTTTTCTTCAGCATCCATTTACATTTTTTCCTTTGTTTTTTATATTCTCTTCTCGCTTCTTCCGTTTAACCTATCTGTATTTTCAGTCGTAATTTGCTTCTTTTCCAATTCACGTTCCTCGTCAAACCATTTTCCCTTTTTTTTTATGTTCCTATCTTTATTACATCCTACTGATAGCTTGATTCCCTTGCTTATAGCTTTCTGTAAACTTTCCATATCGTCAGAGTTTTCTTGATAATACATTTTTTCGGTTTCATATTTTAATCTATTTAAACTTCTCGTATTTCTGGATTTCTCCTTTTGTTGGTTTCTTATCACTGGTAGAATTTGCTTCATTTTTATGCTCAAAAAGTGATATGAGTCTGCGTCTGGCCCCCTGTAATTTCTTGTGTTATTAATGCATTGTTCCTTACCTTTTTCTATTAACACATGGTCTATTTGGTTTACATAAGAACCATCCGGTGATCTCCAAGTTCCCCAATGGATTTCTTTCTTTTTAAAGTATCTACTTTTAATTAACATCTTTTTTTTTCAAAATCAACCAATAGCTGGTTAATATTTTGATTGATTGTGTGGTAGGCACATGGTGAAACATTATTAACAAATATTTAACTATTAAAAAATTAATAGTTTATTAAGAAAATAAAACGCTTGGTAATTGTTTCACAATTTGTTGGTTTTTATTTTCTCGACTCGAGTTTCAACCATCACGGTTATCGTCAGGAGTTTAAAAATAGAACTAAAACTGAAACCTAACGATGTACAGTACTACCCATTATGTCGTCACCGCCCCGATTTTAAGTGTTAACACATGTGTTTTTATGCTTTGTATACTGTAGGTCCAGGAGGGGTGAATTGCCTAAATCGGTGTGGTCGTTAACTAAATTTTTATTATTATTTATTGCCTTTTTATTTTCTAAATTTTCCAATTTATTTAAACGGTTGCCCTTGTTTTCTACGTGTAAAATTTTTGTATCTGTGTGTTTGAAAAGATGATTGTTTGTAATACAATGTTGGGAAATGCCGGTTGATTTATGATTATATTTAATTGATAATGTGTTCTTTAATTCTTGTATTAAAACTGCGACCTGTTTGTCCTATATATTGCTATGATATTCGGAGTTGTATGATTTGACTGGAGTATTGTAATTCCTGGAAGGCAGTTTTTGGGATGCTTGTTACAATTTAATTTACGATTGGAGGTTTGTGAAGACTGTAAGGTTTTGCTAGTCAAACTTATAAACTCAAGGTTGCGTATTATTGCTGTAATTTCCTGTTTTAAAATTCAAATAATGTGGTTATTTTTATATCATTTATATTTTCATATTTGTGAAGTTTTGTTTACTCTGAAAGAAAGAAGAACACAATCAAATTGATACGATTATTGTTTATGTTAATTTTAAAATTAGTTCAGAAATGTTTAAAAGGTTTAATATATAAGAAGTTTTAGACTTACTTGTTTGTGCATCGTTAAATGTCATTTGTGGGGGTTATGGATGTGATTGTCAATTTGCCAAATGTATTAAAAGAACACTCATTGTTTCATGAGATTTATTTATTTAAAAAAAAAATGGGAGATCAAGAGAGAAGACAAAAGCAAGTGTGAAAACTTATTAGTTAGTACGGCTCGTCCTGAAAACAAAGACACGGGATTTTTCATTCTCTGAAAGAAAAAGAGAAAGAAAACGAGTTTTCTGAAATAAATAGTGGTATTGAATCGAATAGAAGCTATAACAAAACGGATACAACTGTTTGTCAACTAATTTTGGAAATATCCAAAAGAATAATAATATAAAAGCGGTCCAGAACGAGTTTACAGTCATCATGGTAGAAAAAGCCAAGTATTAGTAAACATAAAATCAGTCCAGTGCATATTGGTACTACAGCGGAGGAAGATTCTTACTAAAGGCGAGTGCTGTGGTTTTTGTGGAAACTGCAAACCAGAGAAGAGGGAGTTTATCATTCAACGATTGTCGAGTTAAGAATATCTTTATAAAGAAGAAACATAGATAAATGTTCAGTTTTTAAGAACAGTAGAATAAAAGGAAATTTCTTGATTTTCATAAATTTAACGTCAAATTGACTTTTAAATAAAAAAACTGTTTGTAACGTTGATATTGGTTTGTGTATTTTTTTGTTTGAGTCTTATTTATTAATACCATTTCTTCCCAAGCTTAATAACGACCCTTCGAAATTTTATAAAAGAGTCTCATATAAAATATAAATTAGTTATTGCGTAAGTTGCAGGCATTTAAAGAATTGGTTTTCTGGTAAATACATAGCCTCATATCATAGCAATATAATTATTGCATCACAATTAGAACCGTCTATTTGATAGATACCATTTTTTGAATATTTTTCTATTGTTTACTAGATGTTTATGGAGTTTGTTCGGATTGTGCATAGCTACGTTAATATTTAATTTTTTGAGCCTGTTAGAAACTCGAGTCGAGAAAATAAAAACCAACAAATTGTGAAACAATTACCAAGCGTTTTATTTTATTAATAAACTATAAATTTTTTAATAGTTAAATATTTATCAATAGCTGGTTATTTTCATTTGATGTTGCATGTTTTCCATATTTATCTATAGTTGATCAAAATACACTCTCCTTACCAATCGTAGAATTTGCGCCGCCCAAAATTATTTTTAAATCGTACTTCGGTATTTTTTCATATTCCTATCTAGCTTATCAAAGAAATCTTCTTTATCTTCCATAATTTACCTTCTCCGTTGGTGCATGGATATTCACGAAAGTAAATTTTTTAACATTCCTACTGTAGATGTACACGCCATGTTCCCACTCGTAAGTATTTATCAATGGATTTTTTTTTCTTAGTAGTTTTGAAAATATAGTCACAGTTGTCAATGTTCATCTTCCAAAAATAACATAAAAAAATTTAAAATAGATAAAAAATGTTTAAATTTTATAAATAATTCATGTTGTACCGTAAAGATTATTTTATCTTAAAATTAAAAAACTAGAAGTTGATTACAAATACAGATAATGGTCTTCAAACATAAATTTAGTATTATATTTCCAGTGTTCCATTTGCCGATGGAACATTAACCGACAGCAATTTATTAACACGCAGTTTATCTTGACATTAATTTATCAAAACATAAGATCATCGAAATGCAATTAATAGAAAATTAAAATTACCAAAAAGCAATGCATTGATTGGTTTATTTGTCGATTAATTGCATTTTGACAAGTAAATGTTTTGTTCTAAATTTAATTTTGATAAATAGCTGTAGGTGAATTTTCCTTCTGCCGTGAATTATGTTCCTAAATCTTCAAAGATCACAATCATGGTATAGGATCTGTTAAAAGTTTTTTTTTCGATAACTCGTTACATTTAGTTTGCTATTTTAAACAAACTCATTTGATCAAACTTACTCTTCCAGATGATAAAGACCAAGCCGTCAGATGCCTTTGAGATTCATCGTAAAATGATGACCTACACGGGAATATGGCCCCAAGAAAAACCAGATAAGATATACAAAATCAAAACTGTAATATCGTGGATTTTATCTGTAGGAATTTTCGTAACCATGGGCATAGACTTCGTTTACAATATCACGGATTTTGCAAAACTCTCAGAAATCCTCTACATTATGGTAACTTTTGTAGCGTACTTTGTCAAGTTAACAACATTCACCTATTATAAGAGAACATTTTTGGACATGGTCAATTTTCTTGACGATCCAGTGTTTGTATCTTTTCCTGATCATTTGAACCATTACATGAAGACGTCGACAAAATTCTCAACGATTATTGCAAATGTTTATCGATACCTTATTATGTGTGTTGTGTTGTTGTATTTAGTTTATCCAATTTGGGACAACGTACCTTTACCTTTTCCTTTTCCTTACGATTTGGGCAAATACAGATATTATATGTATGTCTTTGAAATGGTTGCTGAAGCTTGCGCGGCCTTTAATCATACCTGTTTAGATACTCTCAGTATAGCTTTGATGGGAGTAGGTGCTGCCCAGCTAGATATTTTAGCCGGGAAAATTGTTGATTTCAAGCTGGAAGAAAATGTTGAAGGAGATTACAAAAGTTTGAACAAAATGGATGCGAGTGCTATCAAATATTTAAAACAATGTGTTAAACATCATCTAGCTATTATAAAGTAAGGGAAAGTTTTAAATTATAACAACCTTTTTAACTTTGTTTACTTTTAGATTTATCGAAACTGTCGAACTGATTTTTACCGCATCACTGTTTTCTCAGTTTATGGCAAGCGTTGTAGTTATTTGCAATACATTTTTTCACTTCATTTTGGTAAAGTAGATATTTCCTACTGGTAATACTTTTAATAATGGTATTTTTCTAGATACCACTGTCGTTACAGTTTTTCATGTTGACTGTATATTTTATAGCCATGGTGGTGCAGGTATTTATGTTGTGTTGGTACGGAAATGATATCCTATTAAAGGTGAATTTTTCAGCTGGTTTGATGAGAATGTGGGGTTTAAAAATGTTTCACTTTTAGAGCAACCAAATTGGAGAAGCTTGCTACATGTCCAACTGGTACTTGTGTGGTAAAGATGTGAGCAAATATATGGTAATTTTAATGGAACGCTCCAAAAGGCCACTGAAAATAACAACTTTAAAGTTTGCAACATTGTCATTAGCTGCATTTCTTTCTGTACAACTTTTAATATCAAATTGTTATTAACGCCTAATTTTACATTTTTGTAGATAATGCAATGGTCTTACTCATACCTGACACTGATGTTGAGATTGTATTATAAGCCATCTTCAGATCAACAGATACAATTTTCATAAAAAGGAAATGAAACTGCAATGAAATGCTAGATATTAACTATGATATCTAGTACATTACTAAGGTAGCAGTTGCAATGTCGCACAGCAGTACTTAAACTCGTAATTGTAATATCAAAGTAATAAAGTAGGTATGCATAACACTTCTAAAGTTTTGCTTTGTTTATGTGGTAGTGTACCAGCAATGGGCACAGGTCTCGTTACATACTCAATTGGATTTCAGTTTTAAAAATTTTTTTATCAGCACCGGCATTTTCATTACGGTGATCTAAGAACGAAGATCCATTTGGTATTCTTTGGAAGAAAGTTACTAATATAAGAAAATAAGGTATACGAAGAAGTGACTGCCATAGACATTGACATGATCCATAAATTCTGCCCTCGACCAAAAATTGCAGCAAATATGCAGGTCCGTCTACTTTGTATGTCACTAAGCAACAGTCGTCACGTCGGAAAATGTTTGTTCTTTAGGCAACGACTCCGTTTTAGAGAATATTAACCTCACACCATCTGCAAATGTTCGCTTCTATTGACATGTACATTTAAACAATAGGCGACTTCTGTTTCTTGTTAATGTTTGCAAATGTTTGTTTATTTTTCTAAGTGACGGCGGTAAAAAAAAGTAGCTAACCTCAAAATACAGTCCAAAAACTTAAATTTGTAAAAACATCTTATGCTGCATACAGCGCAAGCTAACTGTTCTACATAGACAGACCAAGGACGCCTAGGTGAGAGGCGTGAACAAAGACACCTTGTGCGGGGTCTGCGTTGTAACGGTCACTTCGGTGATTTCAACTTGGTACGCCCCCCCTCTTCCGAGAGGTTCAAAGTTAATTGGGACCACGGAGACTGGGTGAGTGACTTCACCAGGTGAAGTGTAGCGCTTGAGATGAGTCCTAACATCTCGACGGTAGCCCGCTCTCTTGAATGGAACTTTGCAACCTGACCGGGGTACCGGAACCGTACCAGCCCGTTTACCGCCATGACGTGAGCTGGATAGCAAATAGTCCGGCAGGTAAAAGGGGGTCCGCGCTCTCTGACCGGGTAGCCTCGCATCAATTAGGTGGATGGGGGTCCGACCGATGAAGATGTACCCCAGGATGGAGAAGCGCGGTTGCTATGAGAGCCTTGAGCTGTAGGGGTGTAAACAAGCTAGCCCCCAATATGGGTCTTAACACCTGAGTGGTAGCGCTGTCAGGAATGGAAACCCCGCTCCCTGCCGTTTTGGCAGGTGATGGTGCTTTCCAGGATGGAATGGCTGCTACTACAAAGGTACCTGGGCCCTAGGAGTGTCGCTTGCAGCTAGCCCTCACTATGGGCCCTAATGCCTCAGGCACGATTGCTGAAGTTAAAACCCGCTCCTTGACCGGATAGGAATAGGTGTTCCGGCAAGTGATGGTGCTTTCCAACGATGGAGCATGTGCAGCTGGCACTGGGGACTAGGATTCTAGGGATGAAGCGCACTTTGCCTGCTTACGCCCACTATCTAAGTGTCGACCCAGAGGGTTCGTACTTATGTACACCCACCGCTGTTAAGGTGCCGGCCACTATAATCAGGCCGGTTACCGACCAGTCTGGGCAGTGCGTAGCTCACCAGTGCTGGGACCTGCGAGGTCCTAACTGGGAAGGGTAGCGTTTCTTAGCACGCGCTGCTCCGACAATTCCAACTAGTGACTTTCTTTGACTGGTACTACGGGGACCAATGTCGAGCCCGCGGGGGATTTACACACCCCGGTTTTGGTCACGAAGTAGGACTCGTGGTGGCAGTGGTATAGCCTAAGTGCAGGCTAGAGTCGCCTTAGTGTTTCAGCTCGGGCACTGATCTGCAGAATCAGTAGAGATTTAGGTAATCTCCCTACACCAGTAGGGGCTTAGGGCTCGCAGCCTGACGCCAGGACTGGTAGCCTGTTCTCTTTCTTGCTTTGGGGGCAGGCGCGTATCTCGATCATGGCGTCCCGAAGGGCGTCACCGCCTGGAGGGGGGACGGATATGCTTCATTGCTGGGTGCTGTCCTAGTCTTTCAAATCAAATGGTGTTCTACACAGCCAAACTCTTACTAGATCCAGCACCATCCAGAGCTCTGGAATAATAAACGGGTTCACACAATTGGGCCAAAGTACTGCGGATGCCCGGCCACAGTAACATTAGTGGAAACAAGGAAGCCGATGCTCTGGACAGGAAGAGCTCTCAAAAGCCCCTCCTTGGCCCGGAGCCGGTTTTCGGACTCCCCAGGAATATCACAGAGCAGGAGATTGGGCTCGCCCTCAGTTCAAAATCCACTGGACTTTCTATCCAGGGCTGCGCCAGTCAGAAATTCTCATTCGAGAACCTTCGCCTTGGCGTTTCAAACAACACCTACGCTTAAGTAGGAAACACATCAGGACCGTGGTAGGTCTTCTGACTGGCCATGGTGCTTTTGACAAACACCTTAACTCTATGGCAGTAGTAGACGACTCCATGTGCAGGTTCTGTAGAGAAGTGAAGGAATCTTCCCTCCATCTTCTCACCAATTGCCCCAGACTAATGGTACTGAGACACCGACACCTCGACATCCCAATTCCGGAGCCAAAGGAACTACAGGATATCTACCTCAGCGGGGTACTAGCCTTTGGCTTGAGTACCGGTCTGTATGAGGAGAATCCCTGAACTAGCTGTGGATGTACAATCGGTCAATTAGGCCTACGTGCTGCGGAGTTCCGCACCGCCGTAAGAAGAAGAAGAATAATAAACCTACTTGTTCCCCGAACCCCGCAACACCCCTAGATCTTTCCAGAGCAGCGCAAGACCTGCCCGTTTCCTATTCGAAGCACACTAAATATATGACCCAGAAAACCGCTGCTGCTCAGAAAATTGCGTCGTTTACGTGCTCGATCCCTCAGAGGACGTGTGTTTCGTTTGTGTGAATAACTTTGTGATTTATTTACTGTACCTAATAATTATCCAAGTATTTTGTTCTGTTCGTTGAATGTAATTTTTTACATGTTGATGTTCTGACCGTCAGGACTATACGTCAGATCGAAAATTAAATGTGTAATGCATTCAGCATGTCCACCCCACAATTGTACAAATAAAATGCAACAAACAAACAAAAAGCATGAACTGATCCATGAATAAACAAAATTTTTTTTTTAATTTTAAAATTAATTTAAAAATGCTTAAAAAATATCATATAAACATTGCCCCACAGCTTTTTTACTGTTTTAATGTGTAGTATGTGCCCTTCAGGCTAGTACAGACTTATTCCCCTCGCTCTCCATATGCTTTTAAAAAATCTAATGGAGCAACTAGGTGTTTTATATGTTTATGGTTCACTACTTTACTAACTACAAGTTACTACTTGAACGTTAAATGCTCAATCTAGTTTATTTAAAACAACACAACCAGGAAATTTGTTTTTCTTCTGCAGAAGTGTTATGACGTCACTGCAATTATATTGTTTTAAGTATACGTGCTCTGGTTACAGATCCAGACATTTATTTTTAAATTTGTAAACAAAGATAGCTGAATTTAATAGGTATTAGCTCATCACCAAAAGAAGAATGTTACGAATACTGCGACCTTGACTTCGCGCTTTACCAATTCCAAACATATTTAGCAGGTATGGGCATTCGTTTAGAAAACACCAAAGTTTTAGTGCGTTTATATACTAGTCCTACACATTTTTGTACAATTTATCACCAATTAAAAGTTTATGTTTTGTATTTATTAATTATTCCGTTGTAAACTAAAGTGTTCACATAATTATTCAAAAATAGCATAATACTTCATACTTAACTAACAGGTAAGTTGAATTTTCCGTTACTTGTATAGAAGTTTGTAGTTTTATATACAGAGTGACTCAAATTTTGACTCATATTTGGAATCTCTTAGGTTCGAGCTTGTTCCTTTTAGTTGTGACTTAAAAACAATTTTCTTTTTGTTGCATTCTCATATTTTTAGTATACAGAGTGTTTTAAAAATTTTTCAAGGGCGTGTTCTGCTCATAAAAATAAAAGGAAAAGTTCTTATTAACAAGGGTCAGTAAATGCTTCGTTATCGAGATACAGGGTGTTGAAAATTGTAAAAAAATTTCCATTTTTTTTATTTATTTATTTTTTTTTCATTTATTCGGAAAGGATTGGGAATTAAATTTTAAAAATTCCGCAA
The DNA here is from genome assembly GCA_958336395.1 of Ctenicera cuprea. Lineage (NCBI taxonomy): Eukaryota > Metazoa > Arthropoda > Insecta > Coleoptera > Elateridae > Ctenicera > Ctenicera cuprea. The sequence goes on from OY284489.1 coordinate 56,905,034, forward strand.
TACGTATGTATGTTAATGTGGCATAAGTGGACCATATTAGTCAGTTTTTTCCTTTTCCAGTAGCGTAGCTACAGGTGTGCATGTAAATATTTCGAGAAGAAAAAATGGTACGCTACTGTTTTTTTTTGTTTTTGATACAATTTTAAAAATGCTCAACTAATTTATAGTTGAAAAGGTCTCTTGAATTTTTTTCCTACCATTAACCGTTTTCGTGTAAATCACACTTCAAAGATGAAAACCCCGACTAAAAAGTCAAAAGAATCCAGTACTTAATGTTTTTATTCTTTTAATGTTTTATGCTTCGAGTACTCTTTTTTAAATAAACTAATTACGTCACTAACTCAATTGTTTTGAATTTTTAGTCTTGTTTTTCATCTTTGAAGTGTGATTTACACGAAAACGGTTAATTGTAGGAAAGAAATTGAAGAAACCCTTTCAACCATAAATTAGTTGGGCATATCGAAAATTGTATCAAAAACAAAAAAAAACAGTGGCGTACCATTTTTCCTCCCGAAGTATCCACATACACACCTGTAGCTACGCCACTGGAGAAGGAAAAACTGACTATAATGATCCACTTATGCCCCATAAACATACATACGTATTGCGTGAGTTTTGAAATTTAATTCCCAATCATTTCCGAATAAATGAAAAAAATCTATATTTCTTTACAATTTTCAACACCCTGTATCTCGACAACGAAGCGTTTGCAGACCCATCTTAATAGGAACTTTTACTCTTATATTCATAAGAGGAACACGCTCTTAAAAGGATACCGTTTATTTTTGAAACACCCTGTATGTACAAATGTGCCGACTTCGGCTTGCTTAAAACCGCATTAAAACCACTACAGCAGTTTTTTAAAAGTGTCATAATTTGTTTCGCGTAATACTGTAAATATTGCAAAATAGTTTTCCCTTAAAAAAGTACCTGGTTGCAAAAGCAGTGGTCGCTACTGAAATTTTCCTGTTTGAACAAAGTCTAAATTCCAGGAAAAGAAAATTACCCGTACGACGCGACGTCTTGTTGTGAACGGCAGTGGGCACTTCGGTGTTGCGCAAAGCTAACAACGGAAACAGTGTCCAAGTGTGGAGTTATACCTCCAACAGCGAGCATTCATTCTCTAAACAATACTCACAAATACGTTAAATCAAACAATTGAATTAACGGTCAACGGAAATCAAACAGACCGTCTTGTATTAGGATATCTTCTCTTAGAGAAATATCTGACCACGCTCGTCATCTGACCTGCATATTTACCTTTTATTCTTATTATAGTCGGTCTCAGTCTTGGCGAATGCAATAAAGCTACGATCTGTTTTCCTATATATTGTAAGTCGGGATTTTCAACTTGTATTCTTATAGGCGTCAAATGTGTAAAAGAAGTCGATGAGTTATTATAATCAGCTTATGTAGCTTAATGAGCACGTGTGATTATTTTATCTTTTTTTATTATAGTTTTATAGTTATTAATGGAATAGTATTTTTATCTATTAATTGCGTCGTATCAATTTCAAGGGTTCAAGTTAATTTGTAATCTCTACTCATACTGTTTCATATTAATAAACTCCGTTCATTTCAGTACATTTGGAATTAAACATCTAAGTTTACTGTGCAAAATGTGGTTAATACTTTGTGCTAGTATTGTGGCTCTGTTTATTTATTTCATGGTTATAAAACCGTACAATTATTGGAAGGACAGAAACATTTTATACGTAAAACCATGGCCTTTGTTAGGAAATATGGGTCCTCTTGCACTTCGAAAACGAACAATAGGTGAACTGACGGAAGATATTTACAATTCATTTCCAAAGGAAAGGTACATAATACGATTCTATCTATCCCTTCTTTTCCTTTTCTGAATATCATACCCTTTGCGGTTTACACCATCTTCCTCCTTTTACTTTGTGTTCTCCTTTTTTGTTGCTTTTGTTTCTACTGATTTTACTATATTATATATTATTCATGTTTATGATTTGATTTCAGGTATTTCGGAATCTACCAATTTTTCCTGCCAACATTGGTAATACGAGACTTGGACCTAATAAAAAGAATAACAGTAAAGGAATTCGAAGTATTTCCAGAACATCGAACGTTTGTGTCTGAAGACGTTGATCCTCTGTTCTGCAAAAACCTCTTTGGCATGCCAGGTTTGCAGCATTAGTTTTATTTTTATATTTGGTTGTATCCAGCATCGCTGATCGAGTGGTATTTTATTTTTGGTCACACAGTAGTGAAGATCAATTTCTAAATAAGATCGAAAGAAATGCTTAGACGTTAAAGATCTAAAGCCTACAGGTATGACACCTAGAAAAAACTTCAGTATATTTAGAACCAACAAAAATTATATTTCTGAGTATCCTAAATGTCATATCAAAAGTCCTACTTTTAAATACTAGGCCCCATCCGCCTCCTTTCTATTTCATCATAAAAAACAATGTAGGAGGGCGGCATGATAATTGGTTAGCCTAGCATGAAAGACCGATTTTGTTTTCAAAATCATTTTTATTTTTCAACATAATCTCCTGAAAGTTGAATACATTTTGTCCAACGATGCTCTAAGACTTTGATTCTATCACGGAACGTGTTTTCCTCAAGACCTGCAAAATAGGCGTCAACAGCGGTCTTGACCTCTTCATCGGATGAAAATCTCTGTCCACCTAGGGAAATTTCAGCTTCGGAAATAAGTGGAAGTCGGAAGGAGCCAAATCCGGCGAATACGGTGCGTGTGGAAGCAAATCGTACTTCAATTCTTTGATTTTAGCCATGGCAGTAACACAGGTGTGAGGACGAGCATTATCTTGGTGAAAAATGATTTTTTTACGCCCTAAACCTGGCCTTTTTTGATGATAATTTTGGCGTAGCTGGTCCAAAAGGTTAGCGTAGTATTCGCCATTTATCGTTTTTCCTTTTGGAAGATAATCGATCATCAAAATCCCTTTTGCATCTCAGAACACTCATGCCATGACTTTGCCAGCTGATTTGAAGGTCTTTGCTTACTTTGGAGCCGAGCCACCAGGTTCTGTCCATTGCTTTGATTGCAGTTTCGTTTCCGGCGTATAGTAGCGGACCCAGGTTTCATCGGTGGTGACACATCGATGCACAAAATCAGTGGTATTCTTCATAAAACGGTCCAGACTCTTTTGGGAAATTTGCATTCGTACACGTTTTTGATCGAGTGTAAGCAAACGCGGCACCCATCGCGCGGACAGCTTTTTCATACCAAATTCTTGGGTTAAAATATTGAACACTCGCAACAACAGGATTAGCTCTGAGAAATGTTACCAAATAAGCAAAAATAAACCGTATAATTCTGCAATCAATAACATATTACAAAGTTCCTCTATAATCAAAATATGACGCAAAACCACTGTAGCCAAATAGAATAAATAAAGTATCGTAGATTAAATGATTACACACCGTTCGAATTAAAACTATCCATGCTGATAATGGCGCTGGCCTTAGAATTGTACGCCATCTTGCTATCCCATTTCAAAAAAACTGTTTTAGTCAGTGATGATACTTTAGATGACATTTTATATGTTATTTGGGACACTTACAGCTATCGATTCTCGTCGGTTTCAAACCTATTGCAATTTTTTCCAGGTCATGTCCAGTTTTGGCTTAAATTAACTCGCTTATTGTGTTAGGCCATTGGGGGGCTAATGGGGACGCTACTTGCGCTTGTTTTTTTTTGTCCACTTTTCACGGAGAAGCTTAAGGCCTTCTGCATTGGGACCGTGTAGGTGTAGGTTAGTGCCGAGGAGACCCTACAATTTATAAGTTTGTCTCGGCAACATTATTGAGAGGCGTACAACTTCTGACCTAACATTGCCAAAATCAGCAACACTCACAATTGTGAATGTCATCAAGTACATCCAAAAGGTTGGATGGCTTGGGTGATGTCCAATGTGGAGAGCTGCTGGGGAGTTAGTACATTGGGCCCACCTATTGTGGCCTAAGTGCGCGTGAGGTAACTCACACTCCCAATTCCTAATCCAGAATCCAGAGGGGCGTGGAAGCCACTGATTTGTAACTGAAGGTGTCGTTCAAGAAGGAGTGGCGTGTTTCTCAGCATTGAGGAGCTAGGCTTGAGGTGACGTCTTGATCTTTTCACGCCTATAGTTAAGTGTCGATACAGGGGCTGTCATTGCCAACTCTGTTGAGGTACCGGTCGCTTTGATTAAATCGACTACGAAGGGCCTCCTTTTAGACAGTCGACTGGGGAAGAGTTACCATGGTTAGAGTTTGCCCTGAAATCGCTGATTTCCATAATTTTTGAAAACTGCGATTGGAATGGTTGGATTCCGCACGTGTCTTGTATTATTCAAGGATTCAACAATAGTGTCCGTTGTGATGTTTTATTGTCCGGCGTCGGTGATAAGCCTTAGTAGCAAAAATATAATGAAGATATATTTTGTTGTCATATTTCAGGTGGTGACAGATGGCATGATATGAGAGCAACACTGAGTCCTTCATTTACCAGCAGCAAAATGAAAACAATGTTTGGTCTTATGACAGAATGTGCAAAACAATTTGTTGATTATTTTGAAAACCAAGGTGGTACTGTGACTGTAGAACTGAAAGATGCTTTTTCAAGATTTGCTAACGATGTAATCGCAACGACTGCTTTTGGGGTTACTTGCGATTCTTTGGAGAACCGAGATAATGAATTTTATTTGATGGGCAAAGAAGTAAGCAATTTCAGTGGATTAAGGGCCGTTAAGATGTTTCTATATGCAATAAGCCCCACTCTTATGTCGGTAAGTGCATTAATAGAGCATAAACGACTTCAGAAGTACAATTTAAATCGGCAATAAGTTTGATTCCTTCTACTTTATCATACGTACTACAAACAAAATATACGGAAAAATTATGAATTCATATTGTTGCAGATACTTAAAGTGACCATTGTTTCTGAAAACGTTGGTAACTTTTTCCGAAAACTCATAAAGGAAACCTTAAGAGTACGCGAGCAGAACGCAGTCATACGGCCCGACATGATTCATTTGCTGATGGAAGCTAGAAAAGGCCGTTTGAAATACGACGACAAAAGCAATGTTGTGGATTCAGGTTACGCGGTTGTTGAAGAATCAGAAATAGGAAGAAACCAAAAACGACAAAAGGCGGAAATAACTGATGAGGATATAACAGCACAAGCCCTTATTTTTTTTCTTGGGGGTTTTGATACCGCTTCCACGTCCATGTGCTTTGCAGCTTATGAATTAGCTGTTAATCCAGATACACAAGAAAAACTTCGAAAGGAGGTTGATCAAATTTTGGAAGATTGTGATGATGGTCAAGTTAGCTATGACAAATTAGTGGGGATGAAGTATATGGATTTGGTAATAACAGGTAATGTCCATATATCACTTTATTTTATAGATAATTTTCTATGATGTATTTATAAAAGAGATTCTGCAATTAGTAACGATTTTATTACAGAGACCCTTAGAAAATGGCCACCTCTCGTGTTTACTGACAGAAAGTCGGTTAAACCTTTTACAGTTGAGCCCGAATTACCTTGGGAGAACCCAGTACATTTTGATGCGGGCACGTTGTGCTGGATTCCAATTTATGCTATACAAAGGGATCCTCGATATTATCCTAGTCCAGAAAAGTTTGATCCAGAAAGGTTTAATGATGAAAACAAGCATAACATAAAACCTTTTACATATTTACCTTTTGGGTAAGAAGAAGGATTTTGGTTGGGGCTAAAGCCAAAAAAAGGATAACATTACTATGCCATTACGGTCTTGTTGTGCTTTATTATAACTATTTTTCGATGCCTGTATAAAAGAAACCATATGTAACAGTCTTTCACTAAGCAAAAGAAATAAGGAATCGTGTGCATTTCGTAGCCAGCAGTCTAGGCTTTGCTCATCAAAACATTCACCTCCATGGTATCCGCCATCTCTTTTGGTGTAAGAAGAAACTGCGTCGCATATGATTTCTTTGACATCACATTGCCTATGTTTTGTAAAATGCTGTTACGCGCTGTATGTAACATAAATTGTGGTTGCTTTGCATGTAAATAAAAGTACTTAAAAAATTATTAGTAATTTTTACCGATATAGACTTATAACGTCAAACCATACAATTCTGCTATACAAAAAAAGGTTATAGGTGGCAGATATTATTAAACTAAAGTAGTTGTTTAATCTCCATTCCCTACCATTCCCTTTTCCCTTATTTTTCCCCTCTTTTTTTCAAAACGATTCTAAAACGTCGACATGTTGGAATTATCTGTAATTTTTTGGAGAACTCGATCAACAACATTTAAATTTTAGTGGAAAAAGATGAAAAAAATTCAATTAAATGTAGCTATTGAGAGATTTTTAAATATTCCTTATACTATCACTTTTTTTTATCTTAAACCTTTAAACCACACATTTACCCTTATTGTTGAATCAATTATTAACTATTAGCTTAATCAAAAAAAAAACTGGCGATGTCATTGTCAGAAAGTCCAAAAACGTAACGAATCCGTAGAAAATGTGTATTGTATTCCTGGCCACGCCAAAATATACGTGTCTGAGATCGCTAGTTATTAGGACGAAGAAACTCAAATAGCCACGTCGAGCTATTTGGAATACAAGCGACTACCTAGCCGAACAGCGGATCTGTTTATAATAATCTGTTTAGGGTCTTAAACAAAAAACAACAATATTAACACTAACGCAAAATACCAACACAGCACTATGCAGTAACGTTGTAGATCCTAGGTTTAATACGTCTTGTTGTGATTTGCAGCACGTTTTGGTATTTTGCAGTAACTGGTTATTTATCGAAAGTAGTTTAATTTGAACTAATAAACACAACAGTGTTTTAATACATTTATTAAATACCTTCATTAATTCCTTACAATGATTGCGGTCGTCTCACAGTTATCTACTCTAAGCATTCGTTTGTAGATATTGGGCGAAATGAAGAAGCTTCGTTTTCCAGTCCTGCCAGGTAAACATGCGACTCGGCAGGCTCTTATACCAAGGTTATGCAGATCTTCTCAATTTACTGAACGCTAAATGAAAGTTGTTTGATCGCTCAAATTACAAATTAATGCGTATTTATCAATCCCGGGTCAAACTTCCCAATTTGATTGCTATTGCTAATCTCTTCTCCTTAACTTTCTCAAAGCGGTACAGCTTTCAACAAGTTTTGTTACACCTTAATTGACATTTTATTTAGTCAGTGTGTGAAATATAATAATAAATAGCAATTAGGTATTGTAACAGTTAGAGCTGTGATGGTTGCTCAATCAAGAAAACGCAGCACAAGGCTAATGATGAGAAATCCCCAATACTGTACTAATTTCGGTTTTTTAGGTATGTGGCACACTAACCAAATACGACCACATACCAAAAAGGACCAGATTGCTAACAAACAGAAACTCCACACCTACAGCCCACTACTCAACCAAACCAACTGCCTTACTTTACAAGCACCAGTACTTTTGTTTTATGAGACACCTAGTCTAATACTGTAAATTGCCAAGCCACTGTGAAATTCAATCCCATCTAGCGAGAAAACACGCGAGGCTTAAAATAATGAAATAAATATATCTGCACTTACGGGCCATCGAGGCCCTTGGCTTGGTCTCATTCACTCCAGGTTTGGCTTATTGCTATGTTCCGGAGGGTAGTGGGGCCCTTTGAGCCTTTAACCAGTACGCCCCCTCGGTTTAGGATAATCCTTGGCATTGTATTCACTCGTCCATTTTCTCGTCCAACTATACTTTGAGGGGACTTCCAACCCCTCTAACAACTGCCGCGTTGTTAATGCGACCTATTTGCTTTCCATTTCCAGAGCACGGGGCGCCGCGTTGACTCGACTTTCGGACACCCATCCAAGTACTATCCAGGCAGAGCTATGCTTAACTTTGCTGATCGCACTCGAATGGGTATTCTAGCCACGCCAACTCGGGACCTATTTCATATTGATCTCGATTATCTTTACTAATAATCCGCGTCTAACAATGTAGTTTTAACGTACCAGTCTTGGACTATAAAACACATCAGAACCTGGTGGAAAATTAACTTTTGTACATTAGAAGGTAACCGTATAGACAATGAAAAACCTTATTGACTAAGCATCCCCCTTTCTGGAGAGCATCCAATTTTACTTTCTCATACTCTTGCATCTAAAGTTTAAGAGCAAGCATATTGTGGACAATGAAATAAGTTCTAGTAAACCAAACAACCAAAAACAAAACTTACTCTATTGGTTGAGATTCCGCATCATTAATTATAATCAATGGCTTTAAATTATCCACGGCAATGACAACTTTTAATTTACGGCGACCTCGTAAGTCTTCAACAACAACAGATCTGCGGTTGACAAGAACATGAATAACTCGAAATGGTCTTTTGAGTTTTGGCAGCAATATATTTTACTAGAGCCCATAGCAGAATAATTGCGTTTCCGCAGCATAACTAAATCATTAGCAGTTTACTTTTTAGCTGGTTGTCGGAAATCATCAAACCTTTGTTTAGACTTCTGCTAGACCTTCGCAGTTTTTGCAGAAACTTCAGCGAGCAAATTACTCAAATTAGCTTGCATTAACTTTTCACCCATTTTATTTAAAATAAATGAGTCTACCAATAGTTTAAGATTAACTCTCATCAATGCCATATAAGGCGATTTGCCAGTACACTAAAATTCATACTAAACTGTACTGATTTAACATGAATGTTCTACGAAATTTCATCATCATCATCATCATTTACACTGAAACATCGTAGCGAGCCTAAAATTGTTCTGTTGTATCTTTCGCACTGTCCATTTGGTTTAGGCGTTGCCATGTGTGTGCTCATTAATGCCACCAATTGCCAGCAATTAATTTTAAGACCGTTTTTCGATCAACTTCACAATGACGAGCTTTAACATGAGTTCTTTCAGCAAGATGGTGCAACACCTTACACAAGCAACGCTAAATTATTTAACGAATTTTATTGACAGAATAATAAGTACAGGACGTTGGGCACCACGATAACCCGACTTACCACCTTTCGGCTATTTTATGTTTGGTCATATTACATATGTTATAGATGCAAATTGTTTACACACAATTGAGGAGTTACAGGAAGCCATAATGAATGCCTTGAATGTAATCAGACCGAGACAATTTAGCAGCCATTTTTAATATTATGAAGCGGAGAATTAATATGTGTTTAGACCATGATGGGGGACATTTTCATCAATTATTGTAAAAAATAAAATATTTAAAAGAAAAGTGTTTTTTTTTGTATTCGTTTAAAATGTGTTTTCATTTTTTTTTTATTTATTTGGAGATAATATGTACTTTAACTACTGGAATAATCAAATTTTTGTTGCAATACTGTACATGAAATTTTGCTTCCCTCTATGGTTACAACAGATTTTTAAAATTTGGGAAGATTACCTAGCATAATTCTTTTTGCTCATAATATAAGCCGTAAATGTCGTTAAATTTCCTTGATGTAAATCATTTTTGTAAAGAAAAGATTCGCCAACATTTTTATAAACAATCGCACAAACAATTTTTAATTTTTTGCGTTTTGTGTAATATCATGCGACGCCACTGGAATTAGTCAGGGGCACTTTAAGTAGTAAGCGGACAACATAAATTAGTATGAAGCGGCACATTCACTCATTTTCGATCGCTCTGTAGTTAAATAAATGCTTATTCTATTTCAATCGGAAACTTGTATAAAATCAGTGTTCCTTTGGTAGAAGTGTTACGAATGTCACTATTATTAATATTGCTTTAAATATACATGCTCTGGCTGCGGATCAAGATTCTTACGTAATTTTTATTAAGGAAGACAGCATTATTATAGTTATTAGTTCATTTAGTCATTACCCACACAAAAATGTTACGAAACCTGCGACCTTCGCTTGGCTTCGCTTCGGTTCGCTTTAGTCAATTAATCCAAACACATATAGGGTATTACGTGCTTCTCGGGCTAAAAATTAACAAGTTTTGATGTGTTCTATTGCGTAACAAACGTCTTCATATTATTTTCAATAATTAGGAGTGTATTTTTCTTATAGAAAATTCGTTATAAACTCAAGTGATTTATATATCTTTTTAAACATTACTTTGTAATGTTGCTTAATTGTTATAATTAACAGGTAAGATCAATATTCAGTAACATTAAGTTTGTCTTATTATATACAGAGTAACTCAAATTAAATCTCATATTTGGACACTGTTCGGTTCGTCTTTTTCATTAAGTTGGCACGCAAAAATATTTTTTTTTTGTTATTTTCTAAATGTTACAAGGGACAATACGATTTGCTAATGACAACGTGCGAAAAGTAAATTTGTTAAATAAAAAAAAACACGAAAAAATGGCTACAATGCTTTATAAAGTTTGTTAATTAGTTCAGTATCTATGACGACCATAGCCTAGCTAACTAAGTATTGACATTAATTTTGAAATGTCCTTGAGAAATTTTTAATTTTTTTTTATTATACCTGCATCATAATCCTTGTAAAACAAACCAAAAAGCGTGCGTAAACCCAACATTGAAACACCCCGGAGCTTTAAAGTTGCTAAGCAACAATGACGTCATCAATTTTGCAGCAACAAATTACGAACACGCGAAAAAAAAATAATTCTAATTCACATAGCAACATAAACAACAAAAAATGCTAACCAATATATCTCCAGGTAAATGATATGACGTCATATCATACACTACTATGTAAGATGAATCAAAATTAAAATGCTGCTTCCTAGCTATATTCTTCTTATTTTCTAGATTATGATGCAGGTGTAATAAAAAATAGCGTATAATACACGTGTATAAGAGCCTTTAAAGCACTGCTCCGTTAAAAGGCACTCGGCTTCGCCTCGTGCTTTTAAACCCGTCGCGCGTGCTTTAAAGGCTTGCTTATACACTTGTATTATAATATATTATTTTTCGTTTTTACAGAATATTTAATGATCAAAAAATAGTGTGTGCATCTCGACCAGAAAGGTATTTTGTTTTAAAATATAATTTTTCAGTCTAGATACACAAATAACTATTTTTAAAAATGCGTTTGATCTGTTTCTCCTCGAGTAAAAATTATGCTAATAGACTTTGTTTATGACAACCTTCAATATTACAATTTACTTTCGGTTTAGACCGCGTCGTCATTTGGGAACTACACCCAGCATAATCAGGTAAGGACCGACCTGCAGCTTGTCTGCCATTACAAGCATTTGCTCCAGAAGTCTGAGCAATATTTGTTCGCAGGCCCTGCTTGCCTAAACAGGGCCGTGGCCTTAGTTTATTTAAACCTTGGGGCGGACAAGGATTTGATCTTAATGTATTTTGTTTGCTAGGATAATAATACTTAATCGGCTTATGCCTGTTAGCTGTTTTTAAACTCATACAAGTCTCATCAAGTTTCGCAAAACATTGCAGCTTGCATCTTTAGGGTGAATAGAACACTGAATTCAAATCCGGGAAGCGGAGGTATTTAAACCTCTTTGAGCCAGTCGAGCAGAACGGCGGAGTTCTGGTTGGCTGTCACCGTTGGGCAAAGACGGATCCGGTGGAGCGTGATCGTGAGATCGATGATGCTTAGGAGTCCTTAGAGGATAAACTACTGGAATCCAAGTTTAACTTATTCTAAAACCATTCTTTCTGTTTATGTTGTTAGGTTGTTTCTCAATTTCAATTGCTTCACGTATGATACGAGGGAAGTAATGAGGTACTCCGGCGAGTACCCGAGCATTGGCAAAGTCCATTTTATGCCCAGTTAAACCAGCATGTTCAGCTACAGAAAGTGTTGCGATGCGTCTGTGTTTGCAATCACTTTTGTGCTCTCGCAGTCTTAACTCAATGAAACGACCAGTTTGTCCGATGTAGTTAGAACCACAAGAGCAAAGGATGTTGTAGATCCCGGCTGATTTTAAATTTGATATTTGATCCTTTGCGGATCTGAAACCGTTTCCCACAGTTTCATCAGTCCTAAAGACTGTCTTTATGCTGTACCTGTGCCAGTTCCTCCTTGCCTTGGGCTGTTCCGCATTGCAGTGTTCTATTAATTTCTGTGGCTGTATAACCGTTTTGTTGTAACGACTAAGTCTAAGCCGAAAGTAAAATGTAATATTGACAGATCGAGAAACAGCGAAAGCCTCAGAAAATATATGACAACCTTCCTATATTTGAGGAACTACATTTACATTGTTACTTAGAAAGTAACAGGTAGAGAGTTGTAACTACAGTCGTCTTAGTCGAAATGTGAGATATTGTATAGGAAAGATGAGGGACAGGAAAAGTATTTAGATGTTGTCACCGGAATTGAACTGCTTATTATTTATGGTTTTTACGCGGATTTCGACCTTACCGTGTTAAGTAGAATTTTCTTATAATTTGACGGCGGCTGTAACACTAAAAATATTTATTTATTTAAAACGTACATGAAAATCCCAAAGGGCACAGCTGGAACTTGCATTTGCTTATGAAAAAAAGCTGTCGGGCAACTTCCTTGCAGTTATTGAATTTTTGAAAATTAAAAAAATATTTTGAAAATTTTTAGAAATGTTTTGCATTTTTGGCAATTTTATGAAAGTTTAGAAACCGTTTTAAAATTTTCAAATTTTTTTATATACCGGTTATTTTCTGCAACATTTTCGGAAAATTTTAAGTATATTTGAAAAGTTTTGAAGTTTTTCAAAATTTCGGTTTTGGTACCGATTTTCAAGCCGAAAGCAATACATTTTTGAAATACCAAAAAATCGTTGCTGATGGGCACTGGGAGGCGGTAGAAACATCGCACTTACGTTGATCGGCTATTCCACATGTGTAGAATACGAATCTAAAGTTTTTTTCAGAGCTCGACCTCGTTTATTAGCAATTATTCAATTAAACTATTCAAGCAAACAACCAAAAAAGGTGTCGTTTTAATGAAAAAATGTTCCCATTGTCATTTAACATGCTCATACCGATTTAGAAGCAAAAACTCAGAAATTTTTGAAAAAACAAAAATTCGATGGTGATAACATTTGACAGTGAGAAAGACTTTGTAAAATTTAGAAAATGTTTATACATAGAAAATAGTTTGAGTTTAGAACATTTTTGAACATTTTTTAAAATTTTGAAAATTTTTGAAACTTAATCAATTTGAAAATTTTGTGATTTCAAAAACTACGGAAAATTAAAAAAATTTAAAAAATTTTGAAAATCTTTTGTTATTTTGAAAATTGTGGAAAATTTAAAACATTTTCGGAAAATTTTTAAAAATTTAAAAAATTATGAGATGATTTTTTGTTATTTTGATAATGTATAAAAATTTTAAAATTTAATATTTGAAATTTCTGCAGAATTTAAAAAATTTTGATAATTTTTCAAAATTTTGAAATATTTTGAAATTTTGATAATTTAATCGATAAACACAGGGGGAGAGAGATGCTCTATTTCAAAGGAGACGCGTTTACTTTGAAATAGAGCATCTCTCCCCCTGTGTTTCGGTAAACCAACCTCAGTTTTTTGCGGTTTCGTCCGACTGCAAGTACGTAGGTATCTTTGGGCATAACCCGGATATCGGCCAGTAAACTCAAAAAAAAAACTTCGCTGAATGAACGCATTTGCTCCAAATCCAACCCGACGACCGCAATACCTTCTTCTATAGCTATACATCGTACAGCAAGGAAGGTATAGAAGTTTTGTCGTGTGGTCTGTTATTTTTTCAAACTATATTTATTTTTGGATATTAAGATAGAGGCGATTTATTATTACTATTTTGTTAGAAACGCAGAAATGTTTCAGTTTTTAATGACACTTTGTGTTCTTACAGGGGTTCCAAATATAAACGAATACTACAGAGATCTGTCTTGCCATGGTGTCGTGAGCGGCCCAAACTGCAAGGGAAGATAATAATAAATTATAACTTGTTTGACTAGTTTACTGAATACTTTACGGTTAACACATTACTGTGTAAAATGTGGTTAATAGTTTGTGCCACTATTGTGGCTGTATTCTTTTATTTTATGGTTATAACGCCATATAACTATTGGAAAAACAAAAATATACTATACTTAAAACCATGGCCCATAGTAGGAAATATGGGTCCTCTTGTACTTCAAAAACGAGGCCTAAGTCAACTGATAGAAGATATGTACCAATCATTTCCAAAGGAAAGGTAAATCATTTGTTGTTTAATGTTGTTGCTCTTTTTTTCATATTAGCTTCTTTCCTTCCTTAATATTACTATTGTGTTTCTTCCCAGTTTTGTCTTTCCGTCACTGCTACTGTGAAACCCTTGGTTAAGAGTTCATAGTTTAATATGCGGTTAAAAACTGGGTTGCCGAGTTTAAGCGTGGTCGTGTGAGCACAAAGGACGAACCCCGCAGCGGACGCCCAAAAACGGCTACTACCCCGGATATAATTGAAAAAGTCCTCCGTATTGTATTAGATTACCATCGAGGAAAAGTGCGCGAGATAGCAGACATAGTGGGCATCTCAAAAGACAATGTGCACAGAATTTTAACTGAAGAATTGGAAATGAAAAGATACTCTGCGCGTTGGGTGCCGCGTTTGCTCACACCGGAGCTCAAACTGAATCGTTTGATTGTTTCGCGCGACCTTTTGGCACGTTTTCGCCGCAATCCAAAGAACTTTTGGCGCCGTTTCATAACCATCGATGAAAGCTGGGTCCACCATTACACTCCCGTAACCAAGGAACAGTCCAAACAATGAACACACAAAGGTTCTCCGCCACCGAAGAAGGCAAAAACGGTTTTGTCGGCAGCAACTGTATTTAGGGATTCTCATGGAATTATTTTCGTCAACTACTTGGAAAAGGAAAAAACAATAAATGGCGAGTATTATGCCAATTTGTTGCAGCAATTGAGCGACAAAATCAAAGATGAACGGCTTCATTTGGCAAAAACGAAAGTGCTTTTCCATCAAGATAACGCACCTGTACACACGTCTGCAATCGCCATGGCCAAAATTCATGAATTGGGATTCGAATTAGTGCCTCATTTGCATATTCGCCAGATTTGGCTCTCTGCGATTTTTATCTACTTACAAACCTGAAAATGGCTCGGCGGTAAAAGATTTTCATCCAATTCCGAGGTAATCGCTGCTGTAAACAGCTATTTTGAGGACTTGGGTTCATCGACCTACAAAGACGACATTGCTGCTTTGGAGCATCGTTGGAATAAGTGCGTTGAGCGAGCAGGAGACTGTATTGAAAAAAAAATAATTTTTTGCCCAAAAAGCTTGCGTTTAACTTTGTTAGACCACGTACATTTCAAACGATCCTCGTATTTGAATTTAATATATTATTTTGTGTTGTTGTGTGAAGCTGTATTTTAAACAGACGTCATTATTTATGGGTCATTAAGACAAACCCGTAAATGTAATAATAGGATGTTCTAAATCTAAAATGTGTGCTAATACGCAGCATTTTCTGGGTTTGTTATAGCAAAAATGAGATGAGTGGTGTTTACATCGTGCGCCTAGTTTCCTTTTGGTTTGGCCTATATAGTGTTTGGAACATGTGGAACATTTTATTTAGTAAATCCCCGATTGACCTTTAATTGGTATTGGATTTTTAGTGGTACCTAGGAGATTTTTAAGATTACTTTTTTGTAGAAATAATGAGCCGAAAACTTGCTATTTTGGAATAAACTTAAAATTGTCTTATGAATATGTGGTGGAATATGTGTATGTAAAATGTAGAAATTAGGCATTAAATATTGCTGTTCATTAGCTAACCACATTCTGCACAAAGCAATCGCGAAAAAACAGGTTTCTATTAAAACTACATAGAAATAAGACAACTTCGCAGAAAGACTGAGTCTCTTGACATACAGAGTGGCTGGGAAAACCCCGGCCACTTTCCTTGCGGTGGTCAAGAGATGGCGCTTTAGTAAGGAACAATTAAATTAAAATACTGGCAACAACGCAGAATCCAAGACGTTTAAGTTGTTTCGATTTTTCCTAACATTCGCAGTGGTATTTGACGTGTGTAAAAGACGAATTTAAAGTTCTTTTCCGAGCGCGTCTATTTTGAAGTAGAGCCCCTTTTCTGTTTTTTAAGCTGTCGTGCGGTTTTTTATATTTTTTTTCAGTTGCAACCAATCTATTAAAATTTTAAAATCGATTTCATAATTTGGCTTTTTTGACGATTACTCAATTAATCTGTTCGGTTAAACAACCAAATAGAACCCTTTCAGTGGTGGTTTCTTAATGACTTCTTGTTTCTATTGTCATTTAACATGCTCATGCCGATTTGGAAGCCAAAATTCGTAAGTTTTTCAAAAAGAAATTCGATGGTGGGGGGCAGTGGAAGGCGACAGGGAGATGGTGTTTGCAAACATCGGCTGTTCGACATGCGTAGAATACGAATTAAAGGTTTTTTCGAGCGCGTTTTTTTTAAATAGGGCACCCTTCCCCCCCTTTTTTTATTGGCGGAACAACCTCATTTTCTTGCGATTTCATCCGACGGCAATTCGCGATTTCCTATTCACCAGGCTTAAGGAACGTTTCTACTTTGTTGCTGTTATTTTCAGATTCGATGCGGTTCATCTCTTTTGTTTTCTACTGATGATGACTGCTTAACCGTCGAAATGTACATTTCGAGTACAAAGACTTCTTATGAAAATAAAAAAGTTTAATATTTTTTCTCATTTCTGTCTTTATTTTATACCTTGTTCCCCTTTTCACCTTTCACTTTATTCACTCAATGTTTTTCTGTTCTTTCTATTTCCACAGATGATCATTTTTTTCTTCTGTTCGTATTTATCTTCATATTTTTGTATAGTACTTCTACTTTACAACCCAATAGACAAAATTTTCATTGATAAAATATTATCATTAAAAACTTCTTCGCTTATTTTTACTTCCTCAAAAATTTTACGTAGCTATGTATGTTTTTACAGATATTTTGGAATCTACCAGTTTTTGCTGCCAACATTACTAATACGAGACTTGGACCTAATAAAAAGAATAACAGTGAAGGATTTTGAAGTATTTCCGGAACATCGCACTTTCGTATCCGCAGACGTTGATCCTCTATTTGCTACAAACCTCTTTGGCTTGCCAGGTTTGAATCATTAATAATGTTTACATATTTAGTAGTAGCAGCGTCGGTGGTCCAGTAGCATGCACATTTGCGTGAGTTGAAAGGTTTCCGTCCCCTTTTTTAGAAAGGACTGTTAACGATCGTTATTCTGTACCACACATGTGCAGATGTGTTAACCGGAAATATACTAAACAAACACATATTTATTCCGTTTTGATGTCACTTTGGACCTTAATTGCAGGTGGTGACAAATGGCGCGATATGAGAGCAACACTGAGCCCTTCTTTTACCAGCAGCAAAATGAGGATAATGTTTGGTCTTATGACACAATGTGCAAAACAATTCGTCAACTATTTTGAAAAACAAGGTGGTACTGTGACTGCAGAAATGAAAGACGCCTTTTCGAGATTTTCCATTGATGTAATTGCAACGACTGCTTTTGGTGTTACTTGTAATTCTTTAGAGAATCGAGATAATGAATTTTTTGTGATGGGCAAAGATGTGAGTGATTTTACTGGATTGAAGGTTATGAAGGTGTTTCTTTATACAATCAGCCCCACTCTTATGTCGGTAAGTGCACGAATAAGTTATAAAAGGTTTATAATTCATCATGCCATACATACCATGTATTAAATACCTTGGAAAAATTCAAAATTTTAATTATTGCAGATACTCAGAGTAAACGTTATTCCTAAACAAGTTAGCGCCTTTTTCCGAAAACTCATAAAAGAAACCTTAGCTGTACGCGAGCAAAGTGGAGTCGTACGGCCTGACATGATCTATTTGCTAATGGAAGCCAGAAAGGGTCGTTTGAAGTACGACGACCAAAGCAATGTTGTGGATTCTGGTTACGCAGTTGTTGAAGAATCAGACATAGGAAAAACCCAAAAACGACACAAAATGGAAATAACCGATGAGGATATAACGGCCCAAGCCCTGTTTTTCTTTCTTGCAGGTTTCGACACCGTTTCCACGACCATGAGCTTTGCAGCGTACGAATTAGCTGTTAATCCAAAGATACAAGAAAAACTTCGAAGAGAGGTTGATCGAGTTTTGGAAGATTCTGGTGGTAGTCAAGTTAGCTATGAGAAATTAGTGGAGATGAAGTATATGGATTTGGTAATAACAGGTAATATCGAATCATCAATGTAGATTTAAAGGGGAGAGTTACAAGGGAGATTCCAAGTTGAAAGAGAAGTTTTTAATGGTTCAAATAGTAACAACCTTATTCCAGAAACACTCCGAAAATGGCCACCTCTCGCATTCGCCGATAGAAGATCAGTTAAACCTTTTACAATTGAACCCGAATTACCTTGGGAAAAACCTGTACATTTTGATGCGGGAACGTCATGTTTGATTCCAATTCATGCCATTCACAGGGATCCTCAATATTATCCTAATCCAGAAAAGTTTGATCCAGAAAGGTTTAACGATGAGAACAAGCATACCATAAAACCT
This sequence comes from Ctenicera cuprea, assembly GCA_958336395.1. NCBI lineage: Eukaryota > Metazoa > Arthropoda > Insecta > Coleoptera > Elateridae > Ctenicera > Ctenicera cuprea. Next base: position 56,923,503 of record OY284489.1, read on the forward strand.
TTTACGTATTTACCTTTTGGTATAGGACCAAGGGGTTGCATTGGTAAGCAATGTTGCTTAAATCTATAAAATTGAGGGAAATATTGGTTATTGCATTTGGAAACCTCGTGGAAATAATGTAAAATAATAAACATTTTAGGTTCCCGCTTTGCTTTGCTTGAAAGCAAATTGATTTTGTTCAATGTTTTGAGTAAATTTGAAATTGTAACTGTGGAAAAGACGCCGATTCCATTGGTGTTAACCAAAAAGAGTATATTTCCAGCACCAGACGAAGGATTTTGGTTAGGGCTAAAGCCAAGGAAGAGATGAATTGATATATAGTAAGATTGTCTGTACCTGTCTTGATCTATGTATTATATAAATTTTTGTAGTTGCCTATATTTAAATAAACTATAGAAAACGTATACTTAGTAAATAATTTAAACTAATAAGATCAAAGTAAATAGCACAAATTTGTATCCATACGTACCCAATTAAACTACTTTTGTCCTGTTTATTTTTAAACAAACCCAAAAATTCCATCTTTTTTGTTTCCCGAGTTCTTTCGACCAACGTTAACTCAATTAAGAATTTAACCATGAAAGAATTCCAAACTTGATCACAAAATCGAACTCTTAGGGTTGCTTGTAAATCTTTGGGAAGCTCGATCACCAAATGTTATTATATGTGAGAACGTAAAAGCAATTGTACTAGATCAGAAAGTCTCAATATATGTATTTCTATGTGCTGTACGTTCCACTTCATCTAAGACAGTAAACGTTCCTCAGAATCCTGTTAGCAAGACATTTACTACGCCATGTGTTGGTTAATCAAACCAAAAAAATGTTGTGTTCAAACGTGCAAGGCTGATACCCTGAAAGACCAAACCATTATTAATAGGCACCTCTAGTCCCAACAAGACATACCTTCGGAGGTAACACGTTAAGCGCCAGCAATTTAAATCCAAAAGCAGTTTACCAACAGTCTCCGTTATCCACTAGTAGCCCACCAGTTTGTATTACGCGTGGACTAGGTGGGCTTCTGGTATCCCACGTGCAGTGTATTATTTAATAGAATGGTTCAAGTGTATTATGAGCTCTAGAAGGGTATTTTCAAAGGTTTTTTTTAAATTAGAAAAACGCATTTTAGTAAGCTTACAGAAAAGTACTGTGAGCATTTCAGATATCAAAATTTCTTATAAGCCGACGAATGGAATGGGGGTTAACGTGGGGAAAACATAGCCTACCCCCTAGTGCATTTAACCTCATAGAAACTAAAATGACAGTTTTCATATTTTTTTGCTTCGCCATTGGTATGATTCATCAATTTGACCGGCCATGAGCCAGCGTGAAGAAATGCGTGTTCTTAAAGGAAACAAAATTGCTAAATCCATGGTTACACTAGATACTGCCCTCTATTTTTCTCTGCATCTACCGCCGCAGTTTGTCTGTCTGGCATAAACCGCAAGCTATAAGTTAACGAACTATGAACTAAATTTACTTCCTCTTTTAATAAATAAATGTGCATGTCTTTTTATTTACATTGCTGCTCAGCGGTACTTCAAAAGGGGTATACCATGTGTCACCGACACTGCGGAACAAAGGAAAAATGCTATGTTATTTTTTGACAACAATTGTAATGCAGGTTAATTATAAACAAATTTATGCACGGATGTATCATAAATTGACAATTATACACGAATTTCTTTGTCATAAACGTCTTTTTATAGCCCATGGTCCTCTTTTTGCCCATGGGCTATAATAAAACGTCAAACAACGATATCATACCTAATAGAAACAGTGTAAACTGAGATTTTAGGCAATATGGCTACCGTTGTTTACCCGCTACCGTAGTTACGCTTCAAATCTCAAATTTAATCAAAGCAACGCTAGATGTGGGTGGAAAATTCAATTTATTTTAGAAATATTTTCAATTTATTTAAGAAATATTTTTAAATTAACAAATCTTCATCCGTGCATAAAGTTGTGTATGTACCACAGGCGTAACTTGCTTTTATGGCCTACGACGTATTCTTAGCCATCGGCTGCCGCCTCGGGCTCAAAATTGCGTCTTACGCCATAAAAAGCCTCTTTACGCCCTTAATACATAAATAACTATTTATACTATATTTATTTATTCCCTAGGTAAACTATAAGAAGCATTGTCAATTTTGTTTACATTTACTCATCAAGTGTCACGTGTCATAAATCTTGTTGAATACATTTGCCTCTGCTGCTATGAACCAGAATTGATATAGTTAGGGCACAGAGTCAGCCGATGCACGTCACAGACGTTTACAAATTTCCTGCATTTATATTTTAACATTTTTAGCTCATCTCAGTTGGATTTTTAGGGAGAATAAGTCATAAACTATTATTTATTCTAGGAGTAAAACACAGAACAGTACATAAACATTGCAGGATAAACTCACATTCACATTCAGGGTTGTGATGTCATCAGATGTCTGTGACGTGCATCAGCTGGCTCCGTACCCCAATATATGAGCCATATTTATTTACGAATCACTCGGGAATGACGGGCATGCCAATCAACGTAAAAAACGATTTTTGTTTTCGTTCCGTTCTGTACGTAGAACGTAGCAAACCCAAGTACGTTGTGTGATAGCGGCGTGAAACATTCACAGGACTTGTTGATCTATTCCTAAAATGAACACAAACTGTTTCCTTGTAATTTTGTGAACGCAATATAAATCGCGCATTTCGACAGGAAGTTCAGTTTATTTTTTAACATCAGTAAGAATAGTGTAAAGCGCTAAACAACCTCTCAGTTCCGTCTGCAACTCCAACCTGCCGTCAGATCGAACGAACGAACAGTCAGCAACAAAACTATTCCCACATACTTCTTCAAGAGCCCTGCCTTCAGATCAAGCAGTAGCTTCTGGTGCTAACAGGTTTTTCAGGCTCCTTTACGAGTCCTGCTTTTGGGTCGACTCTGACCGTTTCAATCTGCCTTCAGAGCAAGCTTTCGATTCGGAGAGCTGCAACCTGCTTGCAGATCAAAAGAGTAGTCAACAACACAACTTATCCTCGCAGGACCCTTTGAAGACTCTTGTTTCTTGTTTCTCATGATCGAACATGAGCTTCCAGTCCCAATCAACCCCACCTTACATGCTCCTTCTAGAGCTCTACTCTTGAATCGAACTAGACTTACCGATTCGAAGAGGTACAACCTGACGTCAGATCGAACAAATGGTCAGAAGCAAAGCCATCTCTGCAGGCTCCTTCAAGAGCCTGGTTCTTTCATCTAGCATCAGCTTACGGTCCCAGGCAACCAAAATCCCACCTCAGTCAAGAGCTTCCGGTTAGAAGCAAACGTCCTTTTTTGGTACATAATTTTTTGCCTCTGTTATTTTATTTTAGGCAGTATTTTTCAAAACATTTAAACAACGAAATTTGGTTAGCTACAGTAAGGTATGCGCGTGACCGTGCCCAAGGCTATGTTTCTAAACAGTTTTTAATTTGCTTCCGCTAGAGTTGTAGGGGTCATGCATTTTACGGTCACTGTCCACGCATTAAAAGTTAGTACAAAAATACTTTAGAACATATAATAATTAACCTACTACTCATATATTATAAATTCAGAAGTTTCACCGTCTAAATTGTTTTGTATACATATATATAATATTGGTTTATAGATTTTCTTGCTTTTAAAGAAATTTTCATAAAAGTCTCTCATTCGCCGTATTAGCACCTTTAATTTAATTTACATTGCAAAGTTGCAGCTATTAACCAACCTGTTTGTCTAGAACCCACATATTTACGCGTTTATTACATACGGCTCAAATTTGTTTGAACAACGATACGCACGAATAGAAATGCGGCACAAAATGTCACACAATATCACTAAAAAGTAGGACAATCATTAAGATATGAACAGATAAAAGCAGTAATTGGGCAAACAGGTATTCACCAACATTACAAACGATATTTGTTCAGAAATTTCTAAAATAAACAGAGTCAGCTCGGGTTTACTTGCAGCTATGAGATGGGAACGAACCTATTTGATATTTTTTATCGTGTTTTGGCGATGTTAGGGTTCTTCTTACAAATAAACAAATCAAAAATCACACTACATGACCCCAAAATGTGAAGTAATACAAACGCTCGCATTTCAAAATACGATAACAATATTTAAAGCAATTGCAAATTAATTTACAAAACTAGCAGAACTGATGGGCTTAGTCCTACGGTTTTATTTACAAACAAATGATAGTAAATTTATTAACAAAGAATAATGATGTAATTAATACATTCCGTCGGTATTGCATTTCAATGCGCGACCCGATACGCTACCTTGTTTTCGCTTATTTATTGTTAATAAAAATAAATAAAAAAAAGCGCAGGGCTTAACCCACGGGTTCCACTATCTATCTATCTATAAAAAAAATCCGAATTCTATCCCCTGTTTTATTTTTAGTGGCAAGGGGCTCCCGCTTCTAGAAGCGATATATTTACGCGTCCATTATATAAGACGCATTTTACTCTGCACAACAGGCCGCTACAGTTTTCAATACAGATTCAATAATGATTGGTTGTCTACGGCTTGTTTTGCATGATTGAAACATTATTCCCAGATCAGAGTCAGCGAGAAGCACACTTGCTGGACTTCCGCATGCCTTTCATTTAGATTTTAGTTACGACAGGATTCAGGACAGCTCAGCACTAAAAACAGATCAGATCATGCAAACGAAACCACACGCAAACATAATCATATTTAACTCAAATCAGGTTCACAAATTGCTTTGCAGCTGAGGTTTTAAGAAGGCAGATATCTGGAAATGTTGTTTTATCACCTACAATTATTCTGCACCCTCGAGTACTGGATTATCATTTACAGTTTAATAATTAACTTCAGGTAGGAGTAACTTTATTTATAACCGAATATACCATGCACAATAATCACTATTAATCAAGAAAGGGCATTTATTTCTACAGTCAGAAGAGTCTCAAATGTGAAATTTAAAATTTTTAAACACTCATGAATTGGGTCAATTTGAATTATTATTAAAAAGGGGTACATGTATTTTTAAGGGATGTAACTACAAAATAAGAAACATTTGAATGGTTACTTAGTATGAGTTACGCAGGTTTAATCGCTGACTGCGTATTTCGAATATACAATACTGCGGGCGGCATTCGGTACAGGTATTGCATATTGACGGGCATATTTATTACAGTTTTAAAAAAAGGTTGCACGAAAAGCGTGGGGCGTAGACCACGGGTTCCGATAGTATTAATATAATTCGTTTGAAGGGAGATAACGCGTATTCGTCCAATCAAAACTAATTACGTCATACGGCCTTCGAGTTCAAGTACGTAAACAAACATTAGCTCGCAGGAATCTCTCATAACAGTCCAGGCCCACTCAGTTGTGGTTTAAATTCTATCGACTGCTAAAGCAGTTGTTACTTACTAAAAGTGAAAGTGGTGTGTTTATTTTTAGAACAGCAAAATAATATTCTTTTTAATGTGAGCTTCATCGAGCATTGTTGTTTTTAACTTGAGTATTCCAATGTTATGAGTTTTGATAATAATTTTTATTTGAACAAGGTGAGAATGTAATAATTTTAACGAAAAGTAACTTAAATATGTTTGGCAAATTTTATGAAATATTATTTGTATGAATTATTTTATTATCGCTGTAAATAAATCGTAACATTATTATGAGCACATTTTTGTAAACAAACCTCTTCACACAATGCTAACCTTTCGTCAAAGTCAAACACTAACATTAACACCTTGACACGTATATTACAAAAATTACTACTATTGTTAATATAATATTTATTTTTAGCAAAAAGCAGATTTTAAACAAATCAAGAAATATACTGCAGCAAATCGAGAACAGGATTAGGATTGAAAAATGTTTTTCTTTGTCGTGGTGGTTCTGATACTTGTTCTAATTTACCTGAAAACATCCAAACCGCACAAGTACTGGAAGGAAAAGGGCATTCGCTATGTGAAACCTTGGCCTTTGGTTGGTTATATGGCTTCCAATATTTTTCAAATTAAAGCGTTCCCTTATATATTGCAGGATTTGTACGACACGTTTCCAGAACAAAGGTAAATTTTTCTTATTATTATATTTAGTTAAGAATTGTGATTATTTTTACAGCACAAAATAAAATTGTTTAGAAAAATGAGCGAAACACTTCGCCTGGACTTTCCTATACATTTAAATACATTGTTTTATATTTTCCAACACTTTCGATATACACCCCTCTCTAGACACGACTAGTTAAAGTAAATAGTTCTTATAAGTTGTAACATCTTGAAGCGGTTGAAGACAGACCGACCGCTGCGCTGCAAGCATAAGGTTGGGTAAAATATTAATAACTCGAGAAGTATTATTTTTAGCAAGAAATTACTCTTATTAATTTGTATTTAGAATTTCAAAACCTTTCTGATTTTAATGCCAAAATGCCACGTTTCCATTTAAAAAAAAGTTATTTTTTACCGTGGCCGCCATATTAAAATTGGAAACTCAAGTTTTTTTCATAAATACAATCGAGAAGAATTTGCCCTACAACTTTCCTCTTGGGTTTGCGAGTCTATCTATTAAAATAAAAAAGTTAGCCTACATTGAACATTAAACGACTAGTACAAGAATACAACTGCTGTAGAAAGTATGTGAAAATGACAAAAAGATTATTAAGGGGCAAAAAATTCGATTTCTTGTAAAAAGATTCTCCTAGAGCAAACAAAAGAAGAAATCAATTTTTTAATTTCGTAGCGAAAATTTTGGGGGGAGGGGAAACAGTAGCCCTCCTAAATATTAAAGTATCAAAAAAATATTATGATATTTGGATTTTGCTATCAATGATGAGCTATATTGCTTTAACAGAAATATTTTATTGCCCCCCGTTAAATAAATAAAAGGGTACCAATTTTCAAAAATTCATAGAGGGCGTCAGTGACATTATAGCAATGCGCAAAAAAACAAATTGTAGAAGATTCCCAGCTCTATCGGCTTAAAAAGTTTAAACAAAAACGTGTGGGCAGTTTTTGAGAAATATTTTTTTGAAACATTCCAAAACTTTGGAGTGATGTCATTGCGATCGTTTTTATATTTATAAAAATTAATTATATTTCATGGTATAGTACCCTTGAAGGGCTACCAAACAAGATGTAGTTGATTCCAATCAGATAACTGGTTTTTGAGTAAATGGGCGTTAAAGTCGAAATGTTCAAAAATTCGTAGCGGCCGCCATTTTAAAGCTATAGAGTTCGGTAAAAAATCGTTTGATTTGTCCTAAGGCCTTCTTTAATCTCCATAACGGACCCACCCACAGACAGACATTTTTTTTAAATTACTTTTTTGGGGTCCATGGACCCCCCCCCCCCCCCCCCCCCCCCCCCCCCGACTATTTCCGTTAAAATCTCAACTTTGAAATTTTGCATGAAATCAATACTTCCCTATACTGAAAGTATAGGAAAGTAAAAATTGGTGAATTTTTTAAATAACAACAATCAAATGTGTGTGGGCGAATGGGAGTGTGTGTATGGGTATGTGCGCTCCATATCTCCCAACGTTCCGGTTCAACTCGCCGCGGCCGATTCGCCGCGAAGGCCGGCTCGCCGCGGTTCGACTCGCCGCGGACCAGCTTGCCGCGAGGTATTGTAGTTCTACAAACTCGTTGTAATTTTTAATGTATTTTTAAATAATGGTTGGATTGCACCGAAACTTTTGATATTCGCCTCTGGCGATATATAATTCAAAATTATTTTAACATGCATTATTTACAATTTTTTCCTAAAATTTATACGCAAAAATAGTTTCCAAAATCTATTAAAAAACAAAACATACGAAAAAACAGTATCAAAATTCAAAACACAACAAAAGGTAGCCCTAAACGTTTTCACTTAGTTGCACTAAAGACAATTACTGAATTTGTGTACAGATTGCTTTGTTTTTTATTTGTTTGAAACAAGCGCCTGTATACCTACACTTTAAAGCAAAATATTAAGACAAAAATGGCGGTTCAACGCACTTTTACTTTCTTGTAATACATTGATTTAATTTTGTTATATTAATTCAATTGCTTTGACATTTAACACTATTATTAACAAGTAGAGTAAAATGAAAAAAATTTTTAATAGATTTTTGAACATAATCTTACTTATAGTGAGGGAGGTTAAGAGGTTTAACTCATAATTAGGAAATGGTCAGTGGCCATTATCGTACTTCAAACTACAAATTTTATTAACTTACGCGGCGCGTCGGTCTGCGGCGAGTCGGACCGCGGAGAGTCGGACCACGGCGAGTTGGCCGCGGCGAGCTGGGTCTGCGACGAGTCGGCCGTGGCGAGTCGGCCGCGGCAACTTGTTCCTTTTCGATCTCCCAAACGGATGATCCGATTTCAATGAGCTTTAGAATGTATCAAAAACTCAATAAGCTTTAAAAGATCCAAAACGGAAGCGGAAGTTAGACCCGTTTTTTTGTAGCACTTTTATCGGAAAACAAGTTTTCTAAATCTGAAACAAGAATCTTATAGCCCTTTAGGTAAAATCGAATCCTTTTCTTCCGAACTTTATGACCGCTGCGAATATTTGAAAGTTTAGAATTTTGAGCCTTATTACTTTAAAATCCAGTTTGACAAATGGGATTTAAATAGAGGTTTTTATAGAGATAGAATGTTACTTGTGCAAAAAAAAATTTTAAAACTAAAAATCATTGAAGTGAAACATATTTTTAAAATTCTCAAATAATATTGCTCAAAAACTGGCTACACGATTTTTTTTTAATTTGTCAAACTTTTAGAGCTGGAGATGAGCTACAATTTGGTTCGTGTCCCAGCCCGTTTATTTTTATCTGACGGTTTCTATAAATTTTGGAACGTGTTTTAACACCTCTTCACATAGCCAAATGTAACCAGAAGTTGGGAAAAAGGTAACCGCTTTGTATTTGCAAGTGTAACCGTAGAGCATATAAAAGTAGGCCAAATGGCGAACTTTGTCCCATTTAATCGCTCCATACGATAACCTTTGAATGACCGCACGCATGCTTAAAGCTCAATCTGGTGGGCTAGCCTAAAGTTATCCGAAAGAGTTACTTAATGGTTGAATTACAAAACATTCTTAATAGATAACATTTTTGTCGTTACCAATAATTAACCATATAATATGCGAATTAATCGACCTTGAGATATGGCAAAAGTTCATGCAATTAAGATACTTTTGACCTACCACGTAAATGATACCCAAGGGTTTGATTTAAAAGACGCCTTTAAATTAATATTGTTGGTGTGGTAAATAGACGACCAGACAATTTAAGATCAGGATAGGTATTAAAAAACAATTAAAAAAACATATTTAACTAAAAAATGTTTATTATAAAGAGATCACAATATAAGTAGATAATAAATTTAAACGCCAAAAATTATATATTTATTTACATGTTGAGAAACTTATTAACTACTCACTTAAAAAAAAGTAGAAAAAAATAGATCGCTTCAAAGATGCGAAGTCATATCCTAGTCTTGAATTCTACTTAAAAAACATTTTTTTCGCTTGCAAAAAAGTTAACTTTTTAAGTTAACATTTGGGAAACTTTTAAAGACGTTTATTGAGCATCTAGCTGAAAGTTAACCACTGTAGGTAACTTAAGAGACGCGCAGCCAAATCCTATATATTAAGTCTATTTATAAGTTAACCTGTTAGCTTACGAAACGGTTAGCTTTTTTCGGATAACTGTTTGTTAACTATAAGTAGAACTTGAAGAATACTTTCATTGCGGCAATATTATGGATGCATAAAATACATCTATAGGATACCATAAGTAAATCAGTTTTGCGTGTCAAAAAATGATCGCTTTCTGGACAATCCAGGTTAACTTTGGTTATTACTCAAAAACGAATTATCAGATTAGGATAAAATATGATATTGGAAATTCCCTATGGGTACACAATGTTACAAGCTGCAAAAACTTAGAAACTACTTAAACTGGGAAGTGAACAAAAAAACACCGTAGGTAACTTAAAAGATGCGCGGTCAAATCCTATATTTTAAGTCTATTCATAAGTTAACTTTTTTGGTTATGTTATGATAAGGCTAGATGCATAAAATCCATCTATAGGATACCATGAGCAAGTCATCTTTGCGAGTCAAAAAATGATCGTTTTCTGGACAATCAAGGTTAACTTTGGTTATGTGGGTAATTACTCCAAAACGAATTATAAGATCGGAATAAAATATGATATTGGAAATTTCCTCAGGATACACAATGTTACAAGTTGCAATAACTTAGAAACTACTTAAACTGGGAAGTGAAAAAAAATCAAAATTATACCTTAAAAAATATTACTTAAAAACTGGCAACAATATTTCTTTTTAATTTTGCAAGCCAACAGAACTAGGGATGAGCTGTAGCTTAGTTCGTGTCGCAATCCGCTAGTTTGTCTGCGATGAATGTTTGAAGATAGAAAATTCTGTGTTTAATAACCGGGAGATGATAAAAAGATTCTGTTTAAGCTAAATTGCTCATGAGTGATAGTAGAATGAAAGTGTCGCAACCTAATTTTTAGGTGTAGCAATATTTAGGCAGGTTAATTTTCCCCTTCCACTAAATGTTTGGTGGATGAATTTGTCCCCCCGGTTTTCTTTAGTTTTCTTTAAATCCCTAAATTCAGCGTAGTGTCAGTTTACTTTACAATATCACTCGCTCTTTCTCTCTATCTGACTCCCATGCGTTGACTGAAGTCTTTCGGCACGTGACCGAAGTACACATCCACACAGCTACCTGTCGACCTTTGTTTTCTCAACTATTATTTGTTTGTAAAAGTAGTTTCCAGATTTTCACTAAGTTGATACTATTATTGCTATATGAAAGCTTTAGTATCATGTGGTATGTTCTTATAATATTACTATTATGTAGCTATGCTCGTAAAATACAATCATATGCCACTCATTAAGTGAAAAATAATCGGGGTGAGAAATTGTGTTCATTCTGCTTAAGAAAATTGTAGCTCGCATAATTTTCAAGCAAAATAAGCACTCGTTGCTATGCAACAAGTTTTCGTAATTAAATAATCTGGTTATTTTTCAATTTACCAAAGCACCTCTTTCAATTTATGCAATAAGTAATAAATATGTAGTTTAAAATGTTTAATCCAGAAAATAAATTTCTGGACTATTGAACAGACGCTTATTATATCCTTAGCTGTTGAGTCGTCCATAAACCCTATCAATTTTTGTATATCTATAAACTTTTTCTGATGTCATACTTTGATGACGTACAGTCACAGTATAAGTAAATTTCAATTTTATTTTAATACCTGCTTATTCATTTTTCCAGATACTTTGGATGTTATCAGTTCCTGGAGCCAAACTTACTGATACGTGATCCAGAATTGATCAAGACAATATTGGTAAAAGAATTCGAAACGTTTCCAGAACATAGATCAATCATCGATGTGGAAACAGATCCAATGTGGGCAAAAAATCTTTTCGCCATGAGAGGTACATTCATTAATGTGAAACTTTCAGCACCAATAATAATAAACAACCTTGTTATTTCCAGGTGGCGACGAATGGCGCGACATGAGATCGACTTTAAGCCCAGCTTTTACCAGTAGCAAAATGAGGATGATGTTTGGTCTGATGAAAGACATCACAAAACAATTAACCGGGCATTTTTCAAATCAAAATGGCACAATTTCAGTGGAACTGAAAGACGCTACCACGAGGTACGCTAACGATGTTATAGCATCAACAGCATTTGGAGTCACTTGTAATTCATTCAAAGATCCAGAAAACGATTTCTATTTGATGACCAAGGAAGTTACAGATTTTAGGGTAACTAGATTGCTCAAGTTTTTCGGATATTCCATAAGCCCCACATTAATGAAAGTAAGTTAAACTTATTATAAAGTTAAAATCTATTTGTGTATTTGAGTTATTTAAATTCAGGATGTTTGGAGAAGATATCTACGGATTTTACCGGAGCATCATACATGAAACCATTCAAATTCGTGAGGCACAAGGAATTAACCGACCGGACATGATTCATCTACTTTTGGAAGCAAGAAAAGGGTGTTTGGAGCATGAAAGCTCTGCAGTTCCAGATTCTGGCTTTGCTGTTGTTGAAGAATCGGAAATTGGAAAAGCCCCAAAAAGAAGAAAAACTGAAATTACGGATGATGACATAACCGCACAAGCCTTTCTATTCTTTTTTGCAGGATTTGAAACGGTATCCACTGCAATGAGCCATTTGGCATACGAATTGGCGCTTGATATGGAGATTCAGGAACGACTCCGGGAGGAGGTTGATCAAGCACAAGGCGAATGTGGAGGTGACATCACATACGAAGTTCTGCTTCGAATGAAGTATTTGGATATGGTGGTGTCAGGTAAAATTTGATCCAATATTCAAATCCAGTTCTTATGAAAATGCTTTGTAGAAACTCTTAGGAAATGGCCGCCTGCAGTTTTAAACGACAGAAGAACAGTAAGACCATTTACCATAGAACCAAAAAAGGTTTGGGAAAAAACCTTAAATTTAGATGTAGGTACCTTATGTATGTTTCCCACTTTTGCTATTCATAGGGATCCCAAGAATTATCCCGAACCTGACAAGTTTGATCCCGAAAGATTTAGTGATGAAAATAAAAGCAAAATCAAACCCTATACGTATATGCCTTTTGGCGCTGGACCAAGAAATTGTATTGGTAAGAAGTTTCTTTGGTAATTTAACCTTCTATCCTTTTTAGCTATTTTGTAAAGAAATTGCTGTATATATTTTGGTTTTAGGTTCACGTTTTGCGTTGTTGGAAATGAAAACTTTCATATTCTACCTGCTAAGTGAGTTTGAAATCATACCAACTGAGAAAACTCAAAATCCTTTGATTATAAGTAAACGAAAATTTAACCCCGTTCCTGATAAAGGTTTTTGGGTGGGATTAAAACCGAGACACAAGAAAATGGCATAGTGGGCTTAGAGTACTTAAATATTAAAAATTGTATTTTACCTAAATGAAATATATTTTTATGAATTAATGTGTATATGTTCAAACTATGTTTTTGTTAGTAAGAATGAAATTTCCTTTTATTTGCTGTAAATACTATAATGTAAAAAGAGATGACGTACGTGAATCCCTAGTTGGGTCGCCTATTATCTCCGTTCCTTGTCGTTGTCATTACTTGCCTCTATGCAGATATCCATGTAATTACAAAATTTCATAAATTGCTCATATACGTGCTTGGTTTTTGTTACAAATGTAGCGTATGCAACCATATTGTTTTCGTACTAACTCTCGTTTCACTACAGATCAGATGATGCGGACCTGAAGGCCCGCGACTATACACCTTACGGTTTTAAGCCTAGGAAAGAAATAAAAGGAAAAGCTTTAACTACAGTCCAGAAAAACCACCTCCAAGGGATTACAAAACACCCTTCACCATTTAAAAATTAGCGGGGAGACCACTCCCACATACAATCCATTGTACAAGCACGCAACATTTAAGCAAAAAACTAAAGAACCAGTATTGGCAGCAACCACACCAATCAGTCGCGACAAACGACTGAAGGACCACATACAACCACACAGCCCGCCATCAAGATTCACTCATATCGAGTCGGCTCAACACTAACTCACACTGGACCACCTGTACATTCCTGGAGGAGGAAAACATCCCTGATTCCGGCTCATCTAGGTATTCGAAGACCAGATCGTCCGCCATCTTGTTGAAATGGGTGAACATTTCCGGCTCGCTCTTCCTGGTAAAGGTAGAAGGCCAGGGGAAGTCGTCCGTTCTGCCGTATCGTTTTCTAACGGCCAGCTTTCTCGGATGGCTACAGTGTATTAGGACATGTCCTACGGAATCCGCTTCTATGTTGCATACGCAGCGCTCTATCACGGCTCGCAAATTAAATATGCGGTTCGAGTTGAATGGGCCGTAGCCAAACTGCTTTTCTCTCTAAATGATGATGAGTATCCGAGACTTCGGGGACAATGCGGAACACAAACGTCCCAGTGTTTCCCGACGACCACAGGTGCTCAGTTGAAGTTGTGCTACCTTGACTTGTAGGTCACCTTTTCTGGGTGAACAACGGACTTCTTCCATCGCCCCAGAAAGTTCGGTTTTGTTAGATTTGATGTCCGCGGCCTAGATGCATACAATTTGCAGATGCGCTTTGACCCAGGACAGGGAAAATGGGCAGCCCGACCGCTGCAGAGTGCAGCTGCAGCAAACGAAAATAGATGTCCAACGCCACGTAGTTGGTGTGAATAGGAGAGGTAACGTCCGAAAGCACTGAATGGGAATTTGAGTTCATACGGACGGTTACAAACACCACTACGGCTGTTTCTACACCCTGTGCCGCGTTCGAGCCATCAGTAAAAATCAGGGTACCACTTGCAATCAGAGAAAGAAAGCATGCCTTTTTGAGAATTGGTGTGCGAGGAGGGGGAGCAGCGATCTAATATCCGCCCTTTCCCCCTTTTTGCGTTACCACCTTCAACTTCAAGCGTATATCGACTACCCCTTACATAATACGGACGTTGCGGATTTTATGTTGTTGCTTAAACTCTGAAATCCGGGAATTTGTTTCTTGTAATATCGCTCTTATAGTCATGCATTTAAAACAATTTTAGGTAGAATGTATTCAACATCTAGGTTAAAATTACATTATACCTAAAGTTCTTTAAACAAAACAGAGGTAGAATGTTTAATACCAGGAAAAAAACAACTATTCAAGAATATACCTAACCCTGCATGCTTGGTTGCATATCCTCTTCCGTAAAAAGTTATTACCACAATACAACGGCTGTAAATGTACGTCCTTGGACCCTATTACAGTATTGCATAGGTTAGTGCAAAATGCTTTCAGCAAGTGTGTTAATACAACACTAGGTCAAGTGCGCTAGAGGGTATTGACTTGTTATGCAACTGAAGGTTGCAAGTAATTGAGTAATAATTTGTTGGTCGAGTTCGTATCTATAAGATAAGTACTATTAATATTATAGTGCTTCTGTTTCTGTCTATACAGGGTGTTCTAGACGTAACGCCTCACTGTTATATGCATTATTTTATATTTATACAAAGAACGGTATTGAATTCTAAATCTAATAGGTTTGGATCTTGGTTCTGTCATAAGTATTATTTGTGTCCGTTTAAGTTTAAGTGTTTAAGTTAAATGGGTCGACAATATAATAGAATCTATGATAAAACATCCTTGCAAAAAACTGCCTCCAAATAAATTCCCGAAGAAACATCCCCAGAAAAAAAAACTTGGCTATAAAAGCCCCGGGAAAAAGGCTAGGATAAAAATTCCCAGCAAAAAAAGCTTAAAACACCTTCTCGTAGGAGGCTATATTGCAATAGCCGCTCAAATGCATGTATCATTTCAATAGTGGTTACCTTGAGAACCTTTTGTACTGTTGGGTTGCGATAAATTGTAGAAACCTTATTTTGAGTATAAAAACAGTTCACTTACAAGGTATAAAATTTGTGCGACAAAATATAGTTTAAAAATATGTGGATTGCATTTGCGGGTACGAAGTGAGAAGTGCTTTATTTTGTTTTATTTGCCTTGTAATGAAATTTTGATGTATAACATTTTCCTGCACAGTGACATGTGTAAAAGATTTAAGATATTTAAGTGAGAACGTATAAAAACATCATTCAATACACCCACAATTTATTTATGTTGCACTTTAGTCTGGTAGATGGCTCTGATAAGGTGGTTTCAAAAACCAACCACTACTACAGGTTTATACAATGCAGTGTAGTCTGGTAAATGGCTTCGAGAAGCTGGTTTCAAAAACAAAACAACTACTACAGGTCTACACATTGCACTATGGTCTGGTAGATGGCTTTGATAAGGTGGTTTCAAAAACCATCCACTACTACAGGTTTATACAATGCAGTGTAGTCTGGTAAATGGCTTCGATAAGCTGGTTTCAAAAACAAAACAACTACTACAGGTCTACACATTGCAGTATGGTCTGGTAGATGGCTTTGATAAGGTGGTTTCAAAAACAAACTACTATCCGGCGAAATTGTTTCGTAAGGCTATCCGATTTGCATACAAATTGATATTCGAGGGATTTTGGAGCTGGTAATTACGAATCCAAGATTTAAAAGACAAAATCCAAGATGGCGAATTCAATATGGCGGAACTATTTTGTAACGTTATTTTTTTGCATAAAAATTGGTATTCAATAGATTTTAAGGCTGCTAATTACGAATCCAGAATCTAAATTATGAAACTGAAGATGGTGGAATTATTTGATAAAATTGTGCTAATTGCACAAAGATAAAGAAGGTTTTATTATTACAATATAATAAGTTTTAATGTAACTCATTGACGCGCATTAACGTTTTATATCGATTCCTACATCTAACTAGTACATGACATAACCGTTTTCGTAAATCATACAATTTAAAATTCACTTTTAGTAAGAACACGCTAAGTAGTTTCACTTAGAACTTGCGTGCGCGGCATGCACCTCTTTGTATCCATACCAATACATTTTTTACGTCGCTAAATTGATTCCATGAATTTTGTTATTATTTTTTAATGATTTTTAGCATACCGCAAAAAAGAGAGAAAATTGTTAGGGGATTTTCTAAACACAAAATATGACTGTGGAAGCGAATCCTAGTAACAAATTCTACGCAATTTTCTCCATTCCATAAATAATACTCTCGCTTGTCTCACTGACTTAGAAACCTGTTACAGATAAGGCCGCTGTGCTAGATTTGTTCGGTCTATGACCGTCCTCGAACCCAAACACGCTGATAGTGCAATTTTAGTTTAGATACTAATCCAAATTCCCAATAATCTACGTCAAACATTATTGGGGCACTGACATTTAAAGCTTTGCGAAGGTCGCGAGATGTGTGATCTCAGGTCTTTGACACTGCATGTGGCAGCGGTATTTTCAAAAGTTTGAAAGGGTATTGACTTGCTTCTTAAAAATGTGATTGTTTTAAATCGGTGGATCAAAATAAATTAACAATACAATGCTGTGGTATTTAATAAATAAGGGTTTCAAAATTTAAAATTATTTCAAAATTATCAAAATATAAAAAAAAACAAATCCTTTTTAAATTTTAGAAATTTCCAACATTTTTTCACAAATATTTTTATAAATTTGAACAATATTTAAAACTTTTAAATTTTTCAAAAATCAAACGCTTAAAAATTTTTCCAGATTTCAAAACATTTTGAACTGAAATTTTAAAATAAAATTTACGATATCCCATATTTTTAACACTTAAATATTTTAAAATTTATGTTTTTAAAATTTTAATAGTATATTTTTCAACGAGCGTATAACGATGTCTATTATTCATGATGATGAAGTTTATGACACGATCGTAAGCGAGTGTCGTAATTCATCCGAATGAGTAATAGGTAGGGATACAGCGAGCAGTACTTTTTCAAAATGCCGAATAACGGATATTCGGTATTCGGTTGCTCAGCCGGATAGCCGGATACCGGATTATCCGGCATAGTTTTTACTTTCGAAGTTGTTTCAGCTTAACTGCAGTAAAATTTAGGTTTTAAGACGACGATATCCAAAAATTCTTTTAAAAAATTCAAGGGTCAAGGGGCCAAGGCTCTAATTTTACTGTGAAGTCCTCTACGAATTTTTGAAACTTGTAAATTAATGGTAACAGGGGGTTAAGTGACTAAAATTCATGTTTGAGTACAATTGCTCATCTGTAATAGTAGAATCAAATATTCTAAACATGTTTTTGTCTGTAATAATTTTTAGGGGGGAGTGGGGAAGAGGTTAGTACTTATAGTCCTTACATGTTTTGGCTAACAGATTTTATTTTCTAGTTCATGGCTTTATTTTTTCTGAAAATCGTCGAAAAATTATTATTGGTTTTATTTTATGGCACATTACATATCATACTTGTATTCTTAAAGATGGCGTGGGTTTAAGAAGTGGCTGAGATGGCTGTAGCCTTCCATCCTCAATTAAAAATTTTAAAACGTGTAAACAATGTCGGAGATATAACGCAAAAAAGGCTATAAGAAGAACAAACCGAAAAAAGAAACGAAAACATAAAAAATAGTGAAGCACAGAAACAAGAAGTATTGAAATTAAAAACCGATTAAATGAATTATATAAAAGCAAAAAAGGTAGACCATACTGTAACAAGAAGTTTACTAGTATATGCTAAAAAAATTATTATCATTAAAAATCAACCATGCCGATGTGGTTGTTGCAAAGGCATTGCTAAAGTCTAAGAGTTTAAAAACACAAAAAAAAGGAGCAGAAGAATGATAAAACTAGGTAGTTGAGGAACTACAAAAAACAAGCTTCGGAAAAAAAAAGAAAAGCAGTTTAGATGATTTTGTAATTATGACTCCCAAATTAAAACTGTCCAAAAATTAATTTCTAAATAAATTTAATACTTTGGTTTTTAGTAAAGTTATATTTTTTATTATAATTGCGCATATAATTACGTCCGTGATTCCTTACTGAAAATTTGTTTTTAGTTGAATTATTGTTCAGTTTTTTTTAATAGAAGATATATTTTAACTATAGTGAATTTTATAATATCCAGTATTACTTGTGTTCTTTCGTCTGAATATTGTATTTTTATATTTTTATACGAATGTTGTTTATTTCTTTTTCGCATTTTTACATTTTTTTTTATAATACATTTTATATAAAATTTTCTTTGCAAATTAAATAAAATCTTTGTAAATAAACGTTTTTTATGCAATTTATTTTCTTAAAAAGATGTACCGATTTATACTTTTTTGTTTATTACTTTGATTATAATGCTGAACATTATGCAGTACAATTAATTTGTAGGCCTAAGCAAGGTCAATAAAAGGTCACTTTTTTGCCAAGCGAAATAGCGTTCAAGTCACTATTTTTTTTTAATTAGGTATAAGTTTCTGTAACTAAAAGGGTAATTCTAAATCATGAACTCCACCAAAATATAACTTGCATGCACCACAGGCAAAAAGGTGCAAAAACTCGAGTTGGTAGCTAATAACACGATCGTAAAGTTAAACGTTTCTTTGTACCTGCATTTGGCGATAAGCAGACCGATATCGGCCCCTTTGCAGTTGCAGTTTTTATACACCTAACTTGAAATTTTACAATCATTAGTGTCAAAATAACACTTAACACCTAATAAATTTCGTTAGTTTTCAGGTAGAAACGTTGTAAACTGTGGTTTTAGGGGTTATATTTCTAAATAGTTTTTCAGCTTCTGAATTTTTAAATATTAGACGGTTAGTGTCAAAATAACACTTATCACCTTATTAAGTGTTTGGCTTGAGTGAAGGGAAGAATAATATTATATAGCACAAATTTTAAAAATAAAATAGTAAATTTAGTTTTTTAAAAAAAACGTCGAAAGAAGGGGAAAAATTGCTACTTTTATTAAAAAAATTTTTTTTGTTATCCAAAAATTAATGCCGCGTCATCTATAAAAATTTATTAATTCTAAGTTTTCCATAAATATATTAGGTAAAAGACGTGAAATTCGACTTATACAATGACAAGACAAAAATGTGTTTTTTTGTTAGGTAGATTCTCGAAAACAGTTTTTATAGACACAGTTTTAGCTTTAAGGGTTATCCTACTCAGCTAACTGCTAACACACCTTGTAATTCTGCTTGAATTAGAAATATAGTGACGTTTTTTCATGTCACATTTCATATGATTCTAACTCGACAACGAAAACATCTTAAATTGCTTCTTTTTTCCCAATTTTCAATACGTCGCGTCGCGTCGTGCTCATAACAGATAAGACCGATGCGCTGAGGATAGCAGTTTTATTAATTTTTGTCAGTTTTCTATGAAAATCCGATTGCGCTTGGTTATTGATTTTACTTGTCGCTGCGGTTGATTGCGGATTATTATTTACAACATAAATTGTAATATTTTAAGATTTTTTTGTTTGACCCTAACATTGTCAGATGTTCTTAAAACGCATTTAAATTGATCGCGCCCAGTTTGAGAAAACTTTCGTTGGGGCGCTATTTCGTATAGCTTCCCTCCGCGTCGTTATCAAAATCGGAAACCGCCCCTGCTTAAAAGTATCATAAATCTAAGCGATGATGAGTCACTACCTGCATACCATAACTTAAAGAGTATGCACGAACCCTATGGCCTTATTCTGTAGTGTTTTACAAAGAGAGAGAGAGAGAGCACCGAGACAAGGAAACTACTAAATGTACTATTTCAAGGATGTGCTAATTAGCTCTAATATTGTTTTTTGTTCACAATTAATATTGAAAATCTGTCAAGGAATTTGATTGTTACAAGAATTTATAATTTTTAACAATTGTTAAAACTAAAACATGTTCTATACTGATAAATCCAACATCATCAAGAAATCAACTGAAATTTAAATAAAATACTGACGATTGACCATCAAGTGCATTTTATAGCTTCCTTGTCTTGGATCTCTGTCACATGTCACATGTACTGCAAAATTGAGACCTGCATATCATAGCAACAAGCGGTTCATTCATCCTCTTTATGTTATACATATAACAAATATGAAAAAATATACGGGGTGGTTCCATTAAAAATAAAAAAAAACTGCTATTACTTCCGGTTAAACCGGAAGTCCACATTAACATCGTTTTATGTCGTAATATGCATTTTTATGTGTGTGATACCTAGAAAAAATTTGAAATTAATAATTTAAAAATTAAAAATGGCCGATTGTTACCTGTTCTCGCGGTCACACGGTGTATTACTTCGTGGTTTTAATAAATAATGCTTATTTATGTTGTTTGAAATCATTTCAAATTTTTCACTCGTATAAATGCTGATCTCAATAATATAAATTTAGTAATTGTACCCGATACTGTATTGTACTCTTACTTTTGATTGTTTTAGTCTATACTTTCAAATCAAATTGCATTCATAATCTCTATTACTTAAAGAAAAATCTCCGGCCGGATATTTCATATTATCGGGCCAAACCGAATATTCGGTGAAATGGCCGGATAGGCCGGATATCGGATAAAAACCGAATATCCGTTGCATCCCTAGTAATAGGCATACACGCGAGTAGAATACTATACTTTTTCTACGACTATTTAATAGGAAGTTAGGTCTGAATAAGTTTGATACAAATAATGTTATTGCTACAAGCGATAAATGAAATCAGCCAGCTGAGAGGTCAACTTACGGCCCTAGCGGAACAGAATAAGAGATTAGAATTATCGCAGACTAAAAAAACGCCAAAAAAGAAATCCTATAGTCCGGCCAATTCGGACGAAGAGGAGGAACTTATTGCCAGAGAAACGGACTGGCTCTTGCCTAAAAATAAAAACAAGAAGCGTAAGGCAAACAGCACGCCAGAAAAAATAGAGAGTAGTCCCAGAGGGCAGCCAGCTAAAATTTTTAAACCGGTAAAACCGCCACCAATCATACTGAGTAATGTTGAAGATTATAATAATGTCAAAGAAAAATTACAAATTAACCAATACAACTATAACACTAGCATGTTAAACAATAAACAAATTAAAATAAACGTCAGTAATGACACTGAATATAGACAACTGACAGCATCAATGAATAACGCTAAATTTGAATGGCATACCTATGAGAACAAAGCTACTAGGCCTATTAAAGTGATGGTAAGGAATTTACACCCTTCAATGTCCGCGGAGGAAATTCGTAAAGAATTAGAAGAGAGAAAATTTAAGATTATACAGGTAGTACAAAAACTTAAGAAAAATAGTGGAAACGCTAAGGAGAAGTACACTCGTTTACCATTATATATGCTGATATTCGATAGTTCTGAAGATATTAAAAAGATTTATGATATTCAACATATCAATTACATGAAAGTCAAAATTGAAGCAGTAAGGAATAGCAAACTCATTCCGCAGTGTAAAAAATGCCAGAGATATGGACATACTCAAAGTTTTTGTAACCGCGCACCCGCTTGTGTGAAATGCGCCGGAAACCACCCTACAGCTGGATGCACCAAACAGAAGACAATTCCTGCAAAGTGTGTTAATTGTTCAGAAGCCCACCCTGCTAACTACAGGGGATGTGCTATAGCCAAGGAGCTACAGAAAAGAAGAGAAAATGCCATTAAGGCAAAAAAAGCAATTTCTCAGCCAAAAATATTCACCTCCAATAGAGCACAGCCTGGGGTTTCATTTGCTCAGACTACCCAAAATAGGTCTGCAGAAACTGCACCTATTATAACTACACATGAACCATCCATAATGCAACTTATACAAAACATGATGCAAACAATGGAACGAATCAATGGAAGACTTGACAAACTAGAAGCCAGGTACACTGGTACAATACCTAAGAGAACATAAACATATGGACAAAGGAGACCTACGAATAGCTGCATGGAATGTCAATGGCATTCTAAATAAAAAACATGAGTTAGAGGTCTTCCTCAATACACAACACATAGATATTTGCCTCATCTCGGAGACACATATGACAAACCACTCTTATATTAAAATAAGAGGATATAAAATATATCACACCACCCACCCAGACAATCAAGCCAGAGGTGGGAGTGCGGTCATAGTTAAAGAATCGATTAATCATTTTGAAGAATGCCACCTACAACGTGAAGATATTCAACTGACAGTGGTAGGAATCAAGTCTACTAAACAGAAACTGAGAGTCGGAGCAGTATACTGCCCGCCTCGACACAATTTGAAAAAAGAAAACTATAATATTCTTCTACAACACCCTGGCGAAAGATTTATCATTGGTGGCGACTACAACGCCAAACACATTGACTGGGGATCGAGATTAACCACAACCAAAGGTAACGAACTAAGGAAAGCTATACGCGAAAATGGCTGCAACCACCACTCTACAGGTAAGCCCACGTATTGGCCCACAGATACTAATAAAATCCCTGACCTGTTAGATTTCTTTATATCAAGAAAAGTCTCACCCAACTACATTGAGGTTGAAGAAAATTTTGACTTAGACTCGGATCACTCGGCTGTTATTTTAACACTGAGTGAAAAGATAATCAAAAGAGCAGCCAGACCTACATTAGTGAACAAAACCACTGACTGGGAAGGGTTTAGAGTCGATCTCCAGAACAGCATTAACCTGAATATCAATCTGAGAACAGAGGAGCAACTTGAATCAGAAGCTGAAAACTTTACTAGACTCGTGCAGACAGCTGCATTTAACAACACGAAGGAAATTACCCATATAACCAAAGGGGTAAACTATCCGGTCGAAATTAGGAAACTAGTCGGAGAAAAGAGAAGAGCAAGAAGAAAATGGCAGCAGACGAGAGACCCTACTGATAAGACTGACTTAAATAACAAAACACAAAGACTAAGAAGAGAAATCCAAAATCTTAAAGAGGAATCTATAAGCTCTTATTTACAAAGTCTATCAGCAGAAGAAGAAACCGACTATAGCCTTTGGAAAGTAACCAGGAAAATCAAGAGACCTGTAAGCACCATTCCACCTATCAGAAAAGGCATAGGCCCATGGGCAAGAGATAATAAACAAAAGGCACATTTATTTGCAGAACATCTAGCCGATACATTCACACCTAATCAAACACAAGTAGAGAACATCTTAGATGACATCGATAACCAAAAATCAGAAAACATCACCTCTGTTACTCCAAAAGAAGTAGCTGAGGAGATTAGAACAAACATAAATCCACGAAAAGCACCCGGATATGATTTAATCATCGGTGAAATCCTGAAACAACTGCCTAAAAAAGGTATAGTCATGCTCACATATCTATTCAACGCAGCATTTAGACTGAAGCATGTCCCAACCTGCTGGAAAGTAGCTGAAGTAATTATGCTGTCAAAACCAGGAAAACTACCAAGCGATGTTAAGTCTTATAGGCCTATTTCTCTACTACCAATAATTTCAAAGCTATTCGAAAAGTTGCTACTCAAGAGAGTAAAACCTCTAATAGAAAACAACAACCTAATTCCTGATTTTCAATTCGGATTTAGGCAAAAACATTCAACGATCGACCAAGTCCATCGGATAACGGATATAATTGAACGTGCACTAGAAGAAAAACAAGTATGCTCAGCAGTTTTCTTAGATGTTGCTCAAGCCTTCGATAAAGTGTGGCACGAAGGCTTGATATACAAATTGAATAAGATGCTTCCAAAACAGTATGTAGAGATACTGACTTCATACATCTCGGACAGACTTTTTAGAGTCAAACAGGAAGACGAATACTCTGACTTAAAAGAAATAAGAGCGGGTGTACCTCAAGGGAGTGTCCTTGGCCCCATCCTCTATTTACTATACACCAGCGATCTGCCAGTTTTAGAAGATACGGATATAGCAACATTTGCAGATGACACTGCTCTTCTTGCAGTTGATCAAAACCAAGAAGGGTCCACCACAAAACTTCAAAGAGCAAGTGAAACAATAGTTAATTGGACCAGACAATGGAAGATCAAACTCAATGAACTTAAATCTACACATGTGAACTTTACTAACAAAAAACTAACAGAACCATTCCCTCTAGAGATTAATGGTACAATTGTGCCCTACGAGACAAACGCAAAATACCTCGGCATGACACTTGATGCCCAACTAAGATGGAAAGTACATGTGAAGAAGAAAAAAACTGAGCTTGTCCTAAAATATAACCAATACTATTGGCTCCTTGGTAGGAATTCAAAATTGTCAATACATAATAAAATACTGATCTACAATCATATTCTGAAACCGGTGTGGCTCTACGGCATTCAGCTATGGGGCTGTGCCAGTGACACTAATATCAAATCTATTCAGTTATTCCAGAATAAGGTGTTGCGTAACATAGTGAATGCTCCATGGTATGTTCGCAACACTGACCTTCACCGAGACCTTGGTATCCCAACTGTTAAAGAAGAGATCAAAAGGTTTGCTGGCAAGCACGAAGCCAGACTCCACCTCCATATTAATGCAGAAGCTCTCCAGCTGCTGGACAATCAACACCACGTCCGAAGACTGAAGAGAACCAAACCATTAGATCTTGTGTAGTGTACTGTGTAAAAAGCAGAGCATTACGTGAGTGAAGTGCATATAGTAATTAGAAGAAACTAAAGGACATCAATGGATTGACTTTAGCTGATAAGTATTTAGTTTTAAGATGTATCAGAGTAAAATTAATGGTTAGTCTTTTAGACTAGTTTTAATAGCTGTAATACCAAAAAAAAAAAAAAAAAAAAAAAAAAAATGTTGTTTGAAATCATTTCAAATTTTTCACTCGTATAAATGCTGATCTCAATAATATAAATTTAGTAATTGTACCCGATACTGTATTGTACTCTTACTTTTGATTGTTTTAGTCTATACTTTCAAATCAAATTGCATTCATAATCTCTATTACTTAAAGAAAAATCTCCGGCCGGATATTTCATATTATCGGGCCAAACCGAATATTCGGTGAAATGGCCGGATAGGCCGGATAACGGATAAAAACCGAATATCCGTTGCATCCCTAGAAAAAAATCGAACCATTCCATTATCAAAATATCTCGAGAGGTTACAGAAATTTATTCGAATGATTTTACATTATAAAAATTTTTGGTTTTGTCCATTTTCTAAGCGAGTGTCGAAGCGATACCCAGTAGCCAACTGCAGATACCCAATGCAAATATATGATACGATGACACTACCAGTCGTGGTATTATAATGCGAATACACGAATAGAGATAGAATTTCTAGAATGCAATTGCATAAGGACGACTTCCGGTTTATAGAAATATTACTTAAAAAACAGGCCAGAGTTAGCGATAAGATAAAGTGTGGTGAAATAAAAAAAATATTATTCAAAGCTGAAGGTTTACGCTTTTTGCCGTGTGGTCATATGAAAGACGATGAGAACGAGAATTCCTCCATAGAAGCGGAGCACGTTTTTACCACTTTTTACCGGATAGAAATATCCTAATGATTTTATCCAAATGAATCATTCGATTATTAAATTCATTCGAGTGATATTCGATTATGACAATCATTTGATTATGCACATCACTAGCCCTTAATTCCTAAATCTGCTGTTAGGGCGCTACCAATTCTCAGCCCAGGGCTCCAAATTTCTTAGGGCGGCCCTGCCTAGATTATTATTACCCCTATATTCATAGAAGTCTGAGTGTAGGTCGTTCATTGCGATTATCTTGTATGAATTTTTTGCAGTTTTTGATTGTATTCAACCGCAACTTTTCAATCATTTGCGAACCGTTGATGATATCGACCTTTTTTATATTTTCCGAATTTGTTTTTTGTTCGTAAAAGAAAACTTTTCTCTAGAAAAATCCTAGATGCTTTTACAACGCAGTTACATGTATTTTTTGATTTACCATAAACAGTGGGAAAGGGAAAACATTATCCGCCGGTTATCCGCCAAGGTTTCTTCGATGATTGACTTTTATATAGTTACGAAACTAGAATCTCGTGTATCTTTACAATTATGACGAATATGACACCGTCCTTGAACTGACGAGTACCTTAAAACTATTAAAGTGATTATTTGGTGTCAGCATAACATGTGCCGCAAGTAATGATTTCGAGTAGACCAATTTTAGTAAACAAGACCGAAATAGCTACGTGGCCTTGACATGCTGACATGGTGTGGTTTTGTATAAGACGGTCGATCAATAACCAAAGTGTCTGTATCTTTGACAGTTAAAAAACTGTTGAATAGTTTTTACAATGTACCTATGATTAAAAATATATCAGCAAAATGCTGCAGCTGTATTTATTTGTCAAGCATTGTATTAAATTTGGCTGCAAAAATAGGACGTTATCAAAACGAAATCATGTTTATGGAGACCCAAAAAAATTAAGTAAGCACCTGTTGAGAAGTCATGGTTGCTACATTAGATGAGATAACCGACAAATTTGGCGAACAATAAAATAGCCTTCAATCCTGACACATGCGCAATTCTTGCATTGGTTGTATATAAATATAATACCGATCTGCGCTGACACACACACAAGTTCAGTTTTCTCTTTCACAAATATTACAGCTTGAGCTCGATAACAATGTTTACCATAGTTTTAATCGGTATTTTTGCAATACTTACTTACCACGTGCTTTGTAGACCGTACAATTATTGGAAAAACCGACAAACATTGTATGAAACACCGTTGCCCTTTTTTGGAAATTTCGCATCTGCAATATTCCAGAAGCAATCAATAATTGAATTGATAGATGGTATCTACAAAAAACATCCAGATCGAAGGTAACCCGAATTTGATTAAAAACCAATCATAGTTTTAAATATTATCTTCTTCCAGATATGTGGGACTTTATTCTTTCTTCGTTCCAACCTTGCTATTGCGCGACCCTGCCTTAATCAAACAAATATGCGTGAAGGAATTCGATGCGTTTCCTGAACACCGAATGGTCGCTTCCCAAGAAAACGACCCAATTTGGGCTAAAAACCTCTTTGCCATGCATGGTATGCTTACACTTAACCCCTTTGCTGTTTTCCCTTAATTACTTCATATATTTCCATACCTTAGGTGGGGAACAATGGAAAGACGTAAGGGCTATCGTGACACCAACATTTACCGCCAGTAAACTTAAAGCCATGTTTGGGTTTATAACCGAATGTGCCAAGCAGTTCGCTGATCATTTTGCGAAAAAGGACGAGTTTATCAAAGTAGAGATGCAAGACGCCTTTTGTAAAGTTACCAACGACATAATCGCCAGCACGGCTTTTGGTGTCTCGTGTAATTCCCTAAACGATCCCAATAACGAGATTTTCTTGATGGGCAAACGTGCATCCGATATCAGTGGTATAAAAGGGCTTAAATTTTTTGTTGCAGCTGTGAGTCCCATATTAATAAAGGTAATTTAAAATCTTTACTAAAAACGATAATAAATATTATTTTGCAAAAGCTTTTGAAGATTCGATTCATCGATGAAACCACAACAAACTTCTTCAGGAAGGTCATAACCGAAACCATCAGAGTTCGTGAAGAAAAGGGAATTGTTCGACCAGATATGGTCCATTTAATGATGGAAGCCAGAAAGGGAAGGCTAAATCAAGACGAGGAGGAGGTCCCCGATTCAGGATATGCTGTCGTTCAGGAAACAGATATGGGCAAATCTGCAAGGCATCGTAAAACTGAAATTACGGATGATCTTATAACCGCCCAAGCTGCTTTGTTTTTCTTGGCGGGGTTTGATACAACATCCAGAGCCATGTGCTTTACTGCATATGAATTGGCAGTCAATCCGGAGATCCAAAACAGATTACGGGAAGAAATGGACACGACTCTGGAAAAATGTCGTGGACAAATTACTTATGACAGTTTGCTGGGAATGAAGTACCTGGACATGGTGGTTTCAGGTAAATTTATAATTTTCAGGAAAGCTATTCTTCCATACTTAAATCAACTGATATTGTTACAGAAGCTTTGCGGAAATGGCCACCATTTGCAATGACCGATAGAAGACTAACAAAATCTTGTACAATAGAACCAACATTACCTGAAGAGAAACCTTTACCACTGGTTGGCGATGTAGTATGCAACATTCCCATTTACTGCATACATCGAGATCCCGTAAATTACCCCGACCCTGAAACGTTTGATCCTGAAAGGTTTAGCAATGAAAACAAACAGAAAATTAGGCCATTTACTTATCTACCATTTGGAGTTGGGCCCAGAAACTGCATTGGTACGAATATGCCAATTTAATTTAGCTGATGTTGATTGAAGTCTGATTTTAGGTTCTCGTTTTGCTTTGTTGGAAATAAAAACTGTTCTATTTTATCTCCTGCTCGAATTTGAGATCGTGGTAATTGAAGAGACTCGCATTCCTTTGACGTTGAGCAAGTCTAATGTCAATCCCGTAGCTGATGGTGGATATTGGTTGGGCCTAAAATCAAGGAAGAGCCATTTAGCACAGTAAATTTAGCAATGTACTTTCTGTATTATTTTTCAATAAATATAAGCATTATAATTGTGATTATTTTCAGTATTTTAGAAGTATAGTTGACATAATTTAGTAATTTTATGCCCTTGACCAGCCCTGGCTCACACTTTACGATGCCCAAATAAAATAATTTAATACTAAATATCTGGTTCCATCGCTACCCGCTTCGTTAAAAAATTGCCATTTCTTAAATTTACCTTGCTACACAACGGCGCTTAAAAAAGAGTACAAAAACCGTGCATTTAGACAGGAAGTTCTGTTTTCTCTTAAAAATCGACCACAGCGGTCTTAAGAATAAACGGTTCACAATTTTGTTTCAGGATCGATCAAAACAGCCTAAAGCAAAAAACAAACCCGCAGTTCCTCCTAGAGCTTCAGCTTGCCTTCATATTGACGAACGAACGGTTAGAAACAAAACCATCCCCGTAGGCTTTTGCTTCTAGATTTTTTTTGTTTTTTGGATTGAACTTTAGCTTTCAATTCCACGGAAACCATCCCGTTAGGGTCTTTGAATACTTTTGCTGGAGCGTAAGCTGCCGGTCCGGAGTAAACCAGCACAGGAAGCCACTTCAAGAGCCCCACTAGAACCAGTAGTATCTTCCAGCTTCCTGCCCGATCTCTACGCATCCCAAAATAGGCGAAACAATTCGCCTTAATTTTGTTATAGAAAACTATTACTTTTCCTATTTCCAAATGTTTTCTCCACAACATTGTAGCCCCACACTCCTACAACAGTGGCAGTAGAAAATAAACGCATATTGATATTACTATGCAAAACGCAAATGCAACGCGTGGCGTCGTACCGATACCGAAAAACATGACGTGCAGTCACCACGAGCTAAGCTATAACTACCACCTTATTGATGACCATCAAGCTTGCTGACTGCCGTCTTATTATATTTTTTTGGCAAACAAATGGGGTTTGGTTTTTGGAAAAAGGAGACATTGGAATTAAAGAAAACCAAAACCGGAAGTGCAAATTCGTGCGTCAAAAATTTTGGGAGAGGGGGAAATTAACTCCCCCGAAATATTGCCGTACCTAAAAATAATGTTTCAAATCTTACTGTACTATCACCTATGAGTAATTAAGCTTAAACATCAATTTTTAAGGTCTTCAATTTATTAAATCAAGAGGCATGAAATGAAATTCGACAAGCTTTGAGAAATATATTTACTTTATAGTTTTTATTTTGTCGAATCTTTTTGCATATAATAACATTGCATCCTACTCGAACCAAATTTGATCCGGATCTGCCGACGAGTTTTTGCGTAATAAGGCGTTAAAATCAAAATTTTTAAAAGTCGTAGCAGCGCCATTTTAAATATTGTACGTTAAAAAAATTGGATTTGTTCTTATTTATGACGCACCACACACATACCCACCCACGCACCCACCCACAGACAGACTTTTTAAAACACAATTTTTGTGTTCATTGAGACTTCCATTAAATTTTCAAATTCTAAAATTTGCATGCAATCAATACTTCCCTATTATACTGAGTAGAAGAAGGTGAAAACTGGCGACTATTTTTTTTAAATAATATTGGCTCATGGACCTATAAATATGCTACACTTTTGTTGGTATTTTAATCCACTAATTTCTCTGTAACGTCTTCTTTGAATTTTTGAAAATCGAATGTTCATGTCCCTTTATTTATTTTTTTGTTAAAGAATCATGAGGCCGTGCGTGAGCACGACTCCATGATTCCCATCCCACCCCCATACCCGGGCTCATCACACTAAGTGCTATACACCGGTCTAACATACCCCACCCCTGAAAGACATGCAACCCAACATACATACCACACACACCATCCATCGACAAGCCGGATTTAACTTATTCAGAAAAATTTCCGGCGGGCAGAGGACTCGAACCTACTGCCGTTGAGAGTCTAGTTTCAAAGCCTGGGACTTTAACCACTAGACCACCCAGTGGCCCGTCCCTTTATTTAATACACAGTGAGGGCTGTTTAAGGTAAATTGCTCATGAGTTTCAGTAGAATATGTTTATAAGTTCAATTTTTAGATTCAATATTATTTAGAGAAAAATCTTTCCCATATTCCCATATTTTCTGTTTCTGCTCTAGTTTTCTTTGGAAACCTTTTCCACTTGAAGAATAAGAAAAAAAATTTCTTAAAAAAATTAGTTATTTCGGTTTTAATTACAGTTCTACCGCGGCCCTTGCCGTTTCTTGTTTTAGTCGAGACAAAAACCGCAGCACTTCCTCAACAGCAGGGACGTAAACCGAGAAAAAATAACGTTTCGGTTTTCGGTTACAGTTCAATTTTAAAAAAATTTTGATTGCGTTGTCGGTTACAGTTTACTGCCACTAAAAATTTCGGTTTGTGTCACGGTAATCGTTATTTTTGGTTTTTCTTTTTAAAAAGGAAAGAAAATGCTCGACAAGATTTTCATGAATTGTTCAATTAACTATCTCCCTAGGATATATCACAGTGACTAGTCGGCCGGTGCCGGCTAGTAACATTTTGCCGGTATACAGTATATACCGTCATTAGACAACATACAGCGTAGTGTACCGAAAATTTAAATTTGACCGGCGGATGACGTGTTGTTTTTATGTAGGTGTTCTATATTTTGACGTCTGCTATCAATAGCCGCCGCGGTTCAATGCTAGAATACGTGTACAGCGTTGTGAGGCATATGTTGGTAGACAGTTCAAATCCCGTGCGGTTTACATTTTTAAAATTTTCGGTTTGCTACTTTTTGAAAATGGTCTACATAATAACCTCATTATTGTTTGTTGTTGTGTACATGACACATAAAGACATGTTACTGTTTATGTTTCCTCCAAAATAGTATCGACGCTGCAGGCGCAGCAATGTGCACACCACAACAAAGTCTCTTGGGCAAAAAATGGTTTACTTAAAAAAGAAATATTTTTAATTCGAGATTGGGACGGAACACAAAAAGGTGTTTTTAAAAAATGTTCATTTTTTTTGAAAATTTCACCTTTAACGCTTTATTATCCAAAAACAAGTTGGCAGGTCGGGATCAAATTTGGTATTGTGACTGATCTAAGGTAACACAATTAAAAATTTAAAATTTTTTTCAAAATATTGCTCAATAACTGGCAACAGGATTTTTTATAAATTTGTTGGCTTATAGGGCTGGAAATAAGCTACAATATGGTGCGTGTCCCGGTCCGTTGTTGAGCCTTCTATGATTTTTCGAAAATTTTGGTTTTAACCCCTATTTATTCAAAAAACAAGTTAATAGCTTGGGATGAAATTTGATATTAGAAATTCCTTAAGGATATGCAATGTTACAAAATCAAACTGTGAAATGAAAAAAATTAAACTTATTAAATAAACTGAACTTTGAAGAGATAACTTTTATAGTTTGGTCAGAAATAAAGCCATTTTCTTGGGACTTTTTTCAAAGGAACTCTTTTTTGCGGCTTGTTTTTCGCGGCTTGTTTTTTGCAACTTGTTTTTTGATTTTGTAGAAAATGATAAAAAGGGAAATAACTAAACTGAACTGTAAAGATGTATAACCTACTAAATTTTGAATTTTAAAATTACAAGCATTTTATTCCGGATATTTTTTTTGGAGACTTTTTTCCGGGACTGTTTTTAATGGAGATTTTTGTCCAGAGACTTTCTTAGCTACGCATTATTTATCTCGCACGCGATGTAGTTACAATACCCTCCTCTAGGCGCTGCCATTCAAGATAAGGCAAACTTCATTTAAGTAGCTGCACAGCGAACATCTCTATATAAGTCAATTTATTATAAAAATGTGATATTATAGTACCCCTTGGAGCTACAACGTTGCTACAACAATACTTTTGAAAATATAGTCAGTGACACCTAATAAAGTATAAGAAAGTCCAGGCAAAGTACTTCATAATTATTTTTTTATAATGAGAGTCAACTCCTTTTCGCATCTAATTATTGGCGGTCCAACCTCATTATAATACCTAAGTATACTTCACCTAAGTATAGTACATCCACATATAGACGGTAAAAATAGATTTATAGTAAAGATATATACGATGCTGATAAATAACAGCAAACAGGTCTTTGCTCTATCTGAATAGCATGGAAAGACCGTCCTTGAACCTTGTTATGCAACGTACAGCGCAAAACGCTACCACGCAAGTGTGTTATTGTAACATTAGGTCAAGTACGATGAAAGGGTATTGACTTATTGTGTAAGCGAAGGCCGCGGTAATCCAATAATACTTTGTACTGACGCTGACGTAGTACTGATATCTGTTAGATAACAACATATATATTTAATTTTTGTACCTGTCTGTGTTATTCACACTACGGTTACAATAATTTATTATTTTCAAAGTATTTAAAGTTTAACAAACTGTTTTGGTAAATAATTTCTACGAAAAATATTGAAAATATATGAATAACATTAATCGTTTCAAATAAGATAATACATACGAGTTAAAAAAAATTTTTTTTGGTTAAACGCTTGACAATTTAATTTTACATATGACCACCTATGTGATTATTGGTTTTATTTATATTATTTATTTGCTATGCACGAATAATCAATACGCCTGCTGCCATACAAAAGATAAACTTAGATAAATACGCGAAAAATAGTTAAAGTACTAACAAAACAGACCTGCGTTATTTAGTTATTAAAATATATAGTGTAGCAATATAAAAAATATCTAAAAACAATAAAAAATAATAATAGAATTAAAAGAACAGTTTTATCAAATCATCAGTATTTAGTCAGTATTTGAATTATGGAGCAATCAATTAATAATAAATCCTGCCATAATTCCTTTAAATACATAGTTGGCGCATATATGAAATTTTAAACAAATTATTTACGGTCTTAAAATAGCAGGACACCTGCTTGTTTAACCTTATGGAGTTTGTTTAGATACGTATTATTCATTTGGCAAGCTAGTTTATTATCTCGAGCTATTTAATAACGGAATTGATAAGCGTAGAATATGCTTGGTCGCGGGTTTTAAAAGTAATACACTAAGCAATTTCATGAAACTTTTTTGAGTGCAGAACTTCTAGCTTAACTCAGTAATAAAATAACACTGAACGAAACGATGTATCTTAAATATTGCAGTTGTAGAAACCTTGCAAAGATGTGCCACATGTTTCACTTATAACTTAATGGATTTGAGTACGCCCAAAGTTTTTGTTTACTTATTAGTTTTCAATGAAATTGTTTGCTGTTTTGGGACTGAAAGTCAGGTCTTTGGTGATCAGCCAATCAGACCGGACTTTTAGTCAAAGAACAGCAAAAAATTTTGCTTAAATTCAATACGTAAAAAAACCATGGGCGTACTCAAATACATTCTGTTGTTCAACTACATGTGCAATATTTGAGATACATCGTTTTGTTCAGTGTTACTTTGTTATTGTGCTAGGCCAGAAAGGTTCTGCACTCCGTATTTCGAAATTGAGAAAGAAATGAATCATCGCGAAATGGAGTATAAAATTGTATTAGATTGAAATGATATTCATAAAATTGTTTCGTGTAGTATTTTTACAACCCGATTTATGTTTATTTAACGACCAAACGTATTTTTAAAAACTATTTATTTTAAAAATTACAGAAATGTCGGAGTTCAATCCGGCAGCCTACTTAATGCAAAGCTAAAATAGAACTAACTCTAAAAGCAGAAGATTTCACACAGGAAAGAAATTATCAAAAGAAATACAATACTCTTTATCTGTGCTTCTTCAGAGAATTGTTATCACATAACTCCTCCATGCCAAGAATCTTAAATATGTGAAGCAATATTTAAGTTTTGCATTGCAGCAGAGATGAATTTGGTACATTATCAGGTGTGATCGCTTTACCTTGCGATGTGTTTAAAATTTCAATTAATTTTGCTTTGAAAGAGTTACGTTTACAATAAAAGTATAATATAGTACATATGAAGATAATACTTAATAAACTAGCAATAATGAATGAACTAATATTTAAACCTGTGACCGGGGAGTTATCATTTAGTAACTTTTCTTTTTGATCACTAAGCTTTAACTGGTTTCTAACCAATTTTTGGGTATTGATAGGTGACAGGTCAATTTTTGAAATATTGATATTATTAGATTGGTGTACTCGCAATTTACCGATACTGGGTAATTTTAGAGTAACTTCTTTAGTAGAAGAAGATTTCATAGTAAACAGTAATTCATCGTGATTAATCAAAATTGAACAGTCTGGACTCAGATGTATTAGGTTTGACCCTGTAATTTCTTTTCTATTAGTAGCCTGGCTACATTGTATGTCTAAAATGGTTTTGGTAGGTGAACTAATTAGCCATGTAGCTGTGTCAATTTGTAATATCTTGTTTATAGTTAAGTCGAAAACATATGGCTGACATGTTTGATTATCATAGAAAGATAATAGTTGTGTTTCACATAATTTTGAATTTGGAATGCTAAAATGGTTATCTTGGGAACAAAAATAATGTCCTACGGAGGTTTGCTGACAACGATCAGTTTCAATGGGGACGCTGAAATCATTAGTGAATAACAGGGTGTTATAAGAGGGTACGACCATACGGAATTTACCATCTGTATTATAATATGCAGGAAAAGGAATCAATTTGATTAACTGATAATCAGAAAAAGGTTTGATTAAGGGGATTTCAAAAATAAACGTGAAGACTTTGTCTTTTTGATATATTTTTGTTGTAATAATTGATTCGTATAGATGAAGATATTTGT
This sequence comes from Ctenicera cuprea, assembly GCA_958336395.1. NCBI lineage: Eukaryota > Metazoa > Arthropoda > Insecta > Coleoptera > Elateridae > Ctenicera > Ctenicera cuprea. The sequence continues at coordinate 56,959,043 of OY284489.1, forward strand.
AATTCGCCGGATAGGGAAGAGATAAACTTTTTTTATTAGAATTTTGGAGTTGGGTCAGAGATTCGGTTATCTGGTTAAGGGATTGAATGAGGTCATTATTATCAACGAGGGAGAGGTGTAGTTGTTGTCCTTGGGCAAAAGTCATGGCATTTTCTAATTCGAGCCAAACGTTGATGAATAGTTGTAATGACTGAATAGATTGATTTATTATTGAATGAGTAGAGTCTGCAGTTAGTATTCGTTTGATTTCTACGTTGTCTAACAAAAATTTATTAAGGTTGTCATTTAGTAATTTTTGATTTTCAGAAAGATCATGTATGGTGGATATAGTATTATCAAGGATATGTGCCTGTTCTAACAAAACATTTTTTTGCTTTTCAGAATTACGTGTTAATTTAGATATCATGCTTTCGTAGCGTCGCCCGTCTTCTGCGTTCAGGTTACCTGTGACAAATTTAATGACAGTACCTAATCCGTCCACTAAACCTCGTTTTTGTCTAGTAGTTTGCATTTCAGGGAACAATTGGTTCAGCAACTGATCAGCTTTGTTAATGTATTGTTTAAGGATTAGTAATTGGTTATTATGACTTAACAGGATGTCTTTTAATTCTACAAAACTTCTATGTGACATAGGATAGTACTGGTTTTCTAAAAGGGATATTGATTTTATGAGATTATTTTTGAGAGTATGGTAATTAGTCAATATAGGGGTATAGTCGAGAATTTTAATTACGGTCCATTCTGATTCTTTTAAAAGAGCTTTACCTTTTTGTAGAGGGTATAGTCCAGGATTTTCGTTTAAAGTCTCTATTGTTACGTGGCACTCGAAATTCCGCCAGGTAATAAGGAAGAGGATGGTCGGCAGTGTCCTGTAAAAGGCATCAGGTCATTGGCATGTCTTTTCAAAATACTGTTTGTAGGGGTATTTCTAACGTCGTACGTGTCATGTTCATGAATTTTTTCTACGATGTAGGGACCTACAAATCTAGGCTCTTTTTTATTTCTTGCGTTAGTTTTAACGTAAACATGGTCTCCTATTTTGAATACTTTGGTTTTTCGATGTTGGTTAAATTTTTCATTTCGGCTTTCTTTCGTAAGGTTTTGTTTGTCATGAAGGGCGTCGTACAGATGTTTCATTTTCTCTTTATGGTTAGTTACATAGTTTTCGAAAAATGATTTTTCATAATCTAGGTCGAAAGGATTTTTATTGTCAGTGTGTCCAAATAGTATTTCGAAAGGTGTGAGTTTTAAATTTGAATGTATTGAATGGTTATATGCCATTACACAGTAGGGTATTTTCCTGTTTTCAGGCATTTCACCTAAAAGTCTATAGTGTTCCAAAAGCGTCGAGTGTAGGCGTTCTACAGGCGAATTTGACTGATGGTGATATGGCGTTGTGACGTGCAACAAAATTTTATGTAATTGCAAGAAATTAATTAGGGGTTGTTTGTTAAATTCGTTGTCTACTACTAATACATTAGGGGCGGTGTAAGTTGTAATGAAATAAAATAATCGATCGGTTACATCAATTATGTTACTAGAGCGTAATTGATAGGCTTGAGCAAATTTAGAGAAGGCGTCTACTAGAGTTAAATATTTTTGACCATTAATTTGAAATATGTCCATATGGATAGTATGGAATGGGCGATTAAAAGTTGGGGTTAACTGTAAAGGCTGTTTTATCGGGTTTCGATTGTATTTTTGAATTTTACAGGTTTGGCAGTTATTAATAAAAATTTTAATATCGTTAGTCATACCTTTCCAGAAATATTTACGTTGCAAATGTTCAACAGTTTCGGATATTCCTCGGTGGTTTGTTTTACCGAGATGGTAATTCATTATTTGATTTTGTCGTTCTTCTGGATTAATTATATATGTAACTTGTGTGGTACATTTGTGAAATTTGGGGGTGTTTTCGTTCGTAATTGAATTTACATATAGGGAAAATTCTTGGTATAGTGAATCGTTGGGGAAGTAACAATAATAATGAGTTTTTGGTTCACAATGTTCTATAAGCAATTCATTAAATTTAGTTTGTTTGTTATTAGGGTTTACAAAAACTGAATAGTGGGTAACTCCATCGAATTTTGATATTTGAATTTTCCTAGGTAAATTAGCTTCGATAAATTCTATCTGTTTATTAAAATGTTGTAATGGTTTATCACTAATGTCTATTACTGGTGTTGAGCTTTGTTGGGTGTGAATAGTATCTATCAATGAGTCATCATCGTTGTTTGGGGATGCTAGTGAAACGTTTTGAATAGGAGTTTCGACGATGGGTATGTCAAACAAATCATCAATATTCGGCGTTTCTGACCGATTAGGTATTACACTGAAGTTAGGGGATGTCGGCTCAGGTGTATTTATTCTGTCTACGTCATGTATAATTTCATCAATTTCGTCAAAGATATCGTCATTAATAGTTAGCGGATGGATTTGAACTCGAGAAAGTGCGTCTGCTACCTTATTGGTTTTTCCAGGTAAATATCGAATGTCGAAATTGAATTCTTCTAATCTCAAAGCCCATCTCGTGAGTTTTGAGTTTGGTTCTTTAAGGTTTCGGAGCCATACTAAAGGTCTATGGTCTGTGAAAAGGGTGAATTTGGTTCCAAACAAATATGGCCTAAATTGTTTCGTGGCCCACACGATAGCTAATAATTCACGTTCTATTGTGCTATATTTTTGTTCTGTGTCGTTAAGCGTACGTGAAGCGTAGCTGATAGGTTTTCCGTCTTGCGAAAGAACTGCACCAAGTGCAAATTTTGATGCATCTGTAGTCAATTCGAATGTTTTATTAAAATCTGGGTATTGTAAAATGGGTTCGTTAGTCAAAAGGTTTTTACAATATTCAAAAGAGTCTAAGAAATTTTGATTATGGACAATTTTGTTTTCTTTTTTTAGGCAATGGGTGAGAAATTTGGTAATTTTTGCAAAGTCTTTTATGAATTTTCTATAATATCCAAAAAGTCCTAAAAAAGATTTAATTTCGGTTCTGGTAGTGGGCAAAGGGAAATTTTTGATGGCTTCAATTTTGGAGTGGTCTGGTTTGACTCCATCTGGCGTTATTACGTGTCCTAAATATTTTACGGTTTTTTGGAGAAATTCGGATTTATCTAGCTGAATCTTTATGTTGGTGTCTTTACATTTCTGGAATACGTTTTTTAAACGACTAATGTGTTCCTGTAGTGAACTTGAGTACACAATAATGTCATCAAGATATACTAGGCATTGATTAGGGGTAAGTCCTGTCAAAGCAGTGTTAATTGCTCTTTGGAAGGTAGCGGGGGCATTCTTTAAACCGAATGGCATACGTTTAAATTGAAAATGACCTTCTTCTGTAGAGAAGGCTGTTTTTTCCCTATCACGTTTTTCAACTTCGATCTGGTGGAAACCAGAAGCTAAGTCGAGTGTAGTAAAGTAATTAGCTCTTCCTAAGTTATCTAATACTGTTTCTATTCGGGGTAAAGGAAATTTGTCATCGATAGTCTGTTCGTTCAGTTTTCTATAGTCGATAACTATTCGCCACTTCTGTATACCAGAGGCGTCGAGTTTCTTAGGGACTATCCAAATCGGAAAATTATAAGGTGATTCACTGGGTTCTATTATGTCTTCGTTTAACATTTTGTCAATTTGTCTTTTTACTTCTTGTCGGTGTACATGTGGGTATCGGTATGTTTTTGTAAATATTGGTGTGTCTGTCTTTGTCCTTATGTGGTGTTTAGTTAGGGTAGTTGAGGACAGAGGTATTTCAGGCGTATAAAATATTTCTTTGTATTCTTGACAAAGGTTTGTTAGTAATGCACGTTCCTCAGAATTTAGGTGGTCTAATCTTAAATTATTTTGTAAATTTTGAAAAAGCAGGTGTTTTCGTTGGGGTGTTAGATTGTCATGATTATTAATCTGAACCTGGTCTTTTGCAGAAGTATAATCTTCGAGAATGAGTGGTTGAGAAATAGTCAAAGTTTGGGGTTCGTTAGATAAATTTATTAGGCTGGTACAGAACCAGTTATTTTTCAAAGTTATGATGGCTGAAGGCATTAGCACGTGTTTAGTTAGGTGTAATTTAGGAGCTAATTTGTAACCATCTTTTCCTACCGCAGGTAATGTAACGAATTTTTCTACTCTGGGTGGCAATGTGATTGATTTCAAAATTTTTTTTGAGGGTTGGATTTTTGAAAAATTGCACTGATTACGTTTTTGTTCTTCTTGTTTTAATTTCGATTGGTTATAGTAAAATGGTACTGTTGTTTTATCAGTTTGAATGTGCATCCATCGATAATCGATATTTGCGGGTAAATCGGCTAGTAGGTCAGTGCCTATTAGTCCAACGTATTCGGTATGAAAATTAAATAAATAACATAAGTGGGTTCCTTCTTCTGAAAACAAATTTTGAATGGGTACTTTTGCTACCAAATTGTGGTTAGTGGTCCCGTGAGACGTAGTAATTTCAAAAGGGTGTTCGAATATTGATTTTGGAAAATAAGTATTTACGAATTGGGGTGAAAGTATGGTGCGTGAACTTCCTGTGTCTATTAATAGTTTATCGTTAGTTTCTGGGATTATTATATATGGTAAATTAGATTTTGGATTAATTGAAAAAGATTCGACCGAGGCACTTATTGAAAATTTACGGTATCTTCCGTATATTCAACTGGTGGTTCGGGATATTCAGGGAATGAATCTAAAGTTTCCTGTTCTGGTTCATAATAGTCTTGATTTAACATTTCGGGAATTTCAATAGTTTCTTGTTCGTAACAAATTTCTTGAAAATCGGGTGGTTCATGAAAGTCTGCGTTATACAATTCTTGTGAGTGGAAATTTCTAGGTTGATTTGATTGCTGAAAATAATTGTTGGGTCTAAAATTTTGGTTAAGGTTTGAATTAAATGGTCGTTGGGGTTGAGGTTTTTGCAATTGTTGTGAAGCAGGGCGTTTCTGTATAGTACTTGTTTGCATCGGTTCGGGTCTATTAGTAGGTTGAAAATTACGTTTCGGGGCGAACACGTTTTGTTCAGGTTTTCCAAATGATTTTTGCTCTCCGGGGAATCGCGTTGGGGGTTGGTTTGGATTTAGTTGATAAGTATGGTTAAATTGAGGTTTAAATTGAGGTTGTCTTTGATTGGAAAAATAATTTTGTTGGTTGTAATTAGGTTGGTGATAGCTTTGAGAAGGGGGATGTATTTTATTAGGTGTTCTTGATTGATTTTGAGCGAATGTGTTAAATTTTTGTTGCGGGTAAATATTGGAAGAATAATTTTTTCCTATTCCTTGAAAATAACGAATATCTAATTCATCTTTAACATAAGTTAGTGCTTGTTCTAAAGAGTTGGGTGAGCGACTTCTAATAAAACTACCAAGGGGTTCTAACAAACCGCTTGTAAAAACTTTTAATGCTAAATTTTTGGAAGCTACCATCTTGTAATCTTTTATTGCCTGTGCTTCATTTCCCAAAGATATTTTAGAATTTATTATTGCTAATAACGATCGAACTTTATTGAAAAAATCTACAGGTGTTTCTTTAGGGGATTGTCTGAGTCTAGTCATATCAATTTGAATATTTAATTCGGAACGTTGATCTCCAAAATTATTGATCAAAACTTCTTTTAGCTCATCCCAAGAGTGATATGGATGGCCAGTTATAATTTCGAGAGCAGCGCCTTTTAGGCGATTGCGGGCAGCTGATAAAAGTAATTTATTGATATACGCGCCAGGGTTTTGTTCTTGCCAAAATTGCGAGAAGATATCTTCTACAGCACGGATATATTCGCTTAATTCTACGGGATTTCCTTCAAATTTAGGTATTTCATTAAGAATACTCATATGAAAACCTTGTGGGTAACCATTAAATGGTTGTGCTACAGGGGGTTGTCCTGCTTGAGGAGCTACTCCTTGTTGATTATCCATTATAGCTAGTCTTAAACGGGGTGGTCTTAAAATAACTCGTTGCAAAGGTTGTGGTTCTAAATCGTTTATCTGATCAGTTTCGCTATCAGATGATGTGTCCGTATTAATCATTAATCACTCAAAAATTAAATTTTATTTTTATGTTAGTAGGTACTTAAATTATATTGGGCAGGGTTCCTACACATAAAACGTGAGTAGATTCAGAAATTAAGTATACCTAGTGCATACACTGAATTGTCTCGCTTACCACGTTTTACTTGAACTTAATCTATTTTTATATCTATGTTAATATGTTATAAATCAATTTAATAAACACTTTCACTTGATTAATGTAGTAATAAAAAAAAATTCGCTTACAATTTCATATTGATCCCAATGATCAGGATTGATCTCGATGATCAGGTGTTCGCTATGAACTGCTTTCCTGCAACCAGCGATGCTCGGTCCTGGGGCGATGCTTGTCCCTCTCAATCGGATTACTGGGTTACGGAATTTGCCGTCTGAGTTGATGTAGATTCGGGGATCCGACAATTAAGAGTTAAAACTCAAAGAGCTAAATTTAATTTTGATTTTTGAAAATTTTATAAAGCCCTTTTGTCAGATCCTACAACGACTGCGCCATTTATGTTTATTTAACGACCAAACGTATTTTTAAAAACTATTTATTTTAAAAATTACAGAAATGTCGGAGTTCAATCCGGCAGCCTACTTAATGCAAAGCTAAAATAGAACTAACTCTAAAAGCAGAAGATTTCACACAGGAAAGAAATTATCAAAAGAAATACAATACTCTTTATCTGTGCTTCTTCAGAGAATTGTTATCACATAACTCCCGTGACCATTCTTATTCTACGCTTACGAACCCCTTATCAAATCACTGGAATGAAATAAAGCAGCTGGCCAAATAAATAATACGTAACTAAACAAGCTCGTTTAAGGTCAAACATATAGTCGCGTTGCTGTACTATCCTCTTATATAATTCGTTTAAAAGTAAATAGAAGCGACAACTATATATTTACATTATTTACAGACATTATGCGGAAATTTACAACGTTAACTTATTGCTTCATATTTTTAATACTAAGTAAACACTTGATTAAAAATCCGCACTATGGTGATCACAACGTCCACAAAAACGAAATAAAAAACGGTGGTGTCGTTAACGCAAACGCACTGTGCTTTGTATCTTACCAAATATATTTTATGATTTAAGATTCGAAAAATTGTATATTCAATCAATTGTGGTTCGATAAATTGTCTTTATCATTTCGATAAATTGTGTTTTGATAAATTGTTCTTTGCTATATTGTATTTGGTCAATTTACCTTCGATAAATTGTTTTCGATACATTTTCCGGATACCGGATTTTGCCCTTTCCCAATAAAATGCTTACAATTGTCCTCACGCTTTGCAGAAGACTGCAACTGATTTTTTTAATCTGCATAAACATACAAATCTCAAGGATTTAAGTCAGATGACGCGGTTGGCCAGAACAATGAGTCATCGCCACCTGTCTACTTGTATTGACATATAACATTTAAGATACTGCCTAATCACTCGAGTAAATTTTGCTGGTGCACCGTCCTGCGTTAACTAATCTATAATTATCCAATAGAGAGCACATATTGTTTAGGAAACCTTTATAATAAATCCGCATCCCTTTTTAGTTTAACAATTTAATCAAAATGGAAATTTATTACTTTTCCAGTTTTATTCAAAAATATTAAACTTTCTGGTTAATCGCGGTTTAAGTTCAAATTTGCTTCTTTGTATAAGAAGGTTTGTTCTGGTTCGGAGTTCTGGTTAGGATTAATTTTGTAATAATTCTGAAAAAACAATTCCGAAAGAATAATTAATAATTTTAGGCTGGTTGTCGGGTTTTATACCTGATTAATGTTACGGGAGGTTGGATGGGAGTCGAACTTCTCTGAAGAACGGCGTTTTGGCGGCTCTGTAGGTTAGAATCCACTTAAGGCGCCGCTTGCGCGTTTTCTTGAAACCAAAGCAACAAAACAATTTTTAAAACTGTTGCAGCCATGTTGTCTCCTTACAAGACCGTGAGAGGTTGGTCAAATATTTGGTAATCGGCCTGTGATAAATAACTATTTTGAAAATGTAGTAGAAATAATGAAGCGGCCCCGGCCTTCACTTTTGTTAATGGGGGAAAATGGGGGATAAATGCATAGGAAAATTCACGTTACAACCAAAAAACTCATAAAAACCATACAAAACTGTGCTTTTAGACCGAACCTCATTAATTATATTTTTTGTAGAAGCTTTATTTTAAAATATTATTATCATAAATTGCTTGGAATAATACGCCCGCCGCGCTGCCGTCCGCAGCGATAGCTAAATATTTTTATTTTTTAACTTGTTAATTTGCATTAAAAAACAAAATAATACAGTTGTGTTCCAGATCCCAAAGTGACCACAGCCCTGAAGATGTCCCGTGGAACCGTGGACGAAACGTCGGCAGTTCATGCACCGATGACGCGGCTCCAACCCGGAAGCCTAGCTGTTAATACAGGGAATTTTATCTTACTTATTTTCGTTGCAGAAGTCGACCTTGAACTTGCGGTTCCTAACCTCATAGTACACGCGATTAATGACACATAAAGCGAACATTGACTTAATTTTTCTCAAAAAAAAAAGAAAAAGCTTCAAAATGACCACAACGACGCGACGTAGTTACGATGATGCAAATAACCGCAAAAGTCCATGACTCTGTACAAAATGTATTTATCCTTAGGTGAACGTAATGCTTAATTATGACGTGATAATTACAACTAATAATTTATTAAGAATAAATCTAAATTCGTGTTACATAAAAATTCATGACATTTTAAACAAAAAGCGTGGGGAATGTAAAATATCCAAGAAATTTCAGTATTTCCAAAATTTTTTAAACTACTTTTCAAGCTTTTCAATTCATAGTTTTTGTTGAATATAAAACTCGAGTGCTTATGAAAAACTAAAGATGGCGCAATTGTTTTTCCTTTATTTAGTAAAATTTTGGTATGTTTTATAGGCCATAAAAACGCATGATATGGGTTAAAAGTCAACTACGTTCATTTTTGGTTTTACCGCAAACAACATCAATTTTGTATTTTTAATGGATCACCCAGTATATTTTGCATATTTCGAATTAGGATGAAACTTTGATTATGTCTATGCCATTAATTGAAATTTGGACATCCCGAATAATATTTTTTCATAATTTGGCCCAAAAACACTGCTAACTGCAATTGAAATGAAGTTGGTCGGTCAAAGAAAGGAAGGTGGGGGTGGGGAGGTTCCTGTATTTCAAAACGGACGCGCTCGGTAAAAAACTTAAAATTCGTATTGTACGTATGTCGAATAGCCGATCTGCGGAAATGCGATTCCCCTATCACCCCCCCCCATTGCCCCCTATCAATTTCTGTTTTTGTTTTTAAAAATTTACAAAATCCGGTTTCATAATCGGTATGAGCATCTTAAATGACAATAAGAACAACTTTCCAGTAGGAAAACATCACTGAGAGTTTTCCTTTTGGTTTTTTAACTGACCAGTTTTTTTATTTTTCATAATTTTCATAAATTTGCGAAAGTTTCACAATCATTCAGTTTTTTAAAATTTTGGACATTTTCAAAAATTTTTATTACATTTCAAAATTTTCAGTTTCACAATTTTTAAAATTTTTTATTTTTAAAATTTAAAAATTTACCAACTTTTCATTTTCAAAAATCTTTTGAAGTTTCAAATTTTAAATTATTCTTACTTTTTTAACTTGCAAAATTTCAAAAACAATTTTCAAAAATTATTCAAAAACTGTCAGTTATTAAAATTTCCAAGTGAACATTTTCAAAAATTTTTAATTTCAAAACAGTTTCTACTCAAATATTTTAAAATTGTTGCATTTTCCTGTCATTTTCAAAATTTCAAAATATTTAAAATTCTCCAATTTTTTAAATTATTCCGTTTTTCAAAAATTTTTAAATTTTCAAAATTTCCTGCAATTTTCAAAATTTCAAGTATTTACAACCAAAAATGTTCAATAATTTTCAAATTTTCATCACTTTACAACGTCTAAAAAAAACTTTCAATATTTTACATTTTCAAAAATTTTCATAACTTCCGTAAATCTTCAAAATTAAATATTTTCAGTACTTATAATATTATAAAAAAATATAGTAATCAAATTTTGAGAAAAAAGCAATATTTTTAAATTTTAAAAAACATCCGCTATAAAATATATTAGAATTTTGGCATCTAGGTAATCCGACGTTTCATCTACGGTTACACGAGTCATCCTCGGGGCTACAATTATTGTTATTACCAGAACAGTAATAATTTTGTGTTACAGCAGCAGCAGTAGTAAAAGTAACAGTAACCACATTCATCCCTGAAAATGTCCCATGTAACCGAGGATGAAACGTCGGCAGTATCTTTACCTCTGAACACGGCAACAACCCGGAATCATCACCACAGTTCGTGTTAGTAAATTACTACGGCCACTTAAAAAAAGTCGATGCTCCATTGTACTTTACATAATGCCACGATCATGCTGAGCGCCACGTGCGGTTATTTACCTTACTTAGCTGGTACGTATTGAGTCATAGAGTTATCTCATTCGACATTTTCGTAATTTTTAGTGGTGGTGGAAGTCAACGCTCCCTTTTTGCACTTGACGCAGCAGGTACAATCGCGCAAAATCTGATAAGTTCAGGGTCGGTCAAATTAAGAGACTATCCAAAACACGTTGACCTTTATTTATATCAAGTACCATTTTAATGTAGAACAATCATATTTTATTTTAATTTTCTTAAATATTTTTTATCACAATGATGTTTTACAAAAATCTTCCAAATTTTCAAAAAATTTTAAAATTTACAATATTGTTCAAAAAAATCGAAAATCTGTTTTTAAATTATTATAAAACATAGGTATAAAAATTTAATTTTTGAAAATTTATCTTTAAAAGTTTTTTCTAAATTTTCCAGAAATTCAAAACATTTTTTTAAATTCTTAAATGTTCCAAATTTTTTCAATTTTCAAAATATTCCAAATTAAAAAACTGTTTGCTTTCCAAACAATAAAAATTATTGACAATAACGTATTGTAAGAATTTTCAAAAACTTCAAAATTTTGCAAATTAAATAAATTTAAGAATCTCAAATTTGCAACAATTTTCAAATCTAAGCACACGGCTCTGTTTAGGCAAGCTGGACCCACGAGCAACTATGACTCAAACTTTTAGAGCTTGTAAAGGCAAACAATGTATGTAAGTCCTCACCTGATTATGCTGGGTGTAATCCCCAAAAGAGTGGCGGTAGCTCAGAGGTTGGGCGCTCAGTCTCTAACGCTGAAGGTCTAGGGTTCGATTCCCTGCCGAAGCCATGCAGCAATAAAAATCTATGCCGCAACCCGCCACTCACATTCCCCAATCCGGTGTAGGCAGCCGTGGGGTCTTAATGCCTGAAACCTTCTCTGGAATTTAGTCGTTCGGATTCGACGTTAAACTGTAGGTCCCCCGTACTCCACCTTAGCGCTAAGGAGAGTACGTGGCAGAGAAGAGTGCCGGTGCCCAGCAGTGGGACGTAAAGGCTGATTACGAATCCCCAAAAGACAACGCATCTAAACCGGTAGCACATTTTAGAAATTTCAAAAAGTATAACAAAAAAACAAAATATTTTAATTTTTTTTAAATATTTTAATAAATGCAAGAAAGGTCCCGGGCCGTTATCCGAAAGCTTTTTTTCTAATTTGTACTGGTTGATTTTGAGCAGGATGACACCGGTTCGATTCCAAGATCCGGTTTTAATGCGGCCGAAACTGTTCTTGCTAAATATCAAGCGGAGTGTATTTTGTCATAATTTTTCAAAATCTTCGAAACTACAAAAGTTTCAATAATTCTCAAAAGTTCAAGTTTAAGTTTTTCACTTTTCTAACTTTTTAAATTTTCATCTTTTCTTTTTAATTTTTAAACATTTTTAATAAATGGTTTATTAACGTTCAAAATTATTAAATTTAAAAAAATTTTCAAATTAAAAGTATTAAAAATTTTCACCTCTAATTTTTACAATTTACAGCAATTTTCAAAATTTTTTTAAAACTTTTGAATTTTTAATTTTTTTTTATTTCCTGAAATTTTCGAATTTTCAAAAGTTTTTGAAATTTTAAAATCTGTCAACATTTTAAAAAATTTCAATATTTAAAAAATTTACTAATTTTTAAAAAATTTTAAAATGTTTAATACTTTTTAAAAAGTCTAAAAATTTTGAAATTTTTTTTATTTTTGTAATTTCCGAAAATCTAAATTTTAAAATTATTGAATGTTTAATACTTTTCGATATTTTCAATTTTATAATTTTCAAAAAAATTTTATAGAAATCATAATTTTCCAAAAACTTTGGAAACAAGCAAAATCTTTAAATTTTATAAAGCATCAGGTATAATATATATTCGAAATTTTTTTGAGAATTAAAAAAATATTCCAACTTCAAAATACTTTGCAAAAGTTTCGAAGTATATTACAGATTTTCAAAAATTTCCGTAAAAGCGAGGAAGGTCTCGTGGCGGTTGCCCCCGGTAGCTTTGTTTTAATAGATTAAATCAAGTTTTAACGTTTACTACATCAGAAATCTGAAGGTTTGTGTGAAATAATAAAATATTAGTTAGAGGTCAACTTGCCTCTTTTTTTTGACGTACCAACCTCATTTCTTGGTAGGTAAATTCTAAGGCAATTGCCAATCTTCTGTAGTAGTAGTTTGGTTTTGCTATCTAAAACCGTATTTGGCAAGAAAATTGATAGAAAGAGATCAAAATCTGAACTTCTTCTGAATGTTAAGGCCCTAAAATGCTCGACCCATGCAAAGTTTGCAAAAATCTACACTTTTTGATACAATCTCCATGTCATTAACCCTTCTTAGAAAAACTGCAAACACTTAAGTTTGGTACTATCGCGTAGATACAAAAACAAAAACGTTGAAAAGGTCAAGACAACATGCTCGTATTAATTTAAATCCAAACGATTATGTGCTAGAATAAAAACCAATTACCTGAAGTGCGGTTAACGACCGATATTCAAGATAACCTTTGCATCTGCATTAGTACGATGACTTGTAAAATTTCACCAAAACTGAATGTCCTTCGCGGTATCATGCGCAAATTTCGTAATCATATTTTCCCGCCGCCTGTATATAAATAGTTATGTTGATGAAAATCCATGTTCAGTTAACGCTTGAGATCTCAGAGAAAAGTATCGCTAGTATTGATAGCAATGTTGCTGATAATAATTCTAATCAGTGTTTGTGCAGTTCTTATTTACAAAACGCTAACCAAATCGTTCAATTATTGGAAGCAACGAGGTATCGATCATGAAAAACCATGGCCCCTTTTTGGCAGTTTGGCACCGGTTATATTTCAAAAAGAATCAATGGCGGAATTTTTGCAAAAAATGTACAACAGATACCCACAGGAAAGGTAAAAGCCTACCTTCATTTAAGGCTGTGTTCAAACTAGATTTATTACTCATATTTGTTCGTTTTTTTGGTACCACTGAGTTTTTTCTTCGAAAACAAACCATGTTGGAAACACCATTTAAATGATGAATTTATTTAAAATTTTGATGTGCTTAAATAAATTCGATACAAAGAACCACATTGGTTTTCAATGTAATCCACCCTTTTTGTTCCAGATACGTCGCCATGTACCAATTCCTACTACCAACTCTAATAATACGCGATCCCGATCTAATAAAGATTGTAGCTGTAAAGGAATTCGATACATTTCCCGAACACACTGCGTTTGCTTCAGCAGAAGCAGATCCAATATGGTCGAACACCCTCTTCGCGATGCCAGGTAAACTAACACCCTTTTATTTCCAAATAGTTCTTCTCTGTACCCATTATCATTTCAGGTGGTGAAAAATGGAGAGACCTAAGAGCGGTTTTGAGTCCAGCTTTTACCAGCAGTAAATTGCGTAGCATGTTTGGTCTCATTGTAGATTGCGCAAAACAATTCTCCAAACGTATGGAAAACCAAGGCGATATTATCACATTGGAAATGAAAGATACATTTACTAAGGTCACCAACGATATCATAGCCACAACTGCTTTCGGTGTTACTTGTGATTCTTTAAAAGACCCCAATAACGATATTTTTGTCATGGGAAAAGGTGCATCTGATCTTACAGGCTTACTACCAAGCCTGATGTTTTTCATCGGTGCTATTAGTCCATCCTTGACAAAAGTAAGCATCGCATTTTTAATAATCGACCTTGTTCTGAAACATTCTTACAGTTTTTAAGGGTTAGATTTATCAGCAAGAAACATACAGCTTTCTTCAGGAAGATTATCAAAGAAACCGTTACAGTTCGTGAAGAAAAAGGGATTATCCGACCGGACATGATCCATCTATTGATGGAGGCAAGAAAAGGGCAATTACGGGACGACGAAAACGGTATACAAGGTTCAATTTCTGCTTCCGCACAAGAACATGAACTAGGCAAAATTGATAAGCGCAACAAAGCCATCATCACTGATGATGTCATGACTGCCCAAGCTGTTGTTTTCTTCTTGGCCGGTTTCGACACCGTTTCTACGGCCATGAGCTACACCGCGTACGAATTAGCTCTTAATCCGGATGTTCAAGAAAAACTATTTCGAGAGGTTGACCAGACTTTAGAAACATGTGGTGGACATGTTACTTACGAAGGTTTGATGGCCATGAAGTACATGGATATGGTCGTTTCAGAAACCCTTCGGAAATGGCCTCCATTTGCAGTAACAGACAGAAAAGTGGTAAGGAGCTTCACCATAGAACCAAAATACCCACACGAGAAACCCTTGACAATAGACAACAACGTGGTTTGCCAAATTCCAATTTACTCCATGCATCGTGATCCAAAACTGTACCCAAATCCGGAAAAGTTTGATCCTGAAAGGTTCAGTGATGAGAACAAACACAACATCAAACCGTTTACGTATTTGCCCTTCGGGGTTGGACCAAGAAATTGTATCGGTAACAACATTTTTAATTTCTACACTTTATAAGTGGTATTTGAAGGAAATTTCGATTTTAGGTTCCCGGTTTGCTTTGCTAGAGGTGAAAGTTATCATTTTCCATATTTTGAGCAACTTTGAAATAGTTCCAGTTGAGAAGACACCAGTACCGTTGGTTCTAAGCAGATCTAATGTAAACCCTATTCCAGACGATGGGTTTTGGTTAGGATTAAAACCTAGAAAACCAAACAATAGTTTTTAGTATGTTTTATATTAGAGACACGTATGTGTAGTAGAAAATTGCTTAATGTAGGATTTATTTGTAGTTTTCAATGTACAAAGCATATAGTTTATAGTAATGTATGTTATTAAGCACCAGAATACAGTATAGTTATGTAATATAATCATGATTTCTTTTTTACCTTACTTGCTATACGGAGTATAGCTATAGTAAGGTATTGTTATCGTCAAAATAACGGCAGTTGAGATTTTGACGGATATGCACGTTTTAGTGTCCGAGAAAACCGAAAAACTAGTTTTCGTCATGGTGTCTGTCTTCTTCTTCTTATAGTGCCATACCCTAAACAGGGCGTTGGCTACCTCTCTCCTATGTCTGTGTTTGGTGCGCGAAGATAGATAATTTGCACAGACAGAGATAGGAGACCTACGTGGGCTCCGAACCACAGGAAGTGCATGCACTTCTCCTCCAGAGAGGTTTTCCTGGGGAAAAATCCACCTCGCTGGTTTCCCGTTGCCTTGCGAGGGAGAACGACGGGGCCGGGGATCGAACCCGGATCCGCTGCATTGGCAGCCCGCGCGCTTACCACAGAGCTACGGCCTTGCTATACGGAGTATAGCTATAGTAAGGTATTGTTATCGTCAAAATAACGGAAGTTGAGATTTTGACGGATATGCACGTTTTAGTGTCCGAGAAAACCGAAAAACTAGTTTTCGTCATGGTGTCTGTCTTCTTCGTCTTATAGTGCCATACCCTATTCAGGGCGTTGGCTACCTCTCTCCTATGTCTGTGTTTGGTGCGCGAAGATAGATAATTTGCACAGACAGAGATAGGAGACCTACGTGGGCTCCGAACCACAGGAAGTGCATGCACTTCTCCTCCAGAGAGGTTTTCCTGGGGAAAAATCCACCTCGCTGGTTTCCCGTTGCCTTGCGAGGGAGAACGACGGGGCCGGGGATCGAACCCGGATCCGCTGCATTGGCAGCCCGCGCGCTTACCACAGAGCTACGGCCTTGCTATACGGAGTATAGCTATAGTAAGGTATTGTTATCGTCAAAATAACGGAAGTTGAGATTTTGACGGATATGCACGTTTTAGTGTCCGAGAAAACCGAAAAACTAGTTTTCGTCATGGTGTCTGTCTTCTTCGTCTTATAGTGCCATACCCTATTCAGGGCGTTGGCTACCTCTCTCCTATGTCTGTGTTTGGTGCGCGAAGATAGATAATTTGCACAGACAGAGATAGGAGACCTACGTGGGCTCCGAACCACAGGAAGTGCATGCACTTCTCCTCCAGAGAGGTTTTCCTGGGGAAAAATCCACCTCGCTGGTTTCCCGTTGCCTTGCGAGGGAGAACGACGGGGCCGGGGATCGAACCCGGATCCGCTGCATTGGCAGCCCGCGCGCTTACCACAGAGCTACGGCCTTGCTATACGGAGTATAGCTATAGTAAGGTATTGTTATCGTCAAAATAACGGAAGTTGAGATTTTGACGGATATGCACGTTTTAGTGTCCGAGAAAACCGAAAAACTAGTTTTCGTCATGGTGTCTGTCTTCTTCGTCTTATAGTGCCATACCCTATTCAGGGCGTTGGCTACCTCTCTCCTATGTCTGTGTTTGGTGCGCGAAGATAGATAATTTGCACAGACAGAGATAGGAGACCTACGTGGGCTCCGAACCACAGGAAGTGCATGCACTTCTCCTCCAGAGAGGTTTTCCTGGGGAAAAATCCACCTCGCTGGTTTCCCGTTGCCTTGCGAGGGAGAACGACGGGGCCGGGGATCGAACCCGGATCCGCTGCATTGGCAGCCCGCGCGCTTACCACAGAGCTACGGCCTTGCTATACGGAGTATAGCTATAGTAAGGTATTGTTATCGTCAAAATAACGGAAGTTGAGATTTTGACGGATATGCACGTTTTAGTGTCCGAGAAAACCGAAAAACTAGTTTTCGTCATGGTGTCTGTCTTCTTCGTCTTATAGTGCCATACCCTATTCAGGGCGTTGGCTACCTCTCTCCTATGTCTGTGTTTGGTGCGCGAAGATAGATAATTTGCACAGACAGAGATAGGAGACCTACGTGGGCTCCGAACCACAGGAAGTGCATGCACTTCTCCTCCAGAGAGGTTTTCCTGGGGAAAAATCCACCTCGCTGGTTTCCCGTTGCCTTGCGAGGGAGAACGACGGGGCCGGGGATCGAACCCGGATCCGCTGCATTGGCAGCCCGCGCGCTTACCACAGAGCTACGGCCTTGCTATACGGAGTATAGCTATAGTAAGGTATTGTTATCGTCAAAATAACGGAAGTTGAGATTTTGACGGATATGCACGTTTTAGTGTCCGAGAAAACCGAAAAACTAGTTTTCGTCATGGTGTCTGTCTTCTTCGTCTTATAGTGCCATACCCTATTCAGGGCGTTGGCTACCTCTCTCCTATGTCTGTGTTTGGTGCGCGAAGATAGATAATTTGCACAGACAGAGATAGGAGACCTACGTGGGCTCCGAACCACAGGAAGTGCATGCACTTCTCCTCCAGAGAGGTTTTCCTGGGGAAAAATCCACCTCGCTGGTTTCCCGTTGCCTTGCGAGGGAGAACGACGGGGCCGGGGATCGAACCCGGATCCGCTGCATTGGCAGCCCGCGCGCTTACCACAGAGCTACGGCCTTGCTATACGGAGTATAGCTATAGTAAGGTATTGTTATCGTCAAAATAACGGAAGTTGAGATTTTGACGGATATGCACGTTTTAGTGTCCGAGAAAACCGAAAAACTAGTTTTCGTCATGGTGTCTGTCTTCTTCGTCTTATAGTGCCATACCCTATTCAGGGCGTTGGCTACCTCTCTCCTATGTCTGTGTTTGGTGCGCGAAGATAGATAATTTGCACAGACAGAGATAGGAGACCTACGTGGGCTCCGAACCACAGGAAGTGCATGCACTTCTCCTCCAGAGAGGTTTTCCTGGGGAAAAATCCACCTCGCTGGTTTCCCGTTGCCTTGCGAGGGAGAACGACGGGGCCGGGGATCGAACCCGGATCCGCTGCATTGGCAGCCCGCGCGCTTACCACAGAGCTACGGCCTTGCTATACGGAGTATAGCTATAGTAAGGTATTGTTATCGTCAAAATAACGGAAGTTGAGATTTTGACGGATATGCACGTTTTAGTGTCCGAGAAAACCGAAAAACTAGTTTTCGTCATGGTGTCTGTCTTCTTCTTCTTATAGTGCCATACCCTAAACAGGGCGTTGGCTACCTCTCTCCTATGTCTGTGTTTGGTGCGCGAAGATAGATAATTTGCACAGACAGAGATAGGAGACCTACGTGGGCTCCGAACCACAGGAAGTGCATGCACTTCTCCTCCAGAGAGGTTTTCCTGGGGAAAAATCCACCTCGCTGGTTTCCCGTTGCCTTGCGAGGGAGAACGACGGGGCCGGGGATCGAACCCGGATCCGCTGCATTGGCAGCCCGCGCGCTTACCACAGAGCTACGGCCTTGCTATACGGAGTATAGCTATAGTAAGGTATTGTTATCGTCAAAATAACGGAAGTTGAGATTTTGACGGATATGCACGTTTTAGTGTCCGAGAAAACCGAAAAACTAGTTTTCGTCATGGTGTCTGTCTTCTTCGTCTTATAGTGCCATACCCTATTCAGGGCGTTGGCTACCTCTCTCCTATGTCTGTGTTTGGTGCGCGAAGATAGATAATTTGCACAGACAGAGATAGGAGACCTACGTGGGCTCCGAACCACAGGAAGTGCATGCACTTCTCCTCCAGAGAGGTTTTCCTGGGGAAAAATCCACCTCGCTGGTTTCCCGTTGCCTTGCGAGGGAGAACGACGGGGCCGGGGATCGAACCCGGATCCGCTGCATTGGCAGCCCGCGCGCTTACCACAGAGCTACGGCCTTGCTATACGGAGTATAGCTATAGTAAGGTATTGTTATCGTCAAAATAACGGAAGTTGAGATTTTGACGGATATGCACGTTTTAGTGTCCGAGAAAACCGAAAAACTAGTTTTCGTCATGGTGTCTGTCTTCTTCGTCTTATAGTGCCATACCCTATTCAGGGCGTTGGCTACCTCTCTCCTATGTCTGTGTTTGGTGCGCGAAGATAGATAATTTGCACAGACAGAGATAGGAGACCTACGTGGGCTCCGAACCACAGGAAGTGCATGCACTTCTCCTCCAGAGAGGTTTTCCTGGGGAAAAATCCACCTCGCTGGTTTCCCGTTGCCTTGCGAGGGAGAACGACGGGGCCGGGGATCGAACCCGGATCCGCTGCATTGGCAGCCCGCGCGCTTACCACAGAGCTACGGCCTTGCTATACGGAGTATAGCTATAGTAAGGTATTGTTATCGTCAAAATAACGGAAGTTGAGATTTTGACGGATATGCACGTTTTAGTGTCCGAGAAAACCGAAAAACTAGTTTTCGTCATGGTGTCTGTCTTCTTCTTCTTATAGTGCCATACCCTAAACAGGGCGTTGGCTACCTCTCTCCTATGTCTGTGTTTGGTGCGCGAAGATAGATAATTTGCACAGACAGAGATAGGAGACCTACGTGGGCTCCGAACCACAGGAAGTGCATGCACTTCTCCTCCAGAGAGGTTTTCCTGGGGAAAAATCCACCTCGCTGGTTTCCCGTTGCCTTGCGAGGGAGAACGACGGGGCCGGGGATCGAACCCGGATCCGCTGCATTGGCAGCCCGCGCGCTTACCACAGAGCTACGGCCTTGCTATACGGAGTATAGCTATAGTAAGGTATTGTTATCGTCAAAATAACGGAAGTTGAGATTTTGACGGATATGCACGTTTTAGTGTCCGAGAAAACCGAAAAACTAGTTTTCGTCATGGTGTCTGTCTTCTTCGTCTTATAGTGCCATACCCTATTCAGGGCGTTGGCTACCTCTCTCCTATGTCTGTGTTTGGTGCGCGAAGATAGATAATTTGCACAGACAGAGATAGGAGACCTACGTGGGCTCCGAACCACAGGAAGTGCATGCACTTCTCCTCCAGAGAGGTTTTCCTGGGGAAAAATCCACCTCGCTGGTTTCCCGTTGCCTTGCGAGGGAGAACGACGGGGCCGGGGATCGAACCCGGATCCGCTGCATTGGCAGCCCGCGCGCTTACCACAGAGCTACGGCCTTGCTATACGGAGTATAGCTATAGTAAGGTATTGTTATCGTCAAAATAACGGAAGTTGAGATTTTGACGGATATGCACGTTTTAGTGTCCGAGAAAACCGAAAAACTAGTTTTCGTCATGGTGTCTGTCTTCTTCGTCTTATAGTGCCATACCCTATTCAGGGCGTTGGCTACCTCTCTCCTATGTCTGTGTTTGGTGCGCGAAGATAGATAATTTGCACAGACAGAGATAGGAGACCTACGTGGGCTCCGAACCACAGGAAGTGCATGCACTTCTCCTCCAGAGAGGTTTTCCTGGGGAAAAATCCACCTCGCTGGTTTCCCGTTGCCTTGCGAGGGAGAACGACGGGGCCGGGGATCGAACCCGGATCCGCTGCATTGGCAGCCCGCGCGCTTACCACAGAGCTACGGCCTTGCTATACGGAGTATAGCTATAGTAAGGTATTGTTATCGTCAAAATAACGGAAGTTGAGATTTTGACGGATATGCACGTTTTAGTGTCCGAGAAAACCGAAAAACTAGTTTTCGTCATGGTGTCTGTCTTCTTCTTCTTATAGTGCCATACCCTAAACAGGGCGTTGGCTACCTCTCTCCTATGTCTGTGTTTGGTGCGCGAAGATAGATAATTTGCACAGACAGAGATAGGAGACCTACGTGGGCTCCGAACCACAGGAAGTGCATGCACTTCTCCTCCAGAGAGGTTTTCCTGGGGAAAAATCCACCTCGCTGGTTTCCCGTTGCCTTGCGAGGGAGAACGACGGGGCCGGGGATCGAACCCGGATCCGCTGCATTGGCAGCCCGCGCGCTTACCACAGAGCTACGGCCTTGCTATACGGAGTATAGCTATAGTAAGGTATTGTTATCGTCAAAATAACGGAAGTTGAGATTTTGACGGATATGCACGTTTTAGTGTCCGAGAAAACCGAAAAACTAGTTTTCGTCATGGTGTCTGTCTTCTTCGTCTTATAGTGCCATACCCTATTCAGGGCGTTGGCTACCTCTCTCCTATGTCTGTGTTTGGTGCGCGAAGATAGATAATTTGCACAGACAGAGATAGGAGACCTACGTGGGCTCCGAACCACAGGAAGTGCATGCACTTCTCCTCCAGAGAGGTTTTCCTGGGGAAAAATCCACCTCGCTGGTTTCCCGTTGCCTTGCGAGTGAGAACGACGGGGCCGGGGATCGAACCCGGATCCGCTGCATTGGCAGCCCGCGCGCTTACCACAGAGCTACGGCCTTGCTATACGGAGTATAGCTATAGTAAGGTATTGTTATCGTCAAAATAACGGAAGTTGAGATTTTGACGGATATGCACGTTTTAGTGTCCGAGAAAACCGAAAAACTAGTTTTCGTCATGGTGTCTGTCTTCTTCGTCTTATAGTGCCATACCCTATTCAGGGCGTTGGCTACCTCTCTCCTATGTCTGTGTTTGGTGCGCGAAGATAGATAATTTGCACAGACAGAGATAGGAGACCTACGTGGGCTCCGAACCACAGGAAGTGCATGCACTTCTCCTCCAGAGAGGTTTTCCTGGGGAAAAATCCACCTCGCTGGTTTCCCGTTGCCTTGCGAGGGAGAACGACGGGGCCGGGGATCGAACCCGGATCCGCTGCATTGGCAGCCCGCGCGCTTACCACAGAGCTACGGCCTTGCTATACGGAGTATAGCTATAGTAAGGTATTGTTATCGTCAAAATAACGGAAGTTGAGATTTTGACGGATATGCACGTTTTAGTGTCCGAGAAAACCGAAAAACTAGTTTTCGTCATGGTGTCTGTCTTCTTCGTCTTATAGTGCCATACCCTATTCAGGGCGTTGGCTACCTCTCTCCTATGTCTGTGTTTGGTGCGCGAAGATAGATAATTTGCACAGACAGAGATAGGAGACCTACGTGGGCTCCGAACCACAGGAAGTGCATGCACTTCTCCTCCAGAGTGGTTTTCCTGGGGAAAAATCCACCTCGCTGGTTTCCCGTTGCCTTGCGAGGGAGAACGACGGGGCCGGGGATCGAACCCGGATCCGCTGCATTGGCAGCCCGCGCGCTTACCACAGAGCTACGGCCTTGCTATACGGAGTATAGCTATAGTAAGGTATTGTTATCGTCAAAATAACGGAAGTTGAGATTTTGACGGATATGCACGTTTTAGTGTCCGAGAAAACCGAAAAACTAGTTTTCGTCATGGTGTCTGTCTTCTTCTTCTTATAGTGCCATACCCTAAACAGGGCGTTGGCTACCTCTCTCCTATGTCTGTGTTTGGTGCGCGAAGATAGATAATTTGCACAGACAGAGATAGGAGACCTACGTGGGCTCCGAACCACAGGAAGTGCATGCACTTCTCCTCCAGAGAGGTTTTCCTGGGGAAAAATCCACCTCGCTGGTTTCCCGTTGCCTTGCGAAGGAGAACGACGGGGCCGGGGATCGAACCCGGATCCGCTGCATTGGCAGCCCGCGCGCTTACCACAGAGCTACGGCCTTGCTATACGGAGTATAGCTATAGTAAGGTATTGTTATCGTCAAAATAACGGAAGTTGAGATTTTGACGGATATGCACGTTTTAGTGTCCGAGAAAACCGAAAAACTAGTTTTCGTCATGGTGTCTGTCTTCTTCGTCTTATAGTGCCATACCCTATTCAGGGCGTTGGCTACCTCTCTCCTATGTCTGTGTTTGGTGCGCGAAGATAGATAATTTGCACAGACAGAGATAGGAGACCTACGTGGGCTCCGAACCACAGGAAGTGCATGCACTTCTCCTCCAGAGTGGTTTTCCTGGGGAAAAATCCACCTCGCTGGTTTCCCGTTGCCTTGCGAGGGAGAACGACGGGGCCGGGGATCGAACCCGGATCCGCTGCATTGGCAGCCCGCGCGCTTACCACAGAGCTACGGCCTTGCTATACGGAGTATAGCTATAGTAAGGTATTGTTATCGTCAAAATAACGGAAGTTGAGATTTTGACGGATATGCACGTTTTAGTGTCCGAGAAAACCGAAAAACTAGTTTTCGTCATGGTGTCTGTCTTCTTCGTCTTATAGTGCCATACCCTATTCAGTGCGTTGGCTACCTCTCTCCTATGTCTGTGTTTGGTGCGCGAAGATAGATAATTTGCACAGACAGAGATAGGAGACCTACGTGGGCTCCGAACCACAGGAAGTGCATGCACTTCTCCTCCAGAGAGGTTTTCCTGGGGAAAAATCCACCTCGCTGGTTTCCCGTTGCCTTGCGAGGGAGAACGACGGGGCCGGGGATCGAACCCGGATCCGCTGCATTGGCAGCCCGCGCGCTTACCACAGAGCTACGGCCTTGCTATACGGAGTATAGCTATAGTAAGGTATTGTTATCGTCAAAATAACGGAAGTTGAGATTTTGACGGATATGCACGTTTTAGTGTCCGAGAAAACCGAAAAACTAGTTTTCGTCATGGTGTCTGTCTTCTTCGTCTTATAGTGCCATACCCTATTCAGTGCGTTGGCTACCTCTCTCCTATGTCTGTGTTTGGTGCGCGAAGATAGATAATTTGCACAGACAGAGATAGGAGACCTACGTGGGCTCCGAACCACAGGAAGTGCATGCACTTCTCCTCCAGAGTGGTTTTCCTGGGGAAAAATCCACCTCGCTGGTTTCCCGTTGCCTTGCGAGGGAGAACGACCGGGCCGGGGATCGAACCCGGATCCGCTGCGTTGGCAGCCCGCGCGCTTACCTCTGAGCTACGGCCTTGCTATACGGAGTATAGCTATAGTAAGGTATTGTTATCGTCAAAATAACGGAAGTTGAGATTTTGACGGATATGCACGTTTTAGTGTCCGAGAAAATCGAAAAACTAGTTTTCGTCATGGTGTCTGTGCTGAGTGTCTCTGTGTCTGTATATCTGTTTGTGTGTGTCGGTATACATTTTACAGCCCAGACGCCTTAACCCAGAAAACTCAATTTAGGTTTAACACATTAAATGAGATAGGTTCGCTCAAAAAAGGGGGAGCGGAGACGAGTGTTGCACTTCAATGTAGGTGCGTTTAAAAAATAAGCTCAGATTACCATTCTACACGTCATGTTGAATAGCCGATCTGCGCAAACGCGATCTTCCTACCACCCCTCGGTTGATTTTGAAGTATGAACATGTTAAATGGAATTAGGAGCGTGTAAATAAAATTAGGAACAACTTATCACTGAGAAAACACTTCTGCGATTTTTCCTTTTGGACGTTTACCTGAACAGTTTGAGTAATCGGCCTAAAAACGGCCAAACACTAAATACCATAAAACCAGACGATTGCCTCAAAAAATACGAGGTCGGGGAGAGATTTGTTACAGTACAGGTCCTGCAAATATAATTACAAACCTTCTGATAATTTGTGACATGTAAATATTTAAAAAAATTTATAGTTAAAATTGCAAGACTTGAGTTTTGTAAATAATAAGTAATCCTGGACATATGGTAGATCATTTATAAAGTTTGTTATTAAGTTTTAGTGAGTTGATTTCTATAGTTTTATAAAAATTGATAAAATTGCACTAAAGTAGGTCAAGTTCAATTTTGTATAGCATTTTGTGTTAAAATTAATTTTTCCAAATGTAAATATCATATCGAAAGATTGAAAAAATTTCAGAGATTCTGAACATGAATGTTAGATATCTATTTATTTATGTAAATTTTAATTGTAGTTATAAGTTGATGTTCAATTGTTTAAAAAGTGCTTTTTTTGTGATTGGTTTAGAGATTTGTTCATTTGTAAATTTAGTCATTCTCAAGCATTTAAAGAAGACTCCTGTAATTTTGTGAATTATTTAATTAAAAACATTAATTAAAGTGCGTCAAAATCATTTATTAAATGGTGTCTAATTATTAGAAGCGTGTAACGGAAGTTTATCGTGGTTAATGAAAGTTATTTATAATTTAAAATTGAAAAAAAATTCACGTTTACTTAAAAGACGCCTTGATCCTTCAATTGTTTCAAAGTTGGTTTTACGTTATTAATCCAGAATTTTTCGAATGAAGTAATGAACAATGGTCATGGATAAAATAATAAAAGTTATCTTCAATTAAATTATTAAATTATCTTCGATTATGTAATTACGTTTATATACGTAAAGTTTGTTGATTCTTGAAATTACACATGTGAAAAAGTGAGGTTAGTTTTTTCTTAACTTATTTATTCTGTTATTTAATTTACCAGAAGGGTTAAATCAATATTTTGTGAGTACATGAGAACCCTGAGATATAATAGTTATTTAGGTATTAAGGGCGTAAAGAGGCTTTTATGGCGTAAAACGTAATTTTAAGCCCGAGGCGGTAGCCGAGGGCTAAGAATACGTCAAAGGCCATAAAAACAAGTTACGCTCGTGGTACATATACAACTTTATGCACGGATCAAGATTGTTTAATTTAAAAATATTTCTAAAATAAATTGAAAATATTTATAAAATAAATTGAATTGTCCACCCACATCTAGCGTTGCTTTGATTAAATTTGAGATTTGAAGCGTAGATATGGTAGCGGGTAAACAACGGTAGCCATATTGCCTAAAATCTCAGTTTCATTTTGTGTCCGGTAATTGTGCGGTCTTTAAAAGGTGCAAAATGAACGAAGTTGATGAGACTGCAGAAAAAGTAAGCAAGAAACAGTAGCTTAGTTTCCGAAAAATCTAAGGAGGTGTATGGAAAAACACACAAGAACGAAGAGCCGAATATAGAAGACTATGTAGAGAAATACAACGGCTATGTAGACGGGATAAAAATCACCACATAGAACAAATATGCCAAGAGATCGAAAGCAGAGCTAACACCAACGAAAACCGAGACCTCTTCCAACACATTAAAGAAATTACAAGGAAATTTAAACCAAAAACGTGGAAGATAGAGGACAAAGATGGGAAAGTCATCAATGAGATAGACGACGTAGTAGAGGTATAGCGGAAATATTGCGAAGACTTGTACACATGCGAAACAAACGACCAAGAATTAATACACATCCCTTCCATCAGGGAAATTGAACAAGAACCGGATATACTAAAAGTAGAAGTAGAGCAAGCCATCCGTTACTTAAAAAACAACAAGAGTACAGGTGTAGATAATGTGAGCGTAGAAATGCTAAAACAGCTTACTCCAAGCGGTGTTAACCTATTATGAAAGATTTGCAATAGGATCTCTCAAACTGGACAGTGGCCGAGCGACTGGAGTTCATCCACTTTCATTCCTCTGCACAAAAAAGGGTCAAGTCAAAAATGTAACAACTACAGAACCATCGCACTGATATCCCATCCAAGTAAAGTTATGCTTAGAATCCTACTAAACCGACTCAAAAATTTCTTTGAGTGGCAGATCCCAGAAGAACAAGCCGGATTCGTAACCGGAAAAGGCACCAGAGAACAGATTATGAACGTACGACAGATCATAGAGAAGGCAAGCGAGTTCGAGAATCCTACGTTTCTATGTTTCCTCGATTACAGTAAAGCCTTTGACTGCGTGGAATGGTCTTAACTCTGGAAAGTGTTACTAGACATGGGAACCCCGTTACACCTTGTCATACTATTAATACAGTTATACGACAATAGCACAGGAATAGTCCAAGTCGATGGCAAGATCTCTAAAACCTTTAACATACAACGCGGCGTTCGCCAAGGATGCATCCTGTCGCCCTTGTTATTTAACATATATGGTGAATACACAGTTAGGAAAGCCCTGGACGGCTGGGAAAGTGGTATAGTTATCGGCGGCAAGACCATAAATAACCTCCGCCACGCGGATGACACTACCCTGATCGCGAAAGAGGAACAAGAGATGTCAGAGTTGATTGAAAGGGTCGAGCACGAGAGTTTACGATTCGGCCTAAAACTCAACCGACAAAAAACAAAACTTATGGTAATAGATCGTACCAACAAACTAGCAGCCGCTCCTAACATTCATGATGTAGAAAATGTAAATGAAATAGTCCTATCTGGGTGCCCATATAAATAATGAAGGCAACTCATCAACGGATATAAAAAGAAGAACAGCGCTTGCCAAATCAGCTTTGACTAAACTAAAAAAAATTTGGAAAGACAACCACATTACGAAGGCAACAAAATGCAAACTAGTTAGAACACTTGTGTTTTCCATTGCCATATACGGAACATCAAAAAGCTAGATGCCTTCGAGATGTGGGTGTGGCGAAGACTCGTGAGGATCCCTTGGACAGCACGTAGAACCAATGTTTCCATACTGGAAGAATTGGGAATTTAGGAAAGGCTGTCAAGTGTAGTAAAGCGACGAATCTTGAAATACTTTGGACACGTCACTAGAAGGAAGGACGACAACTGGGAACAACTGGCTGTGCAGGGGAAGCTGGAAGGGAAACGACCTCGAGGACGCTCCCCAAGACGATGGATCGACCAAGTCAAGGAATTCACCGGTACACCGTTTCAAGAAAACATCAGAAATGCCTCAGACAGGGATAAATGGAGGAACATTGCCCAAACCACAACTTAAATAGCAACCATGAGATCACGACACTTCAACCATGAAGTATACGACTAGAAAGAGTATGGAAAAACGTATAATGAATACCTTAAATGGTGCGACATATGGAAGGATCGCATCGAAAACTGCTACTGTGAAAAAAGTCTTCTGGCTTATTTTTGGTATCTGTCAAAAGAAAGAAAACCCTCTTCGCTGTGGTCTTATTATTCCATGCTTAAGGCCACTATTAAAGCCAACCACAACATAGATATAAGCAGTTACTCAAGCTTATTCGAGTTTTTAAAGAGAAAATCAGAAAGATTCAAGCCCAAAGTTTTGACCATAGAAGATATGGAAGCCTTTATATACCAAGCTCCAGATAAAATATATTTAAGGAATAAGGTAAATGAATTTATTTTAATTTAGAAGTGTTTAACCAAGATTTCTGAAACAGGTAGCTTTAATATTTGGGATAGCTGCAGCATGCCGTAAACAAGAGCTTGTTCAGCTAGAAGTTGATGACATTCAGGATCTGCAATCCTCATTACTGATCACTTTGCGAGATACTAAAACCAAAATCAATCGAATGTTTAGTGTAGTTGACAACCTTAGATCGCCAAGTTTTTTGGAAATTTATAAAAAGTATGCTGCTTTACGTCCTATAAATATGGTGCTATGATATTTGGAGGTGTATGTTTTTACTGGGCTATTGTAGTTCCTGGAAGGCAATTTTTGGGATGCTTGCTACAATTCAATTTGAGATTGGAGGTTTGTGAAGACTGTAAGGTTTCGATATTCTAACTTTTAAACTCAGGGTTGCGTATTATTGCTGTAATTTCTTGTTATAAATTCTAATAATTTAGATTTTTCATATTTGTAGGTTTGTTTTTACTGAAAGAAAAGAAAAACACAATCAGATTGATACGATTTTTATTTATATTAATTTTAATTATAATTTAGTTCAGAATTGTTCAAAAGGTTTAATTTATAAGAAGTTTGAGACTTACTTGTTTTGTGCATCGATTAATGTCATTATGGATGTCAGTGTCAATGTCACAAACGTATTAAAGAATACTCATTGTCATGAGATTTATTTGTTTTTTTCAAAAAATGGGAATCAAGAAGAAGACAAAAGAATGGAAAATTTGTTTAGTTAGTACGACTCGTCTTTGTAAACAAAGACAAAGAATTTTATATCCTCTGGATGAATAAAGAGGAAAAACGAGTTTAAAAGTAATGTAAAAGTGATTGTGAATATAAACGAAGAAAATACAACTAATTATCAACGAATTGTAAAAAGTCGAGAAGAATAACAAGTATAAAGCGATCCAGAAAGTTTTTCCAGTTGTGATGGTGGTAAAACCAAGTTTAAAATAATATGAAACAGACCAGAGAAAGATTCAAACTAAAGGCGAGTGTTTGTGGTTACTTGAGGAACCTGCAAACTAGTGAAGTAGAAGTTGGACATTCATCGTTTGCTCGAGTGAAGGATATCCCAATAAGGGGACGTTAAGATAAATGTTCTCTTTTTAAAGGACGATAGTATTTAGCAAAATTTATTTGATTTTTTACAAATTTCATTAGAAAATTGATTTATTAAATAAAACCTTTTTTTTTGTAACGTTGATATTGTTTTGTGTTTATCCTATCTCAAATTTATTTATTAATAACTTGTCTTAGAAGCTAAATAACGACCCTGAGAAAGTTAATAAAGAGTCTCATAGAAAATATAATTTAGAATTGCGTTAATTGCGGGCATTTAGGGAATTGTTTTCTTGTAAGTAGATGCACACGCATATCATTGCAATGGATACTCGCCGTCTCTTCTTGGCTTACAGGAATAGGAAATGTACCAGGCAAGTTGTCGGGAAAAATGTGTTTGGTGGAATTCCGAAAAAATAGTGTTTATCTTAAATTGCCGAATCCTGATGTATACTGGGCACTCATTTCGTCGGTTGGCAAACGCTGGAGAAGGAATGATTGGTATAAAACAACTAGGAGGCTGGAAGTCAACGTCAGTTGCAGAACAGTATATAGAAGATTCTTTCAAACAAACTTAGGTTAGCTGAGAAAGTATTGACTAGAAAGGACAATTTATCGGCTACTAATACTGAATTAGCAGCTACCAAGACCTTCGATCATGTAGCAACTAGCAACTATTCCAATTTGATGTGTAATTACAGTCGAGTAGTTGTACCTCCGAATATTAATATGGATAATTGTTCTAATTGTATTGTTAACATAAATTACCCAAAATGAATTTTCAATAAAAAGTACAATTTTCGATTTCTAATAAAAACTTTTCATTTGGCAAGTGTTTAAACTGTTTGTATTAGGTATGATATCGTTGTTTGACGTTTCATTATAGCCCATGGGCAATAAAGAGGTCCATGGGCTATTAAAAGACGTTTTTATTATACCTGCATCATAATCCTTGTAAAACAAACCAAAAAGCGTGCGCAAACCCAACATTAAAACACCCCGGTGTTTTAAAGTTGCTAAGCAACAATGCCGTCATCAATTTTGAAGCAACAAATTACAAACACGCGAAAAAAAAATAATTCGAATTCACATAGCAACATAAACAACAAAAAATGCTTACCAATCTCCAGGTAAATGATATGACGTCACATCATAGACTACTATGTAAGATGAATCAAATAATTAATAATTTCAGCCTTTACTTGGTGATACTGCATTTTAAAAATAATCAAAACACAACAAAACTTTGTACAAAATATCACATTTAATAAACACTACAAGTGACCGCGGTTTCGTTCTTCACAGAGACATTGTCGAACTAAATACTAATAACTAATGCAGGTACAACATTAAATAAAACCTCTGAAGAGTGGGGTGTACATAAGGTCAAGTTGGTCGTTTAAAACTATTTTATCAGGTATGTTTTTGTGCTTGTAAATTTCTAATGATTCCAGAAGGGTAAGTCTAAGGCCTTTATTAGCGAGGTGCATCACTGACAAGCTATTGTCCCCAAAACAATGGCCACTATCTAACGCGTGATTGGCAAAAGTGGATGTTCTTTTTTTATTTTTAAAGGCACTTAAATGTTCTTTAAATCTAGTGTTAAAATTCCTTCCCGTTTGTCCTATGTACACCCCCTCGCAATCATTACAGGATAATTTGTAGACGCCTGGTTTTTGCAGTTTGTTTGTCTTACTTTTCGCATTATATAATAAATTAGACATTTTAATATGAGGTTTGAAAGTTACTTTATTGTTACATTTTTTGACTATATTATAGATTTTGTTGGATATTGGACCAAAAAATGAGAGTGTATTATAAAAACTTTGTTGATTCTTAAATACCGGAAAAATTAAACCTTCGCAATTTTTTCTTAATTTTGTGTTCAAGAGTTGGTCAATGACATTTGCTTTAAAACCATTATTTACGGCGATTTGTTTTATCACGGACACTTCTTTATTAAAACTATAAGCTGAAAGAGATAAACACACTGCTCGATGCAACATGGCGTTAAAAGAACTAATCTTCTGATACCACGGGTGTTGCGAAGTCTTGTGGATAGTCACTCCAGAAAATGTAGGTTTCCTGTAGATGTCGAAACTGATTTCATTGTTGTTATGTGATATTGTAAGATCCAAGAAGTTTAATGTTTTGTTTTTCTCTATTTCCAGTGTGAATTTAATTCTCGGATGAACTGAATTAAAAAAATTAAGTAAATTGTGTAATTGTCTTTCAGTGCCATAAATTAAGCTAGTCTTAGAACCCAACCTGGCAACAGCGCCGATGATGAATCCAAACACTTGACGGCGCGGATATCTATAAAAATGTTGCATTTTTTGCATAAAACGTCAGTTTTTTTTATTTTCCTTTTCTCAAACGGAGTTTTCCGCAACTTATTTCAATGTTTACTGCTTCACACATGAAAATACGCAGGACTGCCAAAGTTCGTGCAAATCTGGCACTGGCCCGTAAAGTATACTTGATATATAAATGATCGGTGGATATTATTAAAATAGTATCAGATTGAAATATCAAATTTGGTTTCCATGATAACATAAAAAAACAAACTGGACGAATAAAGTGAATGGCCGATTTTCATACTAATCAAACGATAAGCAACAATTTTAATTTAAAGTTTAATGAACAAATTTCACAACCTGTTTTTCTATAATGTGCACTTAAGAGGGCACGTTGATAAAAATGTATTCAATACTTAAAACAGTAATTAGTGAAAATGCATCGCAACAAAAGATAAAGATGCTATTAATAACCATTTAATCTGTGTGCATTTTTTGGCTGTTTAATTGCTTCAAAACCCAAATTCTTTTATTTTTATTTTAAAATAATAAAGCTCTTTGCAACTCAACAAATGCATTAGTTGTTACGGGAAAACTAGTTGCTAGCGACACCGCAACAAAAGGGGTGCACTCGGCCAGCTCAAAGTCGAAGGAGGGAGTGATTCGATCTGTAAAACGGCAGGGTTCTTCGCAGATAACTTGGGGGTGGTAAAATTGGGGTTGACTAAAGAAGGCGCCACCTGTTTTTGATTGTCTTAATAGGAGTTGTTGAAGCAGGAAGGGCGGGTCGACGCTCAAGGGGGGTGGAGAAGCAGGAACCTTCCTTGGTTGACAGCTTTCCTGGAGTTTGACTTTCCTTCGAGCTTCCAGCTAGATGGAGTTTACAATGTTTACTTATAACTTTGCTAAGGCTAAAGACCGACGGCAAATAAGTCACAATGGTTAATTTGAACACAGAGTATATTGAATAAAATGTAGTTGGCCGCAGATTGCGGTTATTAAAGGGTAGTTTGACTAAAAAACATAACATGTGAGCAAACGAAAGTGACATCAAGTTTGGCTTTGAAAATGAAACATGTCTGATTAATTCAATGTGAACAAACGAAAGCGAAATCACATTTTCATGTGCACTGTTACTTCTAGAAGTGTCAAAGTCATGTCAAAGTTGAAGTTCTAACAGACATACGTTTCAATTTTCAAAGCCAAACTCGATGTCACTTTCGTTTGCTCACATGTTATACAGTGTATACCCTGTATATATGAATACAGAGCGGTTTTAGGCAACGTTGCAATACGCGAAATTTACACCCCGGAAGGAGTTCCCTTTATTACAAGGTCCACTCCGGCACGGATTTCGGACAAGAAATACAGTAATATAAACGCATGCAAATATATCAAGAATATAATTATAATCGACTGATTGTTCTGAACCGAAACACATACAAAATATTTGGAGGCTTTTCTGTGGCACTATACACTGTTTAAATATGACGGTGTTTCTGTCCTTAGCAACTAAGGGGGAAGGTCTTTGCACCTCACCAGCAGGTTAAAGGTGTGGGTGGGTTAGCTTGATGAAACGGGGATGCTTCGAGAAAGTTCGTGAGCCTCTGACGAGATATTTGATACAAGGGGGCAGCTTACAGTTGACGGTAAGAGGTAATTCGAGAGATCCAAGGGTGGCTTTGATGTTAACCTCGTAACGACGTTGAAATCCGCACTTGGAGACTTTATTTCGTGCACAGAACGGCAAACAAAATTCAGATAAGGGCCTTTTATTCCACAAATGAACGCACCAATATTGCTTTTATTCCGACTATGTCGATTCTGGATTGAACTAAAGAGGATCCTTTCCAAAGACCCCAATCAACAACCTGGCTGTCTCAGGCAAGGGGATGGTTCTCTGACAACCAAACCCGAAGAGACAGCACAAGTGCTAATTCAAACACATTTCCCAGGCTGCATTGTTACCCCTGACTGTGTATGGCCAAGGACCGACACCCCACCTCCCATCGAGGAGGATTGGGAAGTGGCGGACCGGGTCGTAAGGGGCGACAAAGTAACCTGAGCTATAAACTCCTTTCTCTCCTTCAAGTCGCCAGGAGTGGACGGTATCTTCCCAGCCCTATTACAATGGGGTCTGGACCTGATACTTGCCCACCTGGTGCGCATCTACCGGGCATGTATCGCTTTTCGATATATACCGGAAAGCTGGAGAGAAGTGAAGGTAGTTTTTATACCCAAACCAGGGCGTTGACTACACCCTGGCCAAATCTTACCGTCCGATTAGTCTTACATCTTTCTTATTAAAGACTCTTGAGAGACTTTGTGATAGGGAAATAAGGGAGAAGGTGCTTGTTTCACACCCACTGCACCTGAACCAACACGCTTACATCCCAGGGAGATCTACCGAATCGGCGCTACATGCCGTAGCGAATCGGATCGAGAGATCATTAGACAACAAAATGTCTACCCTGGGAGTTTTCATTGATATTGAAGGAGCCTTTGACAAGGCCACCTTTGAAAGTATAAACTCTGCCTTACGTAGACTTGGTGTTGCACCTACTTTTTGTGAGTGGATAAAGCACATACTTGCAATGAGAGCAGTGCAATTTAACTTAGGAGACAGCTCAATTAGAGGTGTCGTGATGAAAGGCTGTCCACAGGGCGGAGTTCTGTCTCCACTGTTATGGAATATAGTGGTGGACAGCCTTCTAAGCGCACTCAATGATGCTGGATTCTATACCATTGGATATGCGGATGATATCACCATCCTCATCACGGGAAAGTTTGAAGGCATGCTCTGCACCTTAATGCAGACGGCTCTTCGAATAACAGAAAAATGGTGTAATGAACAGTCCCTATCTGTCAACCCCTTGAAGAGATGGTACTCTTCACAAAGAAAAAGAAGGTTGGACCCTTACGTACACCTCTCCTATTCAATACTTCTCTCAGATTCTCAGATAATGTCAAATACCTGGGAATTATTTTTGACAAACAGCTGAACTGGGAGAAACACCTGAAAGCTAAAACGAACAAAGCATGCATGGCTTTCTGCCAGTGTCGCCGCGCTCTAGGTAAATCTTGGGGACTTCCCCTAGAATAACCTTGTGGCTAAATAAGTGTATACTGCCGTGATTAGGCCCATGCTATGCTACGGAGCACTTGTCTGGTGGCGCAGGGTCAGACAGGCTACGGCAGCAACCAAACTGGGACACGTGCAACGTCTCGCTTGTCTCAGTTCTACAGGTGCAATACGCTCAACCCCCCACGTCCGCCTTAGAGGTGATCTTATGCCTTCCTCCACTTGATCTCTTTGTGGAGGAAGTAGCTGTGAGGACTGCTTTAAGGCTGCGCCACAAGGGGCTGTGGCGAACAGCAGGCAAGGGAGGCAGACACACCCGCATCCTGGATGAGGCAATCGTCAAGATTCTTCTTCTGGATGCTATGGTGGAGTACCTTCCTTTACAATATGCCTTTAATAGACACTTTAGTGTCTACGCGAATGCTGGACCAACCCAGCATATGGACATATCCATCTTCACCGATGGATCTAAAACAAAGCATGGAACGGGTGCCGGAATTTTCTCTGATGACCTAAACCTACGCCAGAGTATACCACTAGGCAAAATTGCCACTGTCTTCCAAGCGGAGGTAGTGGGAATAATGCATGGTGCAAATGCAATTCTTGAACGACAAATCAAGAACCAACGTATTGGTATCTACAGCGATAGCAGAGCCGCTTTACTAGCCCTAGGCAGTTGTAACATCACGTCAGGAGTGGTACTGCGGTGTCGTGAAGCTCTCGACGATATCTCAAAAGATAATGCCGTCTCCCTTGTATGGGTGAAAGGACATGACGGAACCTACGGCAACGAAAAAGCTGATGAGATTGCGATACTGGCCTCCGGACAACCTCTCTGGGGGCCAGAACCCGTAATTCCCATATCCCTGAAGACATTAAGCTTTATGCTATACCAAGAAACCTTAAAAAGCTTCACACGAAGATGGGTTAACACTCAAAGCTGTCGTCAAGCAAGGGCTGCTATTACGGCACCCTCGTCAAAAACAGCCAAATACTGTGTGCAACTGTCCCGAAAGAACTTACGACTAGTTGTGGGTATCTTATCTGGACACTGCACCCTGAAGAAACACATGCACAGGATGGGACTGGCGGACAGCCCAAACTGTCGTGCATGCAACGAGGACGACGAGTTGGCGGAACATGTCCTATGTCACTGCCCAGCTCTCGCAACAACTAGAGGATCCATGCTGGGGGACTTCTTGTCTAACATGGCCGAAATCAGCAACACTCCAATTGCGGATGTCCTCAAGTACATCCAAAAGGTTGGATGGCTTGAGTGAGTCCAATGTGGAGAGCTGCTGGAGAGGTAGTACAATAGGCCCACCTATTGTGGCCTAAGTGCGCGTGAGGTAACTCACACTCCCAAATTCCAAATCCAGAATCCAGACTATGTCGAGCGAGATATTAAAGGTAGATGCGATAATTTGGGGTGTTACAGAGGTGGGCACGTCACTAACAAGGCCTTCAACTAGGCTTTCCCAGAAAGGGGTGGCTACTTTACATTCGGAAGCTCGTAAGCTCGAGCGGCGAAATAGAACTATATGCGCTGAGAGTTCGAGATCAACTGACTTAAGCTCGCTACTGAAGCGCGAAGTCGTCGAGCCCGCGCGCAAAAGCTCCAGGGCTGCTCGAAGGGGAATTCGCTTAACATAGTTTTTCTTTGTCAACCGAATTTAGAGAAAATAGACCCCTACGGCACCCCGATAGACAACCCCCAGTTACTGTCTCCAACCCAAGAAGCCGCTGCAGTAGTATTTAAAAAGAGAATTCCTACACTGTTGCCACCGATGCTAGTTTGTAGAGGTACAGCCTGAAAGTTGAAATTCTTAAAGCAGCTGTAATGTTTTCACTACTACTACTTAATACTAAAAACGTTAGATAGAGACTGAAGTTGTCCATGTCTTAGATTTTCGTTGGTTCAGAACCAGAATTAAAAACACTTGCACAATAATGCGTTTTAGCACAGCAAGTGGCTGCACAACAACCAAGAAGGGAAAACCATCTTGAATCGAAAACATTCAGTAAGTGATTTTATTTTTGGAAGTGACGTTAAGTAATACAAATATTGATGATATAATTATATTGCATAATTTAGAAGTTTGTCTTTAGCGGGCGTGGTGCGAGTTAATTTGAAATTTGAAAAGTAGCTATCGTGCAATACTCAATAAATTCGTATTGTGGGCTTATCACGTCAAAACATTTTTTGTTTGTTAGATTGTTTATTAATTTTACCTATTTTTTATAATAAAAAATACAAGTTGTTTTTATAATAAATTAAATATCCTATACATAACATATAAACAACGTGTTGAAAATGCAACAATTATCTAAAAATCTACCTCCACGTCCTTGGGTTAAACTTCTAAACTAATATTTAGTTTTGTGTATCTCCTCCAATTCAATTTCCCTTTTCTGAAAGAAAACAATTAATAACTAAAAAAAAAACAAATAGAAATGGACAACTACTGCCTACTTTCTCGCCGTCCAAATAAACATCTGTCTATGGTAATCATTGGTAATTCAACAGCTAGCACTAATATCACAGAAACAACAAAGGTAAATGCAAAATCGCCCCAAAACTTGTACATCTGAAATTAAAACAAATACATTAATTGAATATGTTGTAAAATTTACTCAATTTAAACTTACCGCTTGGAAATTGCTAAAAATTGCTGTGGTTCTCATCTGAGCCGTTATGATATAGATCAGTGTGTAATGAACCACATAAAAGCTGTATGTCAATTTTGAAACTACTTGAAAAGTTGGTAAGGAGAGGAACCAATTGATAGGACCTGAAATATATTAAATAAATTTACGTTGATAGGGGTTGCAACATTGCTTGCGGTACTACTGTACTAAATTAATTAATATTGACAATATTGCCTAAATTGTATAAAAAAACAATTTGAATATGTTTCATATTTTAAAACATCTAAGAAGGGAAGTTCTTAGCCAATATTTTCACCTACCTCCATATCCATTGACACAGGTTAAAATTATACCAGCTACAGCAACAGCCCAAACAGGTCGTACTAAAGCAATGTGAAACGAATTGGCAAGTCTGTTGTATTCTCCACTTATCAAGCCATGACCAGCAAATACACACGTGCAGAGAATGGCCAAAGAACCGGCACATAAAATCAAATTGAGTACCTAAAATTTAAAATATTTTATAAATAATAGTGCCATGTTGTAGGTAATTTGCATTGAAAATTAAAAATTTTGTATATTTATGCAAGCAAAAATGTAATTAAATACCAAATAATCAAATACATTGATTTTCCCAAAACAGGAAACACTAGCAAAACCCAATAATGTATGGTAATACCCAATTAGGTTGGCTAATAACAAAACTTTAAATCGTTGAAATAAACCAATACTTTGTATGAGCTCATAAAAAAATTACGCTCTACGACACTTACGTTAATCAGTATCAAATCGTTTGCAAGTCTTATACCTACCCAAAGAAGGAAATATCTCAAACATTCCAATAAATATAAATAATAATTTTAGAAATAAATCACTGAATTGTATCGATAACAGTAGTGTATTTATGTAAAAATGATGTAAATCGATAATTTTTATATTTAAGGCAACAAATTAAATGAACCGTATAAACTACATAAGTTACGCTATAATGTAAACATTGCAAATTTTCGTAAAATGTCAAATGTACAATAAAATGGCTGCATACCACTATATGAACATTTTTTCAGTCTTAAAAGTGTTTAAAGTAAACTAACAGTATTAATAATGGTTATAACAGCAATACAAATCGCAAGTAATCAACTTATTTGAATAAATTAGAATTTGTGGTTTTATAACCTTTAAAAGTTGATACAGAAATCTCTGCCGGACGCAACAGCAAATAAATACCACAATTTAACTAAATGCACAAAAAATTGGCTACAGGCAACCAGCAAATATAAAAAATTCAAAGATATACTACCAAACTAGTAACTTCTGACCTTAACCAAGCTCGGTTTATTTAACGGAAACCCAACATATTCACAAAAGAAGGTGAGATAATGTTCAAATATCTTGGAAACTTGGCTTCCAACTAAATTTTTCTTACAGATTTGTAGAGCCTCTTTTGGTCATCAAACACATACCCAGATCGCTCAATATGTAAATGAATGTAGACAATTAAAAATTTATGTGAAAAACACAGCGACCTCAGTACCGGATTCAAAATATTCCACAAAACAGGCATGTACTTGGATACATACGATAAAACGTAAGAGTGTGCAAATGTGTACAGAAGGCATAGCAAAAAACAGCAGAGAAAATCCTATAAAATAATAACTAACTGAAATCTCAAAAAATAAATTACCTTCGGTGTTGATGCCCTGCTAATTAAAACAATGTAAGCTTATAATAATTAGCTTTAAATTACAGGTATTCAAAACTCAAGAGCAATGGAAACCCAAAAAACTACAAAATAAAGCGGTAACACGCACACTAGCAAATCGAAAATTACAAAACTGAACAACGAAAATAAATAAATTTGCAACGGGTTACCCAAATACCAGGAGTAAAATAAGGAAACAAATTAAACCGTAACAAGCTGCCTGGACCCAAACGTGAAAAACAAAAAAGGAATCAAAATAGATGTCCAATATGCATAACACTTGGTATTCAAGGGATTTTGGGGCTGCTAATTACAAATACAAGATCTAAATTATAAAATTCAAGATGGCGGATTCAATATGGCGAAATTGTTTTGTAACGTTATCCAGTTTGCATACAAATTGGCATTCGAGGAGTTTTAGAGCTGCTGATCACAAATCCAGGATCTAAATTCTACAATTCAAGATGGCGGATTTAATATGGCGAAATTATTTCGTAAAGCTATTTGATTTGCATAAAAATTAGAATTAGAGAGGTTTTGGGGCTGCTAATTACAGATCCAGACATTTAACTTAAGAATTCAAGATGGCGGATTTAATACGTCGGAATTATTACATAATAATAATTGCACATATGAAGTTTTAAAGTAACTCGCTCACGCGCATTAACCGTTTTATAGTGATTCTTACAACTAACTAGAACATTACATAACCGTTTGAGCTTTCTGTTAAATTATACAATTTAAAAGTCACTTTTAGTGAGAACACGCTAAAAATTTTCACTTAAAGTGAGGTAAGGTAAAGATATTTAGACTAGATGTTCACAAACTGTTACTTTTTGAATTATTTTTAAGTTTCTGTCGAATGTATACACATTAATTTTTCTAAGAATGTATTTTCCTTTTCTTTTTCTAAAACTAAAAACTAACAAAAATAAATCCTTCCCGGAACAAAAATTCCACAGGTTAAAGTCACTTCCATATATGCAACCCACAGCAAGAATGGTTAGCAACATGTGTTGCATATCTTTCACATATGACAACGAATGTGTAAACAGAATCTTAACAATTCGAGATTGACTTCGTTTAACTTCATATTAGTATATTATAAATAAAATAATTAATACCTTCAACAGATTTTTATTTTAGGCTAAATTAAAAAGTTGTTTTAAGTTTTAATTGCAATTTTATCTATAATATATTAACACAATGATCTCTTCCAATCATCAGGAGATTCGAAGAAAGTTTCCAAAAAGCCAGAGACGCGCCAAGGCAGAGGAAAAATTAACCCCCTCCCCTAACATTTCTATACCTAAAAATTAAGTTGTAAACTTTATTTTACTATCACCCATGAGCACTTTAACCTAAACATAAATTTTATCATCCCCCGTTTGTTAACTAAAAAAGTAGGTATTTTGAATTTTCAAAAATTCATAGGAGGTGTCATAAAGAAATTAACGGACTGGGACACAAACCAAATTGTAGTTCATTCATAGTTCTATTGGTCTACAAAGTAAAAAAAAGATCGTGTTTGTTCCTGCCAGTTTTTGGGCAATATTTATTTATTTATTATTTTTCAATTCACACTTATTATCTTTTCGGAAAGTTTTGTGCACAGCAAGATTGTGTTTTAGAGTTATAAAACGTTAAAGTAAAAATTTTCAAAAAATCGTAGCGGTCGCCATTTTAAAACTAGAACGTTCGGGTAAAAAGCGTTAAATTTGCTCCGAGGTCTTCTATCAAATTCCGTTTACGGATTTCAAAAATTCCATTTCTGCAAATAATGCTACCAAAAAACATGTTTAATTTCCGCTTCCGGTTTGGAATTTTTTAAAGCTTATTTTGCCGACAAATTTCTAAAGCTCATCACAATCGGACCATCAGTTAGCGAGTTATGATGCATCACACACACCCACAGACAGATGTTTTTTAGAAACAACCTTTTTGGGTTCCTTGAGCCGCACAACGTGTATTTTTGTCTAAATCTCGATTTCGAATTTTTTCACGAAATTAATACTTCCCTATATTGAAAGTAAATATAAAAAATAACACAAATAACAACCAGCACAATTAGTTAAAAGTAAACTGTATGTACTCAGGGATTTTTATTAATAACTTATTTGCAAGATAAAAAAAGAGCCGTTCTTCGAATCCTTCGCATCATCATACGGCCTATTATTTTTAAAATATATAATTATTATTTTAATGTTGTTTGGATAATTTCGTCGTCATTTATTTGTTTTTGTTTATTAGTATTTTAAACATCTGCGCAATAATTAGCCTAAAAACCGGAAAATATCTTGGAATTCGCTTTAATTTATTTTAAAATGACTCTGCACTAAAATATATTAATAAAAATTTCTCGAAAGTGCTCATCACTAAATTAATATTATAAACTTTATCATTCCATACATTTTTTTTAAATTTTAGATCAAAAAATATTGTTTTTAAAATTAATTAAGTACCGATTCTGTTTCTATAATTTTATATTTTACATTCCGGCTTTTTGCCGCCCCCGGGGTCCTGCCGCCCGAGTGCTGTGCACCCCGTGCACCCCCGCTTGGCTGGAACAGATTTGGTCACCGTTTTATTTAAAATATACACTTACCTTGCTTTTAAGTAATTTAAGATGTCCTTCTTTTATTTTAATAATTACATATCCCAGTACCATGCCAAGAAGCCAAGGACCAGCCCTTGTATGTATTGGAAAATAATAATACCAAACGTAATCCATTTGTTTTTCAAACCTAAAGCCAATTTTATTAATAAGTAAATTTTTTTTAAGAATCATGAGGCCGTGCGTGAGCACGACTCCATGATTCCCATCCCATCCCCTTACCCGGGCTCAGCGGACTTGCGCTATACACCGGTCTAAAATGCCCCACCCCTGAAATACATGCAACCCAACATACACACCACACACACCATCCATGGACACGCCGGATTTAACTTATTCAGAAAAATTTCCGACGGTCAAAGGACTCGAACCTACTGCCGTTGGGAGTCTAGTTTCAAAGCCTGGGACTTTTACCACTAGACCACCCGCTGGCCCATTAAATAAATAAAAAGAAATCCTTTCAGAGACTTACGTCTTATTTCCTTGCGTAAATGTGTTTAGCTCAAAAAACCATCCTATAAGGAAACACGCAACCATCGAAAGAATTGTAAGTGATCCTATAACTGATAATGTGAGTTTGGGCAATTTCCTTAGTGGAAGAAGAAGAAACGGCGACACAATAAACAGTTGCATATCGGCACTGAGATACCAACTATGAGGAACGCACTGAAATACAAATAATTAATTTAGTTGTTTTTTAAATTTTTCCCTCTCTGGAGAAAAAGTGAATGCACTTCCTGTGGTTCGGAGCCCACGTTAAACTGTAGGTCCCCTATGTCTGTTTGTGTAAATATCTATCTCCGCGCACTATACACAGACATAGGAAACAGGACGGCAACGCCCTGAATAGGATATGGCACGAAAAGAAGAAAGGAATAAATTAAAATTATTACCATAGCTTTTCCTCGGCCAAAAATATTTTGAATATAAAGCAGAGTTTTCCACCAATGTATCTCACAACCATCCACCAACTGTGTTCGAATTACGCTTGGCCAAAACGGACCCGAACCCGTGTGTATCAGTAAAGTAATGTGAAACACCATCATGACGACTAGTACTGGTGTTAATCTGAAAGCAACAAATATATTTTTTTTCAATTACATTTTCATGTAAATTGCTTCAAATTTAATTTTACAACATATTCCTATCTCAATAAAGGCATTTTCTAATTTTGTATTTGGTAATTAATTTCTTACCAACATAACCATAACATGTCCCGTCCCGTAAGGTTATCAATTCTTAAAATAGATTATTAACCCCTGCATAAGATATTTTTATTTATATTTTAACACCTAATCTCTTTAACATGTTATAATAGTTCAATTGTTCAAAAACTAACTTAAGTTTCTAATTGAAAAGAAGAGGAACTGAGACATTAGCTGATAACATAAATGTTGGTGTTAAACAAACAAATGAATAAACAACGGCAGTGATGAAGTGTCCAAATAAAAACAATTTTCTAAAAATAGTTAATATCAAAAGGAATTATCCAATTAACTTATATTTTTGTAACACTCTTGAAACTTTATGCAACATTCTCCTAAATAATTTAAATCTTTTTGAAAATAATATAATGATTATTAGTTTAAAAGATATGATTTTGTACAAGAAACGAAAGTTAGACAAGGTTTCTAGTATTAATTTTTTTTCATATACATAATTTAGTATATTGCTTAACTGACAAAATTTTAAAAACAATCACATGCTGTTTTTACCTTCAGAACAATGACCGGTAAGAGTTTTTGATTATTTTGACGCTTTACTCAAATCGGCCACCGAGTATTTTAGCCGTAATGACTGGTAATAACGGCCAGTCTGGTTACAATGGCCACCCATAAACTTTGGTCACAGCGGCCACCCAAGCCACCGATTACAACGGACACTCTGGTCACAACGTCTATCTATGCGTAGCGATTTCATCCCCCATAAACGCTGGCCACAACGGTCACCGAGTATTTTAGCCGTAATGACTGTGGTAATAACGGCCACTGTGGTTACGATGGCCACTCAAGCCACCGATTATAACGTACACTCTGCTAACAACGTCCACGTATGCGTAACAACTTCATCCCTCAAAAACGCTGGCCACAGCAGTCACCGCGCATTTTAGCCGTTATGACTGTGGCCATAACGGTCACTCTGGTTACAATGGCCACCCATCAATTTTGGTCACAGCGGCCACCTAAGCCACCGATTACAACGGACATTCTGGTCACAACGTCTATCTATGCGTATTAATTTCATCCCCCAAGAACGCTGGCCACAACGGTCACCGAGTATTTTAGCCGTAATGACTGTGGTAATAACGGCCACTGTGGTTACGATGGACACTCAAGCCACCGATTACAACGGACACTCTGCTAACAACGTCCACGTATCCGTAACGACTTCATCCCTCAAAAACGCTGGCCACAGCAGTCACCGCGCATTTTAGCCGTTATGACTGTGGCCATAACGGCCACTCTGGTTACAAGGGCCACTCATACACTTTGGTCACAGCGGCCACCCAAGCCACCGATTACCACGGACACTCTGGTCACAACTTCCATCTATGCGTCACGATTTCATCCCTCCAAAACGCTGGCCACAACGGTCACCGATTATTTTAGCCGTAGTGACTGTGGTAATAACGGTCACTCTGGTTACAATGGCAACCCATAAACTCTGCTCACAGCGGCCACCAAAGCCTGCGATCACAACGGACACTCTGGTAACAACGTCCACCTGTGCGTAACGACTTCATCCCTCAAAAACGCTGGCCACGACGGTCACCGAGCCTTTTAGCCGTTATGACTGTGGCCATAACGGCAACTCTGGTTACAACGGTCACCCATAAACTTTAGTCACAGTGGCCACCCAAGCCACCGATTACAACGGACGCTCTGGTCACAGCGTCCATCTATGCGTAACGATTTCATCCCCCAAAACGGTGGTCAAAACGGTTACCGAGTATTTTAGCCGTAATGACTGTGGCCATAACGGCCACTCTGGTTACAATGGCCACCCATAAACTTTGGTCATAGTGGCCACCCAAGCCACCGATTACAACAGACACTCTGCTAACAACGTCCATCTATGCGTAACGATTTCATCCCCCAAAATCGCTGGCCACAGCGGTAGCCGAGTATTTTAGCCGTAATAACTGTGGTAATAACGGCCACTCTGGTTACAATGGCCACCCATAAACTTTGATCACAGTGGCCACTCAAGCCACCGATTATAACGGATACTCTGCTAACAACG
Source organism: Ctenicera cuprea (assembly GCA_958336395.1). NCBI lineage: Eukaryota > Metazoa > Arthropoda > Insecta > Coleoptera > Elateridae > Ctenicera > Ctenicera cuprea. The sequence continues at coordinate 57,003,792 of OY284489.1, forward strand.
TCCACCTGTGCGTAACAACTTCATCCCTCAAAAACGCTGGCCACAGCGGTCACTGAGCATTTTAGCCGTTATCACCGTGCCATAACGGCCACTCTGGTTACAACGGCCACCCATAAACTTTGGTCACAACGGCCACCCAAGCCACCGATTACAAAGGACACTCTGGTAACAACGTCCACCTATGCGTAACGATTTCATCCCCAAAAAACGCCGGCCACAACGACCACCCACCGGTCACAACGGTTACCGAGTATTTTAGCCGTTATGACTGTGGCCATAGCGAACACTCTGGTTACAACGGCCACTCTAGTCACAGCGTAACGATTTCATCCTCCAAAAACGCTGGTCACAACGGCCACCGTGGTTATTAATTTGGTCATAAGGTACACCGACACTGGTCACCACAACTACTACTGGTTACAACGGCCACTCGATTCTGCTGCTTACAACGAGCAACAGCAAGGCAAGTGACCGTTGTGACCAGTAGAAACGGGTGGCCATTGTGACCAACGAAAGAGGGTGGCCGTTTTAACCAGTGTTGGCGACGGTTATGACCAAATTTAAAATATTGGCCGTTGTGACTAGCGTTTTTGGGGGTTGAAACCTTTACGCAGAGGTGGCCGTTGTGACCAAAGTTTATGGCTGGCCTTGAGATTAAAGTGGCCGTTAGGCATAACGGCCAAACCTTAGTGGCCATTGTGACCGATGGTAACGACCACCGGTCACAACGGCCTCTGAGACCAGAATTCCCCACCTGGACGGTTCACAGTTTTTAGAAAATTCTGTAACCGCCCTAATTTCGGATCCGTGTCCAACAGCGAGGCAACAGTGATGTTAACCTAGTTGCCGTAATCATTTGAAGAATTGATAATGAAAAGGAGACGTGAAAATTTTGCAGATTTTTAAAAATTTTCAATAACTCAAAATTCATTTAAATTGTTAAAGACTTTCCCAAAATTTTCTAATTTTGTAAAATTTTTAATTGACATAATTTTTAAAATTTTATGTTTCAAAATGTATTTCAACAATTTTATGAATATTCAAAATTAATAAAATTTTACAAATTTTTAAAATGTTTTAAAATTTTTAAAACTATCTGAATTTTGCAAAAATTTTCAAATATTTCTATATTTTTTAAATTTTTAATAATTTAAAAAAAAAATTAAAATATTAATAATTTTAAAAATGCATTACCTGGAATCTGGAAAGAGTAGGGAATGAGGATATAAGAAGAAGAATGGACGCTGAAGAACATGTAGTGGAACGAATAGAGAGGAGGGGTTCAAAATAGTTTGGGCATATGTTGCGGGTGGAGGAAGCAAGATGGTCAAAAATGGATACCACCGAGAAAGAGGAAACGAAGACGTCCAAGGCGAGGAAAAAGTTTTCAAATTTCAAAAACTTTCCAAAAGTTACTAATTTTAATTTTTTTGAAATAAAAATTTCCAAAAATGTTCTAAATATTAAAATATTTATCAATTTTTTTTTCTCAAAATTTTCCAAAATTTTTCAAAGTATAAAATAAACCATTTTCAAAAAATTTAATGTTTTTAAAATTTTCATAATTTTTGGTAATTTGTGGAAACATAAAAACTGTAAGATATAAAAGAATATTTTCAAAATTTTGGATAATTTAAAAAAAACAATATTGCTCCTGAACTGGCAAAACTGTTTTAATTTGGTGGGCTAATATAGCTAGGGATGAGCTACAATTTGAGTCGTGTCCTAGCCGACTAATTTATCCGTGACTTATTTTATGAATTTTGGTTTTCTTTAATACCAAAAATGTTTTGTCCTTTTTCCAAAAAATCAAAAACAAATTGACTGACACAGCCGTTGTACTATACAACGTTATTCAAATATACTTTTGCAAATACGCTAAATATGGAAAAGCCAAGGTACATTTTAAATTAGAAAATTAATACTGTATAATAAACGCAAAACGACATAACACTACCTTTAAACTAAATGGATTCTAAGAGAAGAAAAGAAGAAGAAATACATCTTTACTGCTATTAGCGTCCTGAGTTTAAGTGAGTACAATGAAACTTATAGTGATATAACGAAGCTGCGCGTATTAAAAGGTACATACATGGTAACTGTCAAAACTAGAAAAAAATATACGAGAAAGTTTATATATTTTACACTTTAGGTCATTTTCTTCAAAACTCAATTTAACTGTGAATTCTTTATGCACTTACCTTAAATATCGATGAAGATAATGAAGAATGATATTGAACTTAGCCCCTTTATTCATGGCGTTCATGTAAGTATAAACTATCAGAGATCCAGATAGCAAAAGAAATGTGTCCACACCCAAGGTCGCCGATAGCATAAACATATTGGCCGCATCATTAACCCACTAAAACAGTATAAAGTACTAGCCCTGATATTTTTAACAATACAATTGAGCATTACATTAAAATGGTAAAACGAATTTCTCATTGGAAAACTGTATTGGATGCTGTATCTATGATCTAAGATTATCCACATGGTACTTATGACACGAATTCCATGAAGACAGGTAATTTCGCTGGTGCTGTTGCTTGTTTTTAGTAACTTTTTGCCGTTGGTTAATGCTGAGAATGCTGTTAATATGATATGGGCTGGTTCTAAAACAAAGGAAAAGAAAATTGGTAACATATAAACAGAGAGAAACAAATGAAACCGCAAGAAAATGAAGTTGGTACGTCAAAAAAAGGGGGGGAAGAGGTGCTATATTTAAAAAGAAAAGCGCTTGAAAGAGAACCTAAGAGTCGTATTCTACGGATGTCGAATAGCCGATCTGCGCAAAAGCAATTTCCCTATCACCCCACCAATGACTGCACTGCCCCCACCATTGATTTCGGCTTCAAAACTGGTACAATTATGTTAAATCACAATAGGAACAACTTTCTCTTGAGAAAACACCACTGAGAAGTTTACTTTTGGTCGTTTACCTGAATAAATTAAATGGCAAAAAACGAACGTCACCGAATTATGAAATCGATTTGAGGTTTTAAGAAATAAACATAGCTGAACCTTAAAACACAAAATATCATTAAAACGAGTGACTGCTTAAAACTGGAGGTGCTCTGCTTCACTATAGACGCACTCGGAAAAGAACCTTAGATTCGTATTCTACACATGTCGAATAGCCGATCTGCGCATTGCGCAAGTCCGATCTTCCTACCATCCTTTAGTGTTTCCCCCACCAATTATTTTTTGATATTTGAAAAATGTACAAATTTTGGCTTCTAAATCGGTATGAACATGCCAAATGACAATAGAAACAAATTTCCCAAAGTCTCCTAAATTACAAATTTCAAATTTTTAATATTTTACAAAATAGTAAAAATTTGAAATTTGCAATTTTTAAAAATTTTAAAAAAATTTTAATGTCGTCACTTTCCAAAAATTGTAATGAAAGAGCACAGTTGTATTATTTAAAATAACATTAGTATTTAAATTCTTAAAATTTTTCGAGAATAAGAAAATTATTCTAATTTCCATAAAATTTTGAAATATATTAAAAATTTTCAATATATGCGAAGGAAGTCTCGTTGCGGTTGCCCGACAGCTTTTCTTTTTCATTTAATATTACTCAAAATCTGGTAATGTTCGAGAACATGGCCAGAAGTCTTTATAGTAGTGGATTTTAATGAATTTAAGTTACGCAAACTATTTTTGTGAATAATAATGAATAAACAATAAAAATTAACTTACCTTTTTCTAAATAATAAAGAACAACATCATAAGCTGTTGAAACAATAACTATCGCAAGAATAACTCCAAAACATGATCTGTAACAGAATAATTAAAGAATGCTAGCGGAGCCCGTGGGCTATGCCTCACGTTTTTCTTGTTTTTTTTTTCTGGTTGGTAAATAAGTTTTTTAATTAGTTAGTTTAGCGGACCACGAATCGTATTCCTAGTTGTATGAATCTTATAGAGATTACTGTAATTCTATACATTAAACTTGGATCACATCGACCTGTCTCAACTTGAGAGGAATGCTGCTGCTGCTAAGACTATACAATCCAAGCGGGGCGCGAATGTTCTTGTGTTTTCAAAGTTACTAAAAAAATCATAGGACGTAGCCCACGTATACAGTAAGGTAGTAAACGTAGTAGTTTAGTCCTAGTGCGTTTGTTACTGTAGCTCGAGCTCCCAATATTTGGGTTTAATTTCTGTTTTTAATTCTTAGTCTACGTATTTTTAAACATAAGCGTAACCTCGTCCGTACACCCAAAAATAACAAAATGTAAGAGCAAAAATCGCTCGTAATGTAATTGTTTAATATCTATTTGCCCGATTCCTGCTTTTACTTGTACATATTTCCGGTTTTATTATATGGCTTAGCGTTTTTTGCAGCGCAACTTAATAAAATGCAACGTAAATTTGTAATGCAGGTTGCATTGGGGCCCGAGATTAAAGATCCTGAGTTCCCGCCATTAGCGGCCTCTATGTAATGTTCCCGGATTGTGTTTTTGTAATAACGCTATCGATATCAGTCGATTTTGTTACAATAATACAAACAAATAGTACAACTCCAAATTTGCTTGTTTGTAGGGAAAACTGTAGCGCCCTGCTGTACAAAGCAATATAATGGACGCGTAAATATGTGGGTTCTTATAGCAAGCGCCCTTTGGCATTAAAAGTTAAGACAAGCAGAAGGGATATAGTCAATAAATTCAAACATGGCAAACGTTTTTTTCTGCTGCATCGGTTTACATTTTCACACGCGCATTTAAGTGTAATTAGTTTCAGCCCAATATTTAAAACTTACTATATAAGCTCTGAATTAAAATTAAAGTCAATAAATCTAAACATGTAATATATTGTTTGTTTTGCATTAATTTATTTTTTTTTTAATTTTATTCAAATGTAATTAATTTTATCCAAGTGAAACCTTAAACTGAGAGTTTTAAAATCAGCTTTTAAATAAATAAAACCCTGCATTAATTTAGACTCCTAACGGCGCTAAACCGCAGCTGCGTATTCCCCCACGACAGCGTTGGAGTGACTGAGTTTGAGCGCAGGCGAACAAAAATTACTGACGCAAAAATCGGCCTCGCACGAAGGCACCCGAAAGCTGAGACAGCCGAAGATCAGTGCTTTTAATATATAGATTTACAAAACAATTCTCTGTTATAAACTTACATTGCAGCAATACCTCTACCATCAAGTTTAGGTTGATCAGCTTTGGTTTGACATAATTCTTCGTTAAATGTTATTTCCAAACCAATTTTGGTACCGGCATAGACCTGTGCCATTTCAGTAGGTGAACAAGCATCCGGAAAACATTTAGCCAACATAACAGTAATTTTCTCATCTGCAAGTACATCTCTTGGCACTGGTGCTCGCACTATAAAACTTTTTTCAACCTAAAATAAAACAAACTATAATAATCTCTTTTAGACCATTGTTACCGTTCTGAAGAACTAAAAATAAAAAGTGTAACAATGCTGCTGTAAAGCCTTAGTTTTGGAAAATTTAAAAATCTGTTCGGTTTCCAAGCATGCACGCGGCACATTTGGTATACAATAAAAATGCCAAATTCACTTACTAAAATTGAACGTCTTTGGATTTTTTTGGGATCAATGTCGATAGACACTTTTCCAATGCAGTATTTTCCAAAAATATGCAATTTATCTGTATGTTGTTTAATATTTAAACATTCATCGAAAGAACCCAAATCAAGCAAATTTCCGTCCAGCATCCCTGAAGGAGGAATTTTTGCTCCAGCATCCAACACTAAAACAAAATAATAAATTCTTTTAACCGAAAATTAAAAACATTTCTAATTAATAAAATTTTTGCAAGGTTGTTTGCCCCCCCCCCCCCCCCCCCATCTGAGATGCACATTGTATTTAGAATAACGAAAACAGTTTAACTACAGATTTTTAGTTCAAACAGCTTTCAAATTTACATTTTCTATAATTTAAAAATACAATCTTCTATAATACAGTAAATCCGTAACTGTCTCACCCTAATGCGACGACAAACTCCGTCATCTCGACAAAATTTATCACCATAACACGATAACAGGCCCTTTCTTCTGTGTGAATCTTCATAAAATTACAAATTTCTAAAAATTTTCCTAAATTTTCAAAATTGTAGAAATATAATATTTTCAAAAATTTCAATAAATGCGAGGAAAGTTCCGTGGCGGCTATCTAACATTTTGCCACTTCCCTTCTATACGGAACATAGCTAAAGGAAGGTTTTGTTATTGTCAAAATTTCGGAGCTTGCATTTTGACGGATATGCACATTTTAAGTTGCAAGAAACAAAAAAAAAACTAGTTTCGCTATAGCCCAGGCGCTTTAACCCCGAAAATCCAATTGAGGTTTAAAAGATTGATGATCACATTGGTATGAAATTAGAAGTAACAAGATTAATCCGCCCAAAAAAAAAATGGTGACGAGGGGTGTTCCAAAAATAAGCTTAGATTCGTATTCTACGTATGTCGTATAGCCCATCTGCGCATGCGCGAAATTCATACTAGATAGTTTGGTCATCCCCCTAGGATTTTTTGTTTTTTCAAAAATTTACGAATTTTTACTTCAAAATTATAATGAGAGGTTTAGCTGAAAAGTTTAATTGGATAATCGCCATAAAAATAAATTATAAAATAGATTTTAGATTTTAACGAATTAATATTGTTACCAATTGTATAACGTAAATAATAAAAAAACCTTAAAAATTTTCCAAAATTTTCAAAATTTTTAAATATTTTCTTAGCTATTAAAAGTTTTTTAATTTTCTAATTTTTCAAAATTTAAAAATATATCCAAAACTAAAAACTTTCAAGTAATTTTCTTACTTTTTTTTTAATTTTTAAATATTTCCGAAAAATTTCAAAATATTTAATAAATGTCCAATATTTTTTTTGTATGTGATAATTTTTAAATTTGAAACAAATTTTTAAATTAAAAGTTTCCAAAAATATTTAAAAGTAAAATTTTTGGAAGTTTTAAAATTTCTAAATTTTCATAAAACTTTCAAAAACGTACAAAATATCAAAATCTTTATGAAAATTTTTTAATTTGAGATTTTGACGGAATACATGTTTTGATGAGTTTTGGAATATGGAGATGTTTCAAAAAGTTATGGACAAAATAAGCTTTTAAAACAAACCGAAACCGGAAGCGTAAGTTAGACATGTATCTTGGTAAAAATTTTTCCCAAAACGGAATTTTTAAAATTAAATATTGAAATCCTATGGAAGACCAAAGGGCAAAACAAATGTTTTTTTGAACGTACAGTAACCGCTACGAATTTTTGACAATTTAGATCGACTTAACAGATTTCGTACTGTAATAGCCCAAAAAAATAAAATATCACAATGTAGAAGATTTTTTTATAAATAAAAAATCGTAATCAGCCTTTAGGTCCCACTGCTGGGCACCGGCACTCTTCTCTGCCACGTACTCTCCTTAGCGCTAAGGTGGAGGGACCTACAGTTTAACGTCGAATCCGAACGACTAAATAAAAAATAGTGGCGTAAAATTTTTTAAAATAATTGCACAAAAAATAGCCCCACGATTTCTTTTAAGTTTTATATGCTCATTGAGAAAGAGATAGGCTACAATTTGGTTTGTGTCCCAGTTTGCTAATTTCTACGTGACATCTCCTATAAATTTTTAAGACTCGGAAATGTGCATCTTTTTATTTAATAAACGCGGGAAGATAAAATATTTTGTTTAAGCTAAATTGCTCGTGAGTAATAGTAACATAAGGTTTACAATTTAATTGGTAGGTGTAGCAAAAATAAACGAGGGGGAATCCTCCCCTTCCAATTTTTGGCCGGACGAATTTAGTCTCTAAATTTTTGGTTCTTTGAAATCCATCCATTTTTTTTCAAAAAAGTTTAAATTCCCAGAAAGCTTATACTGTTATATTTATGTTAGAACATAAGTACGTTCTTATAATATGACTATTATGCAGCTATGCTCTCGGCACAGTAGTAAGAGTGAGGGTATGTTGTAGCAGTCAATGGTGAGGCGTGAAAGGTTACTATGAAAATACTTTTAAGTATGTGATAAGTAATAACATCTAAAGTATTGTAAAGTCTAGGAGAATTACTTTGCTCAGTTTTTGAAAACTTTTAAAAAATAACACCCATCGAGCACTGGTTAGGTTGCATAATCTCAGCTGCAGCCGTATTCCTCTTAAGTTGAGACAGATCGAAGGGATCCGGATTTAATATATAAAAAATTACAGAAATCGCTACACAATTCATAAAACTAGAACTTCGATCTGCGTTCGGCTTCAACACCTCCCTAATCAGCTTGTTTATTATTTAAGAAAAAACAGTAACTAAAGCGGGGTCTGCGAGTAATTGTTAAATTCACTTACTTCTTAAAGCCCATGGTTCTCTAGCTTTGAACGCCTCAACATAATACAAAAGATGGTCCTTGCACTGCATAGATACACCATTATTGTTATTTTCAAGAAATTCTTTTACTTTATTCGTAAAGTTCATATGCCAGTAGTCTAAATTATTCGAAAACTGTCCATGTGAAACTCCCAAAAACAGCATAAACGCTCCTAAAAGCGACAGCATTTTACACTCACGTTTAATTTAGAGTACTGACTGGTCCTCTATAAATGTTTCTATCTTATAAACAAATTCTCAAGACGATTATCACAAATCTCTGACTGATAAAATTTTTATTGCTGTTTAAATTATCAGTTTGGCGGCGTAAGTAGGGTTATCTTGCAAGATAATCGTGAATTGTAAAAAGGATTCTCACTTCTATTAATTGTCATTTTTAAGGGCAATGAACTAAAATTGAATATTAATAATTTTTTACAATAAATTATTATTATCACCTGTGCAATAATAATTTTATTGCATAAAATTGCATACACTACAATGGGACAGAATAAAATGAATAAGTTTCTAACAAGATTAGGTTGGAATTTAAATTGTATCGCCTTTGAAATCTAACAAGATAGTGGATATATTAAAAACAAGAATCGACAGATACGTCGACATAAATAACGTGCCAATTTGAAAGTTTATTTATAAGTAATACGATATTGCTTAATAACTATATACTTATGTCTTTGTTGTTTTGGTGCAACTGACTCGCGCTGTTAATGTTGTTAACAGAACCCGTGAGCTACGCCTCACGTAGTTTTGGAGATATCAACTTGTAACACTTTAGTTGCCGCATCCTGTACACTACGCCAATACACAGTGGCTAGGAAAACCCCGGCCACTTTCCTTGCGGCGGTCAAGAGATGGCGCTTTAGTAAAGAAAAATTAAATTAAAACACTGGCAACAACGCAGAATCCACGACGTTTTAGTTGTTTTGATTTAATATGGGGCGTATTTAATAACTAAGACGTCTTGGATTCTGCGTTGTTGCCAGTATTTTAATATAATTTTTCTTTACTAAAGCGCCATCTCTTGACCGCCGCAAGGAAAGTGGCCGGGGTTTTCCTAGCCACTCTGTATTTAGATTTTAGTCATTTTAAAACTTTGTTGTTTTATGCATAAACCTTGTTTACCTTTACTGTGTCCGACTTGCTCAACCTAGGTGGGTGTTCCAGGATTACATTGAATTCCTTGTTCCGCTGTTCCAAGCATTGACCGGAATGTAGTCGCACAATTTTTTAGGTCATACGCAAACCTTAATTCTGACAGAAACTTTAAGCAGTGGGAGAGTTATTTTTATAAGAGAACATTTTTTAAGAGAGAATTTTTTTGCGAAAGCATTTTCGAAGAGAAATATAGTTTTTTGCAATAGTTTTTTAAGAGAGATATAATTTTATGAGAAAACATTCTCAAAAAATAAATATTTTTAATAAAGAACACTATTTTGCAAGAGAGAAAATTTCTTTGCCAGATTATTTTTCAAGAAAAATTTTCTTGATACAACTTCTTTATGAGATAAATATTTATATAAGATAGCTTTCTCAAAAGATTAGTATTTTTATGAAAAATCATTTTTAAGAGAGAAATTTTTTTGCGAAAACATATTTTAAGAAAATATTTTCTTGGGCAAGCTTTTGTGAAGTGGGAAATATGTTCATGACAGAACTATTTCAAGATATAAATATTTTTATAAAAAAAGCATTTTTCAAGAGAGAAGTTTTTTGCGAGAATGATATCAAGAGAAATATTTTTTTGAAAAAACTTTTTCAAGAGATTCATATTTTTACAAAAATACGTTATTCAAGAGAGAAACTCTTTTGCAAAAATGTTATTCAAAAGAAATATTTTAAGACTGTTTTAAAAAAGAAATAATTATACAAGAGAACTTTTTGTGTTGATGAACGGGTATTTTCAAACGAGAAATTTTTTGGAGGGACATTTTTCAAGGTTGAAATATTTTTTTGAGAAAACTTTTTTCAAGGGCAAAATATTTTTATAAGAACTCTTTTCAAGTGGGAAATATTTGTATGAAAGAACATTTTTTTAAAGAGAAATGGTTCTGGAAAAACATTTTTGAGGAGAAGAATATCTTTTTGAGAAATCATTTTTCAAATATAATAATAATAATAATAATATATGTTTATTTCCATAGAACTACAAAATAGTATCGGAATTGTCAATGGTAACATAATAATAATTACAGTAAATTATATCTATTGTTCAACCTATTATTTACTATATCTAAAGTAATTATATAATTTTTTTTTAATAATTTATTATTTTTGTAGGAAAAAAAACTCCTGTATGTTATAAAAACAATTAACTATAAGATAATCTTTGAGTTTCTTTTTAAATAAACTAAGAGTTTTGCTTTCTTTGATATTGCTAGGCAGATGATTAAAAATGTTAGCTCCTAGGCAATCAGGTGACTTTAAAGAAGTACTCAATCTACAAAAAGAGACATAAATATCATTTTTGTGCCTAGTATGAAAACCATGCACGTCCTTAATCAACATAAATTTACTTCTGTTTTGGAAAACATAAATACTTAATTCATAAATTAATATGCAGCTAACTGTCAAAATTTTTAATGTTTTAAAAATATTTCTGCATGACTGCATGCTCGACACCCCAGCCATACATCTTACGACCCTCTTTTGCGCTACAAAAATATCAGGTGCCATAGTTGAGGTGCCCCAGAGGCAGATTCCGTTTCTTAATCTTGAGTCTACTTGTGCATGATACAACATTACAAGCTGGTCTTTCTGAAGAATCGATTTTAAGTTTCTAAATAAGTAGGAAAGTGAGCCCAATTTAGAAATAAGCTCTGCACAATGGATATTCCACTTGAGGCATTCGTCAAACCATAAACCTAAAAACTTTACCTGATTGTCTTTATTAGATAAAGGGGTGTCGTTAATTTTCATGTTTAATATATTACATTCTTTTTGAATATTAGATAATCTGATAAATTTCGTTTTTTCTATATTAAAATATAGCATGTTTGAGGAGAACCACGAAGTTAGTTTCTGAAGAACGTCATTGCACTTAGATTCTAGTGATATATTCGAATTATCTGAGATACACACAGATGTGTCATCGGCATGAAATGTAAAAAGTGCGTCCCTAGTTTTCATTTCAAGGTCGTTAATATATAGCAGGAAAAGCACGGGTCCCAACACGGAGCGTTGGGGAACTCCCACCTTTATCTCGGTTACTCCAGAGTTAAATTTTCGAACTGTTCCGCCTTCTGTATGCATTAGAGAGACATACTGCCGCCTCTCTTTTAGAAAAGACGCAATCCAATTCTGTGACGTACCCCTAATTCCGTAAACAGACAGTTTATCCAATAGTACTGCATGATTAACGCAGTCGAATGCCCTGGAGAGGTCACAGAAGACCCCTACAGGGCACTCGCCATATTCCAAAAACTTAATAATTCTGGCGTGAAACTCTAACATTGCCGAACTGGTGAACTTCCCGGTGCGGAAACCGTGCTGGTTCTCGGTCAGAATATCATGACTATTTACAAAATTAAGCAATCGATTTAAAAAACAATATTCAAATATTTTTGAAAACCCACTTGGGACCGTAACTGGCCTATAGTTTTCAGGCGCAAGGGAATCATGCTTTTTATAAATTGGAATAACTTGTCCCAATTTTAAAGCCTGGGGAAAATCGCCATTTTTAAACGATAAATTCACTAAAAATGTGAGCGGAATTGCTAATTCCAAAAGTGATTCTTTAATGAGAAAGTTGGGGATGTCATCTGGTACGGACGAAGTTTTATTTTTTAGACTCTTAAGGCGCGTTTAGACTAGAACGGCCACGCACACGCACGGGCTGAGCCTTGATAAATGCTCAAGTGTAAACGTCTGTGCGCGAACATGCGTGAGCATGCGTAACCAATTAACTTGTGCGCGCACAGCCACGAACGCGAGCCGCTTGTTGTCGGTTTCTTGGCGCTGCTCAAAGGAACAACGTGCGTCGTGAATGCTCAGTTCGAACGTGTTTGTGGTTACTTTATCGTTGTGCGTCGACAGTCTTTAATTAGTATTATTTATTATTTTATTAAATATGGATTGGAGTGGTGATAATTGTCTTCAATTGATAGAAGAATATCGGAAATTTGAGATACTTTGGAATCCATCAACGCCTTTTTACCCTTCTTTTTTAGATATAACTTTTTTTTTAATTAAATAATACATAACAATAAACACCGCACTCGCAGTTTCCACAGACATTTTGGCACTGATCGTTTTATTACTGATTTGTCGTATACTACTAACGCACACTGACGCACAAGCAGAGCACTGAAAACAAGAACTCATGCGCCGTTGTGCGCGGGATCGTTAAAAACAAAAATGATGCAACGAATGGCAACGCACGCTGTTCGCGCACGTTCGCGCACGTGCGTATGCGTGGCCGTTCTAGTCTAAACGCGCCTTTATGCAAGATTAGTATCAATTCCTCGGAAGTAAGGGGTCGAAGAAACAGTGTGTCTGCTTGGAAAGGAATGCTGACTTGAACATCAGCGCTATTATTTTGGGGGAATTTGTAACAATTTCAGCCGGGGCATTTTGAAAAAAATTGTTTAGACCAGAGGCGATGAGTACTGGATCTTCTACTACTTCCCCTTTAATTTTCAATTTTATGTTGTTACAACTATTAGACTTATTTGATAGTTTATTTATGATATTCCACGCCGATTTACTTGGATTATCAGAAAACTGTATTTTATTTTGATAAAATTGTCGTTTAGTCACTTCAAGCAACTTGACATGGTCTTTTTTAGCCTTATCGTATACTAATGATAATGTAGGATATGCTTCCTTTAAATTATATATATCTTTTAACTCGGAGCTTGATTTTTTAACATCTCTATTAACCCATTCTTTGCCGTGACTACTTAAGTTTTTAGACTGCTTTACCACGGGAAAGAACAAATTAAAATAATGTAAAAATATTCTGTAAAAATAATCAAACGCTTCATTCATGTTTTTCATATCGTAAAGGTCTGACCAATCGTGTTTACCGATAAAATCCTTAAAACTTAAGATCTTAGAATTATCAAATTTTCTCTTAAAATATAAAATCTTATCCTTATCCTTACTTGGTATGTCGTATCCTGATATGAATTCCAGAAATACGGTTCTGTGATCTGATATGGTATTGTCAATTACAGAGCAAGTGTTGCTTATCATATTTGTAAAGATATTGTCTATAATAGTAATACTAGAGCTTGTAACACGTGTCGGCCACTTTACTTGTGGTTTAAGATTAAAATTACCTAACATGCTACACATTAATTCAAAATCATTATTTTTTTTATACGAGTCCATATTAAAATCTCCACATAGATTTATTTTAGCCTTCGGTGCATATAACGTATCTAACGCATTATACAACTGCTCTAAAAATATGCTGAAATTACCCGAGGGCGCTCTATAACAATTTAAAATTACAAAAGAATGGTTATTGTTAGCATTCCAACAGATTCCGCACAGTTCAATGTGTTTATCTAAACCAAAATTGCTAAGATCAACTGATTTTACGTGTAAACCATCTTTTGACCAGATTGCTGCTCCGCCGCGTGCAGAGGAGGACCTGCAGTAATACGCACTTAGATTAAATCCAGCAATGTTCATATTTTTAAGGAGATCCGGTTTATCACTTGATTCGGTTAAACACAGAAACTTCAAATTAGAAAAATCAGAAATGTCTGTACACAACATATCGGATTTTTGACTGTTAATGCTTCTTACATTTAATAGTAACAAATCAGGGTTAAATATCACTGATCTTGGGATGTTTTGATTCGCGGTTGAAAAAACTTATTGATGCATGCTCCTGCAGGCCATACCATGGGGTCCATGGCTTTTTTGAAATTATTCAAAAATAAAGTAACCTTAAATGATGAATACAGAAGGGGGTGTTTTGGCGTCAGCGATTCGGATACCACTTCCGGAAAAGTTTTCTTTACAAAATCATTAAAGTCATCTACTTTGAGTCCAGGGTTTACTCTATATACGTGTAAAGTTACATATTTTGGAACTCCTTTTTTGGCTCCAATCACCATTGGATTTCTTCGTCTCCTATGTTGGTAATTAACCTCTTTCCAGGCAGCGTCTTTTTTATCCCTGTTATCTTGTACTGTCGAGGGATCTTTCGGGAGTACTTGCGGGAGTTGCGTTTCTTGAGCTAAATTGATGTATTCTGTAAGTTTTAGTTTACTTTCGGCTTGCAGTAAACCGTTTGAAACCTCTTTTTTGAGATTTTCTGGCGATTGCTTGGGTTAAATTGTTTATCTATTGTTCCTGTTTTGTTTACGTTTTTTGCCACTGTTGAGTACTTGAGATTATTATCATTTGGCACGAAATTTGGCACGTTTTTAAAGTTTTTATCCGTATCTATTGTGGCCTCGACTTGTTTCTGACCAGTTTTACTAACCTTGTGTCCACATGTTTGCAGTAACCGAATATGACTATAAAGTAATTCGATTTTGCTACGTAACTCTTTAATAATAACGTCGTTTTGTTTTTAAATATATTTGAGAGAACTTTTTTCAAGAAAAAAATAAAATTGTTTTGCTAATAAAAATTTTGTATTGAAATATTTTCCTTTTTTTATTGAAAAAAATTCTCTCTTAAAATAAAATAACCCACTACTACCGTAAATAGCCTGTAAGTTAAATATAAATCATTTTGTCATATAAATCATAATTATATTAGTTTGTAAAAGGTCTAATGATTGCAAGCAAACTATTTTTTCGTCGAAATTGTCGTACCCAATTTAAATTTTTCTTTTGTTTTTTTTTTTCACGGAAACTTAAAAATCAAGGTGGGGTGCGAGCGCTACAACCATTTAGTTTCACAGTTTAAAATGTCCTGTACACATGTATCCGAAACTCACAACGTTATTGGTGGTTACAAGAAAGCTACATTTTATGCCGAAAAAATAAATTATGATGACATTGCTAATGCAACCACTTTTAGAAATTATCTTCTACGGTTTCCATGCAGAGTCTAGCTCTTTGTACGATTAATCTAATAGCTCTTATCTCGGGCTACAGCATCTATAACGGGATTCACAGGCTTACCCCTATTTAGTGGGTTATAAATTTACGGAGGCGGTGTACCGGGTAGTTGAACGCCGATCATATAGGCAGGAAAGCTGCGCTATAGAAAGCCCTCGGGGGGTTAGTGTACCTGCACACCCGACGCTGTTAAGGTACCGGTCTCTCAGATCATACCGGCTACCGACCTATCTAGTCGGAGCGTAGTTGATCAGTACTAGGTACTGCGAGTAACTGGTAGGGGCAGCTTTTTCTGCACCGAAAAATTCAACCAGCGACTGTATTGACTGGTGCCACAGGCACCAGTTTCGAGACCGCGGAGGAGTAGCAGCCTTCGTCTTGTTGCGGCTCATCGGATGAGCTGCGTTTCAGCTGGGACTTTGATCTGCAGAATCAGTAGAGATTCAGGTTGTCTCCCACTACCAGTTGAGACTTAGAGCTCGCAGCCTAATGTCATGACTGGTAGCTTCTGTTTGTTGAACCGTTGTTAACATGGGCAAGAGCGCTGATTGAGCATAACTCAATCCGGCCCGAAGGCACGTGGCGAATTAAGGCTCCTACTAGGTACCGCTACCTTATAGCAAACGAGATTGGCTGTAATGGCTTCCTCACAGTGGCTCTGTCTTCATATAGAATAGTCGAAGAGACAAGGTCGGGTGATCTAGATGGCCAACGAATCGTACCACCTCGTCGACATCAATGTTTATGAAAATTGTGATGTACAACCGTTAACACTATGTAAACAAACACAATGAATAAAGTACCAAAATTATCAAATAGTCAACTGCTTTTGGAAGACACAAATTCGGGTGACTGTTTTCAACATATTCGCGAACATGGTAACAAATGGTAACTTGATTGCATTATATATTCGTCGGTCATTAAATGTGATATTTTTTATCTTATCTTATACACCCATAACTGTAAAGGTAGTATGGATTTAATTTCGTAGACACATTTACAGTTAATTTTTTCTCTGACTTACCTAATTAACATTGAATCATCTTGGTTTCTACCATTCAATTTAATACTTCTATTCTGGTCTACCTCATTTGCTGAACGATTCCTGTTTGTGAAATTAGTGACGGGAATGATGAAATGATGGCCATTCGAATGAATTTAGTAATCGAATTATTCATCCGGATAAAATCAACTGACATACATATGCAATAGGAAGTAGTAGGACGCTCCTGCTTTGTTTCTCAAAAACTCTTATAATTGAATTCTCGTTCTGATTGTCTTTCCTTGGGCCGCGGCCGCTCCCAAAAACCATGATTGAATAGTTCAAAATTCAAACGCGTGGATACCTGGCACCGCTAGTAGTAGTAGACGCTACCATCACCTCAGGCTTTATGCTTCACTAGCTTATTTTGTCTATTTACCTCTTTTAGAACAAAGCAGACAAAAACAAACAAATGAATGGTAAGATCATTCGAATGGTTTTCTGTAACCTTTCGAGACATCCCGAGGTATTTAGATAATCGAATTTTTTGGTTTATTTTATTCGAAATATCCCATCACTAGTTTCACTTTGGCTTGCTTCGATAGGCCATATTCGGTTTTATGAAAAAAAAAAATCCCTGCAAAAGTATTACAAGCATGCTGGAGAGAAGGAGGAAGTCACATATGCCCAAAAAGAAACTTTATTTTTACCTAAGCTTTCTGTTTTATTGGCAGTTTTTGACCCTTCCTCCAAGTGGAATATTAGATCTACCACATTATTCATTGCTTTCTTTTCTTTCCATCGTTTTTCTGCTTCCAATACTTACTACTTGCACTATTTCCATTTTCCGGTCATTGAACTGCATTTAATGCACACGTACACACCAATCGTATCTTTTCATCTCAATTGATATAATTATTTATCGTTTTATTCACTGCGTGATCACAGTTAATTTTGCTTCATCAATCATATTCTGGTCGTACAGGTTATTGACTTCTAAAATATTTCTAAAGGTGCGAGAGTTTCATTTATGCCATATTTTACAAATTATCAAATAAAAAATTAGTAACTAGTAGGCTGCGGTTTTCAAGTTTAATACAAGTGAAGCTTTTTCGAAAGTTGACTTTTTAAAATTTGTGGGGTTTGAGAAACAAACTGCTTGGGCTGTTAAGCAGCCGTGATATAACCTTAGCTGTTGAGTCGTCTAGAAATGCTGAAAGTTAATTTTTTATTAAACAAACCAGTGCCTTTAATATATTTATTACTGTGTAAAACTGTATTAATTAACTTGTCGTTATTTAGATATTATAACAAATATACCGTTAAATACTTATAAGTACATATGAATAATCACACTTTGCTCACAAAAACTAGTTATCTTAAAGTACTGCATTAAAATTACTTAATAATTGAAAATTTGCGCCAACTTAAGTATTTGATATCACAAGTTCGGATTTAGAAGCTACATCTTGATACATATTATCTTAACTTCAGTTCACTGCCCTTTCTCTACAAAAATGCTGATTAATGTAAAAATCCAATACAATCTGCTTAATATACTACAATTTACTTTCGGTTTAGACCGCGTCGTCATTTGAGAACTACACCCAGCATAATCAGGTAAGGACCGACCTGTAGCTTGTCTGCCTTTACAAACATTTGCTCTAGAAGTTTGAGCAATATTTGTTCGTGGGTGCTGCCTGCCTAAACAGGGCTGTGTGCTTAGATTATTTAAATATGGTGTTTAAAACACTGGCCCCAAGGTTTAAATAATCTAAGCACACGGCCCTGTTTAGGCAGGCAGGGTCTACGGACAAATATTGCTCAGACTTCTAGAGCAAATGCTTGTAAAGGCAGACAAGCTACAGGTCGGTCCTTACCTGATTATGCTGGACGTAGTTCCCAAATGACGACGCGGTCTAAGCCGAAATTAAATTGTAATATTGACAGTTCGAAAAACCGCGAAAGCCTCAAAGAATATAATAATACTAACTGTCTTTTCGTCCAAATAACCATTTGTCTATTGAAATTGCGGGAAATTCAACTGCCAAAGTTAGAATTGTAGAGACAACCATAGTGCAAGCAAAATCGCCCCAAAATGTGTACATCTAAAATTTAAAACATTAGTAATTAAATGAAACATTTTAATAAATTAAACTTACCGCTTGGAAATTATTAAACAATGACGTTGTTCGCATTTGAGCTATCAGAATATAAATCAACGTGTAATGAACTAAGTACAGGGTATATGTTAATCTTGAAACGACTTGAAAAGTTGGTAAGGATAGAAACCAGTTAACTGGACCTACAATTTTAGATCAATATGTATTTTCAATTTCTTAAAGCAGTATTTAATTTACCTCCATATCCACCGACACATGCAAAAATGATCCAAGCTATAGCCATAGACCAAACAGGTCGCACTAAAGCAATGTGGAACGAACTGACTAGTCTGTTGTATCCTCCTGAGATGAGATCATGTCCAGTAAACACACATGTGCAAAGAATTGCCAAGGAAAGCGTCCACAGAATAGCAACCATTACCTAAAATTTAAAAAATGTACACATATCAAACAGGGAGAATACCGGAACAAGTCAAGCATTTAACTGCAATTTTTAATACATTGAAGAACTCAAACAAACAAACATAAGAAGTAATCTTGAATGATAGAATGAATATTAGATAAATAAACAGAAATGTTGAAGAGAATTTGTCAAGCTCAAAGTTATGGAAGAGATACGACGAATTTCCAGGTTAGCGTCCTTACACCTGAGCGACAGTACGTTCGTTATGAGCTTACTCCGGCGACCTACACGTGGCTAAATATTTGCTGCGTCGCGGTTACTATGTTGAAAAGACCCTACAAATTTTAAATTAGCCTAAGCATTGTACTGAAAAGTTGGAGGCAATTGATCGGCAGCTGAACATGACGTTCAGAGAATAGTGGTAACCTGGGCCGTAGGGGTGGGTACCGCTTCACCTTCTCACGCCCATACAGAGTGTTGACCCAAGGGGTTCTCATTACAAACATTTTAAGATACTGATCGCTATCATCATACAGGCTACCAGCCCGTTTAGACGTTGCATAACTGACTAGTACTAAAAAGCAGCCTAAACTAAAAGTGGAAGCTTTTGAGGTTCCGAAGTGATGCCACATCACAAAATAATAAGGGGAAGAAAGTCGTGCATAGGATAGGAGCGGCAGCGCGCTTAACGTACAAATTCATAAATATAAAAAAAGTTTACAAAAGAGTCGCACGGTGAGAACTAAGGTTAAAGGTACTGCTACCAAGTTATTGGTTTTTGTTGTAGGAGATTCTGACCAAAGCATCAGACAAACTGCAGGAACCTAACCCTGGTCCAGGTCAACGTCTAGGGCATCGTGGACATAGGAGAGAGACATTGCTCATTCGGCAGACAGGAGAGGAATCACGTTTCGAGTGGACAACCTCGGGCACGTTGCTACATGGTAGACGTACGACGGAAAATCGGAACCGGTATTCGTTATCCTATAACACCGGGAGGAAAACCATTTCGATAAGGCAAAATCGAAGGATTGGAGTTCCGTTGGAGGCTTGTTATTTGATTATCTCGAAGTGCAAGTCAGCACTACGAGGCGCTAACAAACTTAAAGCAACCGACGGAACGCTAGGCGTATCAGAGCACGCGAGGGAGTTTCTGCGTTTCTTGAAGCAAATTTGTTCAGGACGATGGCGTACCTGGAAAACATTGAACGGCATGGCATGGTGAAAGCAGCGACGAAGAAGACGGGCGGAACTGTTGGATATAACCTACAATAAGTTATGGCGGTGACAGATACATACGCACAATACTGTCTAACCAATAACAGGCCACCCAAACTTTCGGTAGAGAGCAGCGTCGGAGACGGGGCTACGGATCTGCGGTGGCCCAGGAAACTAGAAAAGGTGGTAGAAATGATGCGGGAGAAAGACTGATAGAAGCCGTCCTGCATTTCGCAAGAGTTGTCGACAGACTGCGTGTACCACAGAAAAAGATGTAATTAGGATCGGAATGCGAACAGTACTGTTAGTATTGTTGTCCGTTTACTGCAGCAGTTTAAGCTTAGAGACCGACCAAGACAACGGAGTCTGATAGTATTAAGATGTAAAAAAGGGGTAGCAGCTAGAAACCTATGTCCTGTTGCTTCAATAAAGTGTATAATTAGGTCGGGTATCGATTTGCATAATCAGTAGATATTTAGGGAGTCTGGCTTTAACTAGTACAGACTAGCTTGCTCACAGCCTAATGTCAAACTGGTGGCTTGTTCTTGATTCGCCTTCAGTGAGCGCGATAAGTGAGCGCAATAAATCTCTTGCCAAAGGTGACTGTGATTGAGGTAATGAGCAGGAGCCACCTTCAGCTCTTCATGTAACTTTTGCTGTTACAAGATTGAAAAAAAATGGTGTTTGTGCCATTACATATAATGTATTTCGTTTAACCATACTTTACTCTTCTTTGTTATTCTTTTTATACTTTTCGCTGTTGAGGTTCCAATTTGTACATATCGTCATTTACCGAAGAAGCATAATTGTTGTGTAGAAAATCATACTAGAAAACTCAGTGAATAAGAAAACTGTAGAGAAAGACTAAGTACGTTTAATACTAAGAAGATTTCTAAACTATGTTCTAAAACTACTTGCCTTGTTTTTGAGAAACTCGTATTTTCCTTCTTTGCATTCAAAAATTATATATCCCAATATTATACCAATAAGCCAAGGGGCTGCTCTGGTATGCATAGGGAAATAATAATACCAGACGTAATCCATTTGTTTATCAAAACTGAAAATATTTTGTTTTACTAGGCGGATATTGACTTTAGATTTAAATTTACGTTTCGTTTCCTTGCATAAATGCATTTAGTTCGAAAAACCACCCTATAAGAAAACAAGTAACCATTGACCAAACTGTGAGGGACCCTGTTACAAACAGAGTAAGCTTAGGCCATTTCTTCAGCGGGAGAAGCAGAAACGGTGATACAACAAATAATTGCATGTCTGCGCTTAGGTACCAGCTATGAGGAACACACTAAAATATTAAGTATTACTTTAATGGTCAATATGATTTAATTTTGTTACCATGGGTTGTCCACGACCAAAAATGTTTTGAACATATAGAAGGGCTTTCCACCAATGTACTTCACAACCTTCGATTAAGTGTTTTTCCATTATGTTCGGCCATAAAGGTCCCGAACCGACGTATTTTAGCAAAGTTATGTGAAATAGCACCATAGCGGCTAATACTGGTGTTAACCTGAAACCAATGATTATATCTCTGACGTAATTAGGAAAACTCCTGTAAATAAAATAACTGTTGTTTTTGATTTTTATTCATACTCTGCGAATCTTGGCTTCCGGGTTAGAACCGCGTCATCGAGCAATGTGTGACGAACCCGCTTGTTAATTGCGGGAAGGTTACGGTTTGCGAATAGTGGTTAATAACCATACTGGACAGGAAAACTCTAATCTCGGTTAGGATTATTGGGATTTTTAAGGCTTTTAATGGGTTATACCTTGCAATAGCTAGAAGGAAAGGCAGAAATAATAATGTTGTAAAATTGGATATTGTGACCTGATTCAAATACGCTTGGTAAGGGCCGAACCGATTAGACGCGTTAGTCGAGTGCAGTGTTCTCCACTGATCACCCTGTCCTTACAAACTGGACCCTTCACCTTTTTTCTCAGTTATGTTCAGCACCGGTCCTGAAGATGTTTTGTGCAACCGTGCATGAAACTACGTCAACAACAGTGCCGATGAAATAGCTTCAACCTGGAAGCCAAGACCCCATTGACAACGGCCTCGGAAGTGTGCAACTTAGAACATTTATATTCTACTTTCACTATTTCTATTTTAAGCATCATCAGTGCTTTCGATGCCTTTCTCATTAAGCATACTTATTGGTGACGATTTGTTTTAACATACAAAGAAGTTTACCTTAGATATCTATGAATGTAATGAAGAATAATATTAAATTTAACTCCTTTCATCACAGCACCCATGTAATTATAGGAAATCAGTAATCCAGATAGCAGCAGGAATGTATCCACAGCCAGCGTTGCTGATAGCATAAACATATTTGCTTCACCATTAACCCACTACAAAATATTAAGAATATATAAGCCGCCCATATAAAGACTAACTAACTCTATTACGTTAAAATAATAAAATTCATTCCATATTGGAAAATTGTACTGGACACTGTATTTATGATCCAAAATAATCCACATGGTACTTATGACACGAATTCCATGCAAACAAGTCATTTCATTGGAAACTTTAGATGTTTTTAGCAACCTTTTTCCATTTGTAAAAGCTGAGAATGCGATCAACATGAAATGGGCTGGTTCTGAAGGAAACGTAATACATTAGTTCCATTAAGTCACAGTTCTGTAACTTACCTTCTTTCATATAATATAAAACCACATCATAAGCAGTTGAAACTATTACCAGGCATAGAATCAACCCAAATATAGATCTGCAAGATAATAAAAGAAAATTAATCAAAACCATGGACATATATCTATTACTTTAACATACATTCCAACAATGATTGGAACATTCAGTTTAGGTTGAGAAGCTTTAGTTTGACATAATTCTTCATCGAAGGTTAAGTCGGAATCAATTTCGGCATACACCTTTGTTATTTCATCAGCGGAACAAGCATCTGGAAAACATTTAGCCAACTGAATATCAATTTTGTGATTTGAAGCTCCTGGTGCCCTTACCATGTATGGGTTCTAAAATCCAAGATTATAATATTTAAGTTAGGATTAGTAGTTCTTAACTTTTATTTCAATTAAATGGTTGTTGGGTTGGTCAACATAGATATATAAGACAAACTGCGTGTTTGTATTTACTTACCAAAACAGAACGCTTCTGGATGTGCTCAGAATTGATGTCAATAGATGTGCTTCCAATACAATATTTCCCAATTATTTTAGACTCATTGTGATGTTGTTCAATGTCCAAGCACTCATCGAAAGATCCTAAACCAACTACGTTTCCGTCTAATATTCCTGATGGAGTAAGTTTAGCTCCAGCGTCGAACACTAAAACAAAGAACGATATTTGTAAAAAAAAGGTCAAGTTTCCTCGTGTCTAATTATTTGTATATTTAAGGGGGGACGGTTCAATCGGGTTTTAAATCTAAATTTAATGCTTCAACAAACAAATCGGCTATACTTACTTTTTAAAGCCCATTGTTCTCTCAATTTGATACCTTGAAGGTATTGCGAGAAGTGTTCCTTACAACGAAAAGATATCTCACTGTCATTACTTTTTAGAAATTTTTCTACGTTTGTGAAATTTGTATGCCAATGATATTCTAAACCATTGGTTAAATGAATTCCAGTAGAAAATTTCCAAAATAACACAAAGGTAAGCAAATGTAATATAATATGAGACATTTTTATCTGTTGATGGATGGATCTTCAGGTGAATCAAACCAAATCTGTGATAGTACCTATTTCATTACATTTTAATTGTGTCCTCGATTGAATAAATTGGTGTGTCTAACTAATTGTAGCTTGTGCTGTAACAAAAATAATAGTAGAGGTTTCGCAAGCAACTAAATCAAAAGTTCGTATGTACTGAAACTTAAAACATCAATCATCATCATCATCATTATCATCATAATCTATCCTCATATACCCGAAGATGTCGAGATCTTTCATTCCAGGTAAGCTCTTCGCTTGTGTAGTATGAGGTAGTGGGGCTTTTGGCTTTTAAACTACTGCGCTCCTGAATCTTATGCCACCCTTCATGCCATTCATTCATAGCCATTCACACGTGTTTATTTGTATGTTAATGTTGTGTGTGGCTTTGTTACTTGTGTTGGTCAACCAGTAATCAAAGCAAGCGCCGTTAATTGTAACCCAACGTCAAATGGTTACCGAGTTCGATACCGATCCACAGAATTGCAGAAACATTTTCGGCTTCTTCCGGGATTCGAACCGAGGATTGGCGCATTGTAATTCTTACCTCTAACACTGGACCACTCGGACAGTGTCGCGCTTGGACCAAGATGGGAGCTGCTTATTCCCCCGCGGGCTGCGAATTGGTCCCTGTGGTACCAGTGAATATAGTCACTGGTCAAACTTTTCCGAAAGCTAAAGCTGCTTCTACCAGTTGTGGTACTTGCAGTACCAAGTAGTGGCCAACTTAACTTTACAGCCCAGATAGGGTAGCTGGTCTGATCTTGAGTTATTAGGATATTAATTTGTAATGGTTTTACACGTGTATTTATAGAAATCGTTTCAAATTGTTCAGGCGTATAGATTTTGCAAAACGGCATTAATCTTTACTAGAGAAATAAATTACATTCAACAAAATTTTGATGAGTGCTTCTATTGGCTGTGTAAATGTGGCAACGTCGGAATCAGCTAAACGATTGTAACTAACCTATGAATCAGAGAGGCGCATTAATTTGTTTATTTGTTCAGGATTTTTTATTTGCTGAAGATGGAAACCTAGAATAAACCATAATACCGGAAAAATTGGACAATTTTGCAGATCAGACAGTACCAAGAATGCGGTGTGGCGTGGGCAATTTAGAAGGCACCCTCTGCATTTTCCTTTCTGTGAAGTAAAACTGTTCAATGTTTTCTTTTATAGATCTATGCGTTTTTTAAAGGCATATGTTTTCATTACTATCCATTATTTCAGTACAGTCTTTAGTACCCTAGAAACATGCCGCAAATGGTGCATTCCTTTTTTTTATTTTGAATGCTTTAGCAATTTCTTGCGTGTAACCTTTCTCAATTTGTTTACTGAACACCGAACGGTATATATGGGAATCGGAACGCTGCGGTCGCAGTCGTACTGTAGCACCTCAACTTTATAGCTTTGCTTGCCATTCTGGCGTTGACATTGAGGTGCTAAAAGCACCTGTTAATAATTTTTGAACATTTGCTGTCAGTTTATCGAAGATTCCTCGAATAACTTTGACAATTTTGGATCAAGAGAATTTCTTAATTTATTATTCTATTTTCATGGTTTTTCTTATTCTTAGTAAAACTACACCATATACCATAATTATCATGATCATGGGCGATGAGAAATATTCCGTATGGCGTCAGCCATGGCCTTACTGGTTGTTCTTCGACCTTTTCTTGTCAATTAAGCTGAATTTTTAACTTCCTCGCTAAACAAAATATAGCTACAGAGGAAGGTATTGTGATTGTCAAGTTGGATTTGGAGTAAATACGTTAATTTAGCAAAGTTTTCTTCGCTTGGGTTTTTTGGCCGATATACGAGTTATGCCTAACAGAAAGGTACTTTTTGCCAAACATTTTGACTAATAGGCATGTTTTAGGGCTTTGGGAGACCGATAAAACGGACACTGCAGAGGTGTCTGTGTGTGCGTCTGTGTAGATTTTACAGTTCAGATGCCAAAACGCAGAAAAACCAAATTTGGCTCTAAGATATAGGATGACACCGCAAGAAAATGACGTTGGCCCGCCCAAAAAAGAGGAGAAGGAAGGGGTGCTCTATGTCAAAATAAATCTAAAAAATAACCTTTTGTTCCTAATCTACGCATGTCGAATAGCCGATCTGCGCAAATGCGATCTCCCTATCACCCCCCATTGCGCTCACCACCATCGATATTTTCTAAATGACAATTACAACAATTTTCCATTGAGAAAACATCAATGAGAGGTTTCCTTTCAGTCGTTTACCTGAACAGATCATTTACCATATTCATAGCAATTATGCAGCCGAAGTTCGTACCTTTTTTAATATATAGAATTCGTTCTGAGGGAACACTGGAGGGTGGTAAAAAGATCGGGCTTAGGCAGATCGGCTATTCGACATGTGTAAAATACGAATCTAACATTCATTTCCAAGCGCATCACTATTTTGAAGTAAGCACCCCCCCTCCATTTGTTAAGCAGTCGAGTGGTTTTATGATATTATGTGTTTTCTAGTTGCAACCAATATTTATCTCTTGAAATCTGAGTATCAATTTCATAGTCTGGTGGTTTTTGGCAATTACTCAATTATTCTGTTCAGGTAAACGACCAAAAGGAAACTTCCAAGTAGTGTTTTCCCAATAAAAAATTATTTATCTTGTGATTTCATATGCGAATGCCGATTTGGAAGCCGAAAACAGTATTTTTTTGAAAACTAAAATTTGATTGTAAGAGGCCAGAAGGCGGGGGGAAATCGAGTTCGCGTAGATCGGCCATTTGACATGTGTAGAATGCTAATCTAAAATTCTTTTCCGAGCACATCTTTATTGAAGTAGAGCACGCCTTCCCTCCCTTCCATTTTTAATGCAGTCGCCCGCTTTGATAATATTTGTGTTTTCTAGTTGCAACCAATGTTTATCCATTAAAATTTTAAAATCGATTTTTACGTCCTTTAGACCTTTGCTGATGGCCATATTTTTGCAATCATTCAATTAAACTGTTTAGGTAAACGACCAAAAGGAAACCTCCCAGTGATGTTTTCTCAGTGGAAAGTCATTAAACATGCTCATACCGATTTTGAAGCGCATAGTCGTAAATTTAAAAAAGAATAAAAATTTCGATGGTGGGGGCAATGGGGGGTGATAGTGAGATCGTGTTTGCGCAGATCGGCTATTCGACATGCGTAAAATACAAATTTGAGGTTCTTTTTCAAGGGCGTCTATTTTGACATAGAGCACTCCTCCCTTATCCTCCCTCTTTTTTTGGCGGACCTTCTTGCGGTGTCATCCTATTGCAATTATCAATCTTTAAGACAAATTTGTTTTTTTTGCGTTAAGAAGTCTGGATTGTAATTTGTATACAGACACACAGTCGGGCACACATACAGACACGTAGAAAGACAGACTTACACACACAGACCCCTATGCAGCGTCTGCTTTATCGGTTTCTTGAGGCTTTAAGACCTGCTTGTTCAACAAAATGTTTAGGTAAAAAATGTTTGACATAAAAGTACTTTTTTTTTCAAAACTCGTATATCTGCCAATAAACTCAAATACACAATACTTTCCTCTATAGCTATTCTTCGTACAGCAAAAAAGTAATTCAGAAAAAAACATGTTTGCTTGATTTGAACTGGGGCCGTCAGATTACAAGCGCACGCCTTTGCCGCTAAACCAACACATCGTTAAAAATTTGTTTTCATTATGTTGGTTAGAAAGGTCACAGTTGTTAACTGACATATCATGCACGTTTATAAAATAAAAATAATATATATTAATAATAATTTACAATGCTTACTTGCTAATTGTTTTAAAATGTTAATTATAGGCAATTACGGTAAAATAATAAACATGGCAACTATGCACAATTTGCAAGCTAATTATCGACATCCCGCGCTTGTTTCATAGGCAACTGCGATTTATTTTAATCGTTCTGTATCATTATAACCCCCTTTAACAATAATATATTTATTCCAAATACAATATAAAATTTATAAAAGCGGCAGTTATTTTTGTGCCACGGTGTACATGGTTAAGAGATTTAAAAACTGTTTCTTCAGTATCATATCTGTTTTCAAAAACGGTACTAAGCTATTAAAAAACTGTAAAATATTACACTATGTAAAGTAAAAAAATGTTAAATCGCCACAAATTTTACATAAAAATCATGATTTTCTTTATTTAAAATAAAGTTGTAAAACGATTTTGTTTTCATTACCAGCAAAATCAA
The DNA here is from genome assembly GCA_958336395.1 of Ctenicera cuprea. Classification (NCBI taxonomy): domain Eukaryota; kingdom Metazoa; phylum Arthropoda; class Insecta; order Coleoptera; family Elateridae; genus Ctenicera; species Ctenicera cuprea. The sequence goes on from OY284489.1 coordinate 57,031,840, forward strand.
TAATTTATAGATAACACACTTTACATGCAACTTTTATCAGTTTGGAAGGTTAAAACGTGCAAAATAACTTTCCCGTTATAAAATTTTGACTAAGTAAAGACACGTAGCAAGTTCTTGGTCGCATATTCTTTCAAACATTTTGCAGTTTATAAATAACAATACATTTCTAAATACTATTTAAATTGTTACAAGGCGAATTCGCAGCTGAGTGAAAACTAACTTTTCACTACTTTATTTATTATCATAAAATATTTAAGAGAAGTGATTAAAATTTGAAACAATTATTAACTTCAACGAGTTGAAGTTAATAATTGTTTTATTTGCAACATATTAATATGAAGTTGAATGAAGTAAATCTAGAATTTATTAATAAATGTTAACTACTTACTTTTTTAAACAATTTCACAAAAGCCGCTTATTTAATGAAGGGTCGCACTTCAACTAAATTTGAAGACAAAAATTAACAATATCTGTAACACACTTAAGACTTTCCAAAAATCTAAAGAAATGGTTGCTTAAAAATTGAAGCTTATATTAACACAAAGTTGTTTATATGTTAAAAGGATATAAAATATTAGAAATCAGGCGTGGGTGTACTACAGGCTAGTGACACTCGATTATCGGCATTCGTATTTTTCAAGGTGTACATTACGTCAACCACCAATTACAACTAAAACACGTTTTTCGTCATTTATTTTAACATTTGTGTGAATGTTGATAATTCTGGTGCGCGGTCATTTTGCTTAGATCGCTTCACGGCGCGGTTCCTAAATTTACCTGTTTATGACTAGGAATTTTAAAAGCCTTCAGTGGAACTAAACATAATCATGACTTGTAAAACAATTTAAAAAATGCCCACAATAGAAAAGATAATTACAGCAATTTTAGTAATAGACTTGCATTATATAACGCCATAACACATGGATCTTTGGATAAAACACGTTTTAAAAATGCTACATGATTTTTACTTTCCTATAAGTACGTTTAGTGTAGTGAAAAAAATCCGTTTTGTTATTTTTGCATAAATACAACTTTTGGGGCTAAAGTAACCCAAAAATCGCAGGCTTTTGACCATTTCTCTTTGCATGTTTGCGCCCTAAGAAATTTGGGAGCCCCGGACTAAGAATTCGTAGCACCCTAACAGCAGATTTAAGAGTTAACAGCTAGTGATGGGTATAATCGATATGATTTGTCATAATCGAATATTTGCCACTTGAATGAATTTTCATTCGGGTAAACTCATTCGGATATTTCTATCCGATAAACAGTAGTAAAAACGCTCTTCGCTTGCTTCTCAAATGCTTCTATAAAAGAATTCTCGTTCTCATCGTTTTTCCTCGAGCTGCTAGACGGAAAACGTAAACCTTCAGCTTTGAATGGTATTTTTTTTATTTCACCAAATTTCATTGGTAATTCAGGCCTGTTTTTGAGTAATATTTCTATAAACCGCGAAACTGGCGAAAAACGCCGCAAAAGCCGTCTTTGTGCAATTGCATTCCAGAAATTCTGCCTCTATTCGTGTATTCCCATCATAATACCCCGACTGGTACTGTCATCGTATCGTGTATTTGCATTGGGAATTTGCAGTTGGCTATTGTACGGGGTATCGCTTCGATGCTCGCTTCCGAAATGGACAAAACCAAAAATTTTTATATGGTAAAATCATTCAAATGAATTTCTGTAACCTCTCGAGATATTTTGATAATCGAATGGTACGATTACAATTTGTATTTGAAATATCCCATCACTTTATAACAGCACTTGAGCGCAGATAAAACTAGATCAGACATGCAGGCAAACCACGTAACGCCCTCCATAAATTTTTGAAGTTAAAATCTGACATATTAAAAACAATGTACGGAAAACAATCACAAATAAGTAAAACATAGTGTGTTCGAAACAAAAAGCTGCCGGGTAACCGCAACGGGACCTTCTTCGCACTGACTGAATTTTTTTAACTTATAAATATTTAGAAAATTTTGAAATTCTGTAAAGTTGGAAAAATATGAAAATATTAAACATTTTTAAGTTCAAAATTAAAAGCTGCCGGGTAACCGCTAGGGGACCTTCCCCACATCTGCTGAATTTTTTTAACTCATAAATATTTGGAAAATTTTAAAATTTTGTAAAGTTGAAAAATACGAAAATATCAAAAATTTTTAAGTTAGGTGATAAACGTCTTTTTTGGAGATTAAAACGAAAATTAAGGTTTTTTTGATAAGTTTTGAAAAATTTGAAATTTTCAAGTTTAAGAATTTTTAAAATTTTCATCAATTATTTTTTTAATTGGAAATATTGAAAATTTCTAATAGCTTGAAAATTTTTCAAAAATTTAGGAAACTTGGAAATTCTTAAAATTTGGAAAATTATGAAATTTTCAATTTTTATGAAATTCTAAATATTTTTATTAAAATCTTTGAAAATTATCAAATTTTCGAAAATTGTTTATATATACAGAGTGGCTAGGAAAACCCCGGCCACTTTTCTTGCGGCGGTCAAGAGATGGCGCTTTAGGAAAGAAAAATTAAATTAAAATACTGGCAACAACGCAGAATCCAAGACGCTTTGGATGTTTTGATTTAATATGGGGCGTATTTAATAACTAAGACGTCTTGGATTCTGCGTTGTTGCCAGTATTTTAATTTAATTTTTCTTTACTAAAGCGCCATCTCTTGACCGCCGCAAGAAAAGTGGCCGGGGTTTTCCTAGCCACTCTGTACATATATGATTATTACAAAAATTTTGAAGTTGGAAAATTGAAATATTTTTTTACGGTATTGAATATTCTGGAAAATGGTTAAAAATTTCACATTTTTCAACTTTCAAAAATATTTTCTAAAATTATTGAAAATTGACATTTTTGAAAATTTTAAAACTTTGAAAATGACGACTTGAAATTTTTGATATTGTTTTTAAAATATTAATAATTTTATAGGACCCACGGGACCTCTCCGCATTTACCAACATTATTTAAATTTAAAAGTCTTTTAAAAACTTTGAAATATTAAAATGTCAAAAGAATACCAAAATTTCAAAAAATTTTAGTCAAGTGATAAAAATCTTTTATGCAAATTAAAAAAAATTAAACTGTTATGCAAATTTTTGAAATTTTTTAGTTTTAGTTAATGTTATTCATTTTGAAGGTTTGTGAGAAATCCGAAGTTTTAAAATATAATTTTAAAATGTTACTTTAGAACCAAGGGTAGTAAACTTTATGGAATAACCTGTGTTTATAATGTCAATCAGATAAAACCTGTGGTAATTTAAAAAATAATAAAGAATAAACAACTGTTGATAGATGCCTTGTTTCGTATCGACTTACCTGTCGATTCTTGTTAGTTGTACTAGCTCGTGCAATTGTATCGTACACTTTTAATATTAATCAATATTTCTACTCGTATTTTTGATCTTAAATGTTAAAACTTCTTCAAACTTATAACAATAAACTATAATGCTTAATACCGTTGAACCAATAAAGCAACACTGTTCTTGAAAAACGTGCGGCTCTTAAACGATTTTCAAGTTGCTTAGTGTAATTACATCATCTTGGGTTTTAGCTGTTATATTGCAGTAAACACAATACAATAACTATGCGCAAATTAATGTTAGAGCAATGTAGTTATTCAAATAGTCAAGGAAGTTTTAACCTTGTAATTTATACTGACGCATGTGACTACAGAATTTTTCGTTTTACAAATTTATATATAACCGGCTTTGAAATGGGTGCTAAAATCAGACTGATTTTTAGGCTCCTTGCTAGAGGCAGGTATTGTATTCATCAAAATTTCGGAAATTGAGATTTCGATGGAAATGTTTGTTTTAGGGTCCGAGAATACCGAATAACCCGGTTTCGCTGTGGTAGAAAATACTAAAAATCAAAAGTTTTCAAAATTTTGTAGTTCTTATTTTTCCAAAAACTTTTAGTTTTCAAAATTTTTTTAATATATTAAAATGTCTTGAAAATTACCAAAAATTTTCAAATTTTCAAAAATTCAAATATTTTGAAAATTCCAAAAAATAAAACATTTCCAAAACATTTTTATGCTTCTAAAAGAATTGGAATTCTAAAACATTTTTGAAAGTTTGAAGTTATACATGATTTTTAACGATTATCAAACGTTTCAAAGTATTTAAATTTCTAACCTTTTTCAATATTTTAAAAACTCCATAGACTTGTAAAAATGTAAATTTTGACGGCTGGCTGCCTGACAGTGTTTTTATTTATACCGTCTGTCTATAAAGTAACCCCCCCCCCCTAAACTAACTTTTGAACGACTTAATATTTTACCACAAAATTTAGTGTGCTTAAATGCAAAATAAAATATTATTTTGTAGCCAAAAAGTAAATTTTGTATCATTCAAAATGGCGGCTGGACGCCATTTTAAAATTTTTTTTTAATAGAAAGAGGGGTCGAGTGACACCTCATTTGAAAGGTCTTTTAGTTCTGCGTCTGATGCTAGAGTTTCAAAGAAAAATATTTAGCCATAACAAAATAGCGGATTTAAAACAAATGGACTCACTCAATTCAAAATTATTTTGATTTTTTGTCCAGTAGTCCACTTTTTCATTTGCAGGACAAAATTTTCCCAGAAATATATTAGGTGGCTGGAAATAATATTAAAAACGTTATGTTCCAACAAGACGGTGCGTCGCCTCATTATTATAGGTCTGTTTCTGACGTTCTCAACAGACATTTTCTTGGAAGATGGATTGGTAGGCGGGGGCCTGTAGAATAGCCGGCTCGCTCGCCAGATTTAACTTCCCTAGATTTTTTTCTATGGGGATATCTGAAATCGAAAGTGTACAGAACCCGTCCAGAAACAATTGAAGAACTGGAGCAACGCATTACAGAAGTTTGCAGAAGTATCACTCCAGAAACTTATGAAAATGTACGGCAGGAATTTCATAACCGACTTTGTGCCAAAAATTGAATGGTGAACATTTCGAACATTTAATTTAATTTCTTTTTGCTTTAATTCTTAGTTTTTTAAATAAACTTCTTTGTCTTCAAACATTGTCATTTTGTTATGGCTGAATATTTTTCTTTGAAACTCTAGGATCAGACGCAGAACTAAAAGACCTTTCAAATGAGGTGCCACTCGACCCCCCTTTCCATTAAAAAAAATTCAAAATTATGCCCAGTCGCCGTTTTGGATGATACAAAACTTTAATATGGGCTGAAAGATAGTATTTAATTTCCCAGCACACCAAATTTTGTGGTAAAATATCAATTCGTTCAAAAGTTAGTTGGGGGAGGGGGTTACTTTATAGACACAGTGTATACATAGATTCTATGTTTTATTACTTTCAATTGATATTGTAAACCAATGCAATAGTTAAAAGGTATATTTTCATACTAAATAGCCGTTACGCGTGATGTATGACGTCGGGGAAAACTTTATCGGAAACTTTTTGGAAGGACATTTTTCAAGGTTGAACTATTGTTTTGAGAAAACTTTTTTCAAGGGCGAAATATTTTTAAAGAACTCTTATCAAGTGAGAAATATTTGTATGTAAGAACATTTTTTAAGAGAGAAATGGTTCTGAAAAAACATTTTTCAGGAGAAGAATATCTTTTTGAGAAATCATTTTTCAAGGAAGAAATATATTTGAGAGAACGTTTTTCAAGAAAAAAAATAAAATTGTTTTGCTAATAAAAATTTCGTATTGTAATATTTTCCGTTTTTTATTGAAAAAAATTCTTAAAATAAAATAACCCACTACTACCGTAAATAGCCTGTAAGGAAAATATAAATCATTTTGCCATATAAACCATAATTATATTAGTTTGTAAAAGGTCTAATGATTGTGATCAAACTATTTTTTCGTCGAAATTGTCGTTTTTTTGTTTACGGAAACTTTAAAATCAAGGTAGGGTGCGAGCGCTAGAACCATTTAGTTTCACAGTTTAAAATGTCCTTTACACATGTATCCGAAGCTCACAACGTTATTGGTGTTTACAAATGTCCAAAGTAAAGAGTAAAGAAAGCTACATTTAATGCCGAAAAAATAAATTATGATGATATTGCTAATGCAATCATTTTTCAGAGTCTAGCTTTTTTTACGAATAATCTAATAGCTCTTATCTTGGGCTACAGCATCTATAACGGGATTCACAAGTTTACCCTTTTTAGTAGTTTATAAATTTACGCAGGCGGTGTATCGGGTAGTTGAATGCCGATGATATAGGCAGGTGAAGCTGCGCTCTAGAAAACCCTCAGGGGGCTCGTGCATCTGCACACCCGACGCTGTTGAGGTACCGGTCACTCCGATCATACCGGCTACCGACCTATCTAGTCGGAGCGTAGTTGGCCACTACTAGGTACTGCGAGTAACTGGTAAGGGCAGCTTTTTCTGCACCGAAAAATTCAACCAGTGACTGTATTGACTGGTGCCACAGGCACCAGTTTCGATACCGCGGGGGAGTAGCAGCCTTCGTCTTGTTGCGGCTCATCGGATGAGCTGCGTTTCAGCTGGGGCTTTGATCTGCAGAATCAGTAGAGATTCAGGTTGTCTCCCACTACCAGTTGAGACTTAGAGCTCGCAGCCTAATGTCATGACTGGTAGCTTCTGTTTGTTGAACCGTTGTTAACATCGGCAAGAGCGCTGATTGAGCATAATTCAATCCGGCCCGGAGGCACGTGGCGAATTAAGGCTCCTACTAGGTACCGCTACCTTACAGCAAACGAGATTGGCTGTAATGGCTTCCTCACGGTGGCTCTGTCCTCATATAGAATAGTCGAAGATACAAGGTCGGGTGAGCTAGATGGCCAACGAATCGTACCACCTTGTAACATTTTTTTTTGTTGTTTAGAATTTCTGTCTTTTATTTCCAAATATAGAAATAATATTTCTTATTAGAATAGATTTGTTAGCACTTTCGCCGCCTAATTTCTATAGATATATGCAGCCCAAAAGTCTTTAAAAATTTGCTTGTTCGTTTTGTTGCATTATTTCTGTCACTCTTACTTTCACATAAGCGGGCGCAGTTTCTTTTATCGTTATGCGACTTTTCTTGAATTTTATTTTTGAGCTATGGGGGTTAATTTAGTAGAATCTAATGAGTAAACCGTTCGAGCGTTTATTTTTAATCATTTCAGAATTTATTTAGGCTTTAGCTTCGTTCCATCAAGGTCTTGTTACTCACCAAATTCAAAAGACGCATGTTCCGCCTATGAAAATTCTGTCTTCTTCAAACGTTAGCTTATCTCATGTGCGCACAGGTACATTTTTGTTGATTTGCATTTACTGTTATCAATTTCAAATTTAACAAGAAAACGAATAATTCTTGTGTGGTTGGTTTGGCCATTATTGATTCACTTTGGCAACTGAAAAGACTCCTGTTGAAATCCAGTTTATAGAAACCGTTTATGGTGATTATTTTCACGGAGTTCCTAAAATTATTTATGGTTCTATTATCTACGAGTGTACGTTACGTCGTCTTCGATTTTTAAGGCCATAAATAGCGTATTTTACGGATTGTAGGCTGTTGTCGTTCCACGTGCAGGTAATTTCGTTATTTTTAATTTCAATGGTACATTATCTTAAAGTTTTATTTGATATTGTAGTGAAGCTCGAATTCTTTTTCTTATACCATTCCCGGAAGGCGAATGAATGTCCTTTTGGTAGTCGCCCAAAACCTCAGTAAGTTTATCGTTTTCCTTTTTTTTGGCTAAGCCGAGTGCTAATTACTTCTTTTCTATTTCAGGACTATTTACGATATTTACGATATTTACGATATTTACGATTCACTATTTACGATTAAATTATATTTACGATTCATTATTTACGATTTCCGATTTAGTAGTTACGTGTACTGTTTATGATTTATTATCTAGTAAATATTATTTTGGAATATACGTATAAGTATAATAAGTTCCAAACATCAAGTAACGGCGTATTTTATTAATTAATACGAAAATTAGAAGTTCCCGTATACGTATAGCTACCCTTACGTTTATGGATTATTGCTGTGTTGCTGGTATATGGTGTAGAAGATTTAACCTCAAGTATCTAAGGTCAGGCGTATCTTTTATTTTATTCTGTTTGAACTGCCGTACGTCGTACCAGGATCAACGTTATTACTGTTATCCATCTACATAGTTTTGAAGTACCTACTGATTTTTAATTTTATTATATTACTTATTTTCAAATCTGAAGCTTTACGTATTGGTTGTTAAACTACACCAATTGAGTTTGATTTAACCCAAAATTTCAGTATTTATTTATGCTAATTTGCAAACGGCCTGGTACGCCGGAATCCATTAAGTGTATTTATTTTAATTATTTCACTTTTCATAATTGTTTTGTGCGTTCGTGGAGCTTATTGCGCCTGCTCCTTTGCTTATGTTACGCTCGCAGCGGTGCACCATTGCGCGTCGTTTATTTATTTTCGGGATAGCGTTATTAGGAATATAAGATTATCAGTTGATGGATTCTAACCTCCCAGAGTACATTAATTATATTTTTAGTGTTTCTAAGTTAATTTAATTAATTGTCTTTAATTATTTCCTCCCCCCCCCCCCACATTAATTGGAGTAGTTCCTTTTATGTTCGATTTAATTGTATATTACATTAACATTTTAAATTTTGATATCATTCAAGATTATATAAACAATTTTACTTTATATGCATATTTCAACATTAAATTTTGATTATTGAGGTTATTCTGTTGCGTTCTCTTTTATCGAAGGATACTTGTGAATCCCAAGTTCCCTATTCCTTTTCGGGCTATATTTTTTTGTTAGGATTCTGGCGCCCATTAAAAGACTTCTCCTGGTCTCTATTTTGAGAATCTTTTCAACAGCCCACGACCAGGCTGAGTTAGCAAGCCTATTTGTTGACCAACAAAATAGACCAACATTAAACCTCCATGAATTTTATTTTTCTGGAAAGAAAAACCGTCGCAAATTTTGGCGCCCAACGTGGGGCCAGTGGCCGTTAGCCCTTCACTTTCTATGTTTGATTATTATCAGTATTTTTTTTAAATTTTGTTCTCGTTGTTTGTTTGTTTCTCAAATCCTTATATATAAATTCTGCTATCTTATCTTGCAAGAAGTCGGTATTGATTCGTGCACCTTTTTTTTTGGGTAATTATTTTATTTATTTATTGATTTTTTTTTAATCAATCATGGCCGAATACCGTCTTGATATTAACCGTCTTAAGAAAGAGGAGTTGCGTTATGAACTTGTCGTGCGTGGAATAGACATAGCTTCTACACAAAGCGTCGACGCTATGAGATCCTGTTTACGACCCTTATTAAAATTAGAAAAATCTAGTAAAACTTTAATCAGTCCTCAATACCCATACAAACCTGAAGAAGAATTTGTTAAAATTCAAACTACGCTAGAGGAATTAACCCGTTTACGTGATAAACCCAATCCTAACTTAGATATAATTCGTTCACGTGCTGTACATCTTTTAGGTCGTACCGATCGAATACCGATCACTGATTTGTCGAAAGAGCAAGTAACGTTGCGTACCCAATTACTGACCGATCTCCTAACCGTTTTAGATAGTTTGGTTGATAGCGGTACACCAAGTCTAGATGTCAGTAGTATTTTTGTTCAAAGCCCAAAATCTGGTAATCATGAGTCAGCAGATGAAGTTGACGATGCAGATGATGTTTCTGGTCAAACTAATTCTTTTAGTGGTCCTTCGCAACCCATTCAAAAATGGAACCTAAAATTTACCGGAGATGCTAAAGGTTTAAGTGTTCACAACTTTTTAGAACGTGTGGAGGAATTGAGATTAGCGCGTAACATTTCGGAAGACCAATTATTCGGTTCAGCTGTTGATCTTTTTGAGTCTAAAGCACTATTATGGTATCGCAGTAATCGATCAAAATTCACGGATTGGAAAAGTCTATCAGCCCTTTTAAAATATCATTATGAGCCGCCTGACTATAAGCCTAGATTATTAAAAGACATAATGGCGAGAACGCAGGATCCCACTGAAACTATCATTGATTATTTATCATGTATTAAATCCATGTTTCGCAGATACGGTTCGGTTGCTGAAGAAATTCAACTTGGAATAATTTCTAGAAATTTAGCTCCGTTTTATTCTACTCAGCTTCCTGTAGTAAACTCATTACAAGAACTTGAAGACGAATGTCTGAAGCTTGAAATAAAGAAATTTCGTGCAGATAATTATGTACCTCCTTCTCGGAAGCGACACGGATTTGTTGAACCGGACTTCGCATTTGTGTCGACTTCTACTCGTTCTCTCGGTGATTCAAATGCAGTTGATGAATTTCAAGGTACCTCGCGACAAATTACTTGCTGGAATTGTCAAAAATTAGGACATTCGATGAGAGAATGCCCTTCTCCTAAACAAATCCTATGTTATCGTTGCGGTAAACATAATTTTACAGTCAAAACCTGTCTTCATTGTTCGACGTCGGAAAACTTTACTCGGAGGAACTAACCGGTCGATCAGTTACCTCCCACCCATCCGTAGTGTCGACCAATGTATCAAACAAGTCATTTCCAGGAAAACCACTTCTTGATTATGTTATCTCTCACGCACGCAATGATCAGCGTCCTTATTTAGAAATCACTATTTTGGGATACCCTATATTAGGTTTACTCGATTCAGGAGCCTCGCAAACCGTGTTAGGACGTCCTGGTTGGGAAATTATACAAAAACTAGGGCTAAAATTAATTTCGGTACCGACTAATTGCACTGTTGCTAATGGACACTCGTGCAAAAGTCTAGGTTATGTGGAAACACCAGTATGTCTGATGGGTACCCTCCATCTATTACATATCTTAGTGGTCCCTGAATTAACGCATACGTTGATATTAGGCGTAGATTTTTGGATAGCCATGGGTATTGTCCCAGACTTACGGCAAGATATTTGGCATTTTTCCAATAATCCAAAAGTATCCGACATAGTTAGCATTCAGAGTGAAAGCATGCTTACAATTACTCAACGCACTGCTTTAAATAATCTTATTTCCAAAACGATTGCGCTTATGGGTACCAGTCTCGGCCGTACAACAGCCACCGAACATGAGATAGAATTACTGCCCGATACAAAACCAATAAAACAGCGTTATTACCCTGTGTCTCCCCAAAAACAGAAAATCATCGACGATGAATTGGAGAACATGCTATCCGAAAATGTTATTGAACCTTGCAAAAGTTCGTGGTCTTCACCCGTGTGCCTTGTTCGTAAGAAAGATAACACATACAGATTTTGTATCGACTATAGACAACTTAATGCGGTTACACGTAAAGATGCGTATCCATTGCCCTACGTTTCGGCTATCCTAGATCAACTTAGAGATGCTCGTTATCTTAGCTCCCTAGATATTAAATCAGCCTATTGGCAGGTACCTTTAAAAGAAGCTTCTCGTGATTATACTGCCTTCACAGTTCCTGGTAGGGGATTGTTTAGATTTTGTCGTATGCCATTTGGACTTACAAATGCGCCCGCGACGTGGCAGCGGCTAATTGATACCGTTCTTGGAGCTGATTTACAACCCTCGGTATTAGTGTACTTAGACGATATTGTAATCGTTTCCCAAAATTTTGATTTCCATCTTGAAACCCTCGAGAAAGTTTTTGATCGCCTTCATGCTGCAGGTTTAGTGATTAGTCCGGAAAAATGTAATTTTTGCCGTCCACAACTCAAATATTTAGGGTACATCGTTGATATGCATGGTTTACGCCCTGATCCGGAGAAAATTCAGGCTATTTTAGATATACCGTCCCCTAAGAACGTTGTAGAAATTCGCAGATTTCTCGGAACCGCGTCGTGGTATAGGCGTTTTGTACCTCATTTTTCCTCGATTATTGCTCCTCTTACACATTTAATTAAAAAGAACGTTAATTGGAATTGGACTGAAAATTGCGAAAATTCATTCAAAGCTATTAAAGAACATCTAATCACCGCACCTATTTTAAACTGCCCTGATTTTTCTAAAACATTTATTTTGCAAACTGACGCTTCCGCATACGGAGTCGGAGCTGTATTGTCTCAAAATTTTGAAGATGGAGAGCGCGTCATTTGTTATTTATCTCGGTCACTTACCTCTCAAGAACGAAAATATTCAACAACAGAACGAGAGTGCTTGGCGGTCATTTGGGCGGTAGAAAAACTTAGGCAGTATCTAGAAGGTCCTCATTTTATTGTCATAACTGACCATTATTCTTTGCTTTGGTTACACCGTTTGCGCGATCCCCAAGGTCGATTAGCTCGATGGGCTCTTAGACTGCAGCCTTATGACTTTGAAATAATCCATCGTAAAGGAAAAGAGAACATCGTCCCGGATTTATTATCCCGCTCTGTTCCGATCTGTGTGGACAGCATCGTCGCACCGGTAGAAGATGTAAATTTTTCAGATTCCAATGACAAGTGGTACAAGAGCATGTTCGAACGCATAGAAGAATAACCCGAAAAGTATGGTAGTTGGAGAGTTGAAGCCGGTTTACTATATAAATTCACGCGTCCACAAATTCCCGATTTAGCAAGTGAACAAGATTTTTGGAAACTTGTTGTTCCTAAAGACAAACGTGCCGCTATTTTAAAACGTTTTCATGACGATCCCGCCTCCGGTCATGTAGGTGTGTTTAAGACGTATTGGAAAGTTCGTAGTCGTTACTATTGGCCCCAGTTAAAAAGTGACGTAACGCGTTATATTAAAAATTGTAAAACTTGCCAAGAACAAAAACCGGAACAAAAAGCCCCAGCCGGCTTAATGGGTTCTCGTCCATCTGTAGAACAATCGTGGCAAATGATTAGTCTAGATTTTATTGGTCCTTTTCCCCGATCTAGTCAAGGTTATACACACGTATTGGTCGTCACTGATTATTTCAGTAAATATGTAGTGCTTTTCCCCGTTCGTTCTGGAACTGCTAAAGTTCTGGCCAAACATATCGAAGAAGGCATATTTCTGGTTTACGGTGTACCCCAATACCTAATGTGCGATAACGGTGTTCAGATGAAAAGTAAGGAATTTCAAAACCTTTGCTCTAGATACGGGACTCGCATATTTTACACCGCCTTGTACTATCCGCGAGCAGACCCTACCGAAAGAACAAATAGAGTAGTTAAGACCATGATATCTTCTTATATCCAAGACACTCATCGCCATTGGGATAAACACCTTGCGGCTATTGCTTGCGCCATTAGAACTTCCCGTCATGAAACAACTGGATTTACTCCCTATTTCGTGAACTTCGGTCATGAACATGTGATATGCGGTAAAGATTATCAGACCAACATCTCTTCTTCTGAAAAGGATAATGATAATGAAATTGTTCGCCGACAAAATGGTTTTAGTGAAATGTTCGGTAAAATTAAAGAACGCCTAAGAACTGCGTTTGAGCGTAACCGTAAACATTACAATCTGCGTCGTCGTGAAGTATTGTATCAACCTGGACAACGAGTGTGGCGCAAAAATAAAGTTCTTAGTAATGCTGCTAAATATTTTACATCAAAATTAGCTAATAAGTTTGTAGGGCCGTATAAAGTTAGAAAGAAAAGCGGATCTACCACATACGAATTAGAGGACGATGACGGTAATAGTCTAGTTATATGGCATGTGCAGGACTTAAAACTAGCATATCATGATGGTAATGGTTGATTTTGTTTAATATGGGTTTAGGTATTAGTTATCGTCAGTAATTTTCTTTTAGAAAATTTACTTCCTCCCGGAGAAGGGGGAGTGTTGTAACATTTTTTTTTGTTGTTTAGAATTTCTGTCTTTTATTTCCAAATATAGAAATAATATTTCTTATTAGAATAGATTTGTTAGCACTTTCGCCGCCTAATTTCTATAGATATATGCAGCCCAAAAGTCTTTAAAAATTTGCTTGTTCGTTTTGTTGCATTATTTCTGTCACTCTTACTTTCACATAAGCGGGCGCAGTTTCTTTTATCGTTATGCGACTTTTCTTGAATTTCATTTTTGAGCTATGGGGGTTAATTTAGTAGAATCTAATGAGTAAACCGTTCGAGCGTTTATTTTTAATCATTTCAGAATTTATTTAGGCTTTAGCTTCGTTCCATCAAGGTCTTGTTACTCACCAAATTCAAAAGACGCATGTTCTGCCTATGAAAATTCTGTCTTCTTCAAACGTTAGCTTATCTCATATGCGCACAGGTACATTTTTGTTGATTTGCATTTACTGTTATCAATTTCAAATTTAACAAGAAAACGAATAATTCTTGTGTGGTTGGTTTGGCCATTATTGATTCACTTTGGCAACTGAAAAGACTCCTGTTGAAATCCAGTTTATAGAAACCGTTTATGGTGATTATTTTCACGGAGTTCCTAAAATTATTTATGGTTCTATTATCTACGAGTGTACGTTACGTCGTCTTCGATTTTTAAGGCCATAAATAGCGTATTTTACGGATTGTAGGCTGTTGTCGTTCCACGTGCAGGTAATTTCGTTATTTTTAATTTCAATGGTACATTATCTTAAAGTTTTATTTGATATTGTAGTGAAGCTCGAATTCTTTTTCTTATACCATTCCCGGAAGGCGAATGAATGTCCTTTTGGTAGTCGCCCAAAACCTCAGTAAGTTTATCGTTTTCCTTTTTTTTGGCTAAGCCGAGTGCTAATTACTTCTTTTCTATTTCAGGACTATTTACGATATTTACGATATTTACGATTCACTATTTACGATTAAATTATATTTACGATTCATTATTTACGATTTCCGATTTAGTAGTTACGAGTACTGTTTATGATTTATTATCTAGTAAATATTATTTTGGAATATACGTATAAGTATAATAAGTTCCAAACATCAAGTAACGGCGTATTTTATTAATTAATACGAAAATTAGAAGTTCCCGTATACGTATAGCTACCCTTACGTTTATGGATTATTGCTGTGTTGCTGGTATATGGTGTAGAAGATTTAACCTCAAGTATCTAAGGTCAGGCGTATCTTTTATTTTATTCTGTTTGAACTGCAGTACGTCGTACCAGGATCAACGTTATTACTGTTATCCATCTACATAGTTTTGAAGTACCTACTGATTTTTAATTTTATTATATTACGTATTTTCAAATCTGAAGCTTTACGTATTGGTTGTTAAACTACACCAATTGAGTTTGATTTAACCCAAATTTCAGTATTTATTTATGCTAATTTGCAAACGGCCTGGTACGCCGGAATCCATTAAGTGTATTTATTTTAATTATTTCACTTTTCATAATTGTTTTGTGCGTTCGTGGAGCTTATTGCGCCTGCTCCTTTGCTTATGTTACGCTCGCAGCGGTGCACCATTGCGCGTCGTTTATTTATTTTCGGGATAGCGTTATTAGGAATATAAGATTATCAGTTGATGGATTCTAACCTCCCAGAGTACATTAATTATATTTTTAGTGTTTCTAAGTTAACTTAATTAATTGTCTTTAATTATTTCCTCCCCCCCCACATTAATTGGAGTAGTTCCTTTTATGTTCGATTTAATTGTATATTACATTAACATTTTAAATTTTGATATCATTCAAGATTATATAAACAATTTTACTTTATATGCATATTTCAACATTAAATTTTGATTATTGAGGTTATTCTGTTGCGTTCTCTTTTATCGAAGGATACTTGTGAATCCCAAGTTCCCTATTCCTTTTCGGGCTATATTTTTTTGTTAGGATTCTGGCGCCCATTAAAAGACTTCTCCTGGTCTCTATTTTGAGAATCTTTTCAACAGCCCACGACCAGGCTGAGTTAGCAAGCCTATTTGTTGACCAACAAAATAGACCAACATTAAACCTCCATGAATTTTATTTTTCTGGAAAGAAAAACCGTCGCAACCTGGTCGACCAATGTTTATGAAAATTGTGATTTACAACCGGTAACACTATGTAAACAAAAACAATGGCTAAAGTACCAAAGTTGCCAATTAGTCAACTGCTTTTGGAAGACACAAATTTAAGTGACATTTTTCAACATATTTGTTACTACGATAATTGATGACAAAATGGCAACTTGATTGCAATATATTTGACTGTCTTTAAATATAATATTTTTGCTTTTATTTTATACACTTATAACTGCAGAAGTAGTATGGATTGAATTTTGTAGACACATTTACCGGTAATTTTTCCTCTAGTCTCTGAGGATTTTAAGTCATGAGACACTTTGTAGGCTAGTTTCTACTGTATAATTTAATACTTCTATTTTGATCTACCTCATTTGCCAAAAGATTGCTGTTTAAGGAACCACTACGGAAATATTTGAAAAAATCATTGCTATAATCGAACGATTGCCACTCGAAATATTTTTATAATCGAATTATTCATTCGGATAAAATCTTTCTGACATACATATGCAATAGGAAGTAGTAAAACGCTCCTGGTTTGCTTCTCAAAAACTCTTAAGATTGAATTCTCGTTCTGATCGTCTTCCCTTGAGTCGCTCCCAAAAACCGGGATTGAATAGTTTGAAATTCAAACGCTTAGATACCTGTCACCACTAGTCGTAGTAGACGCTACCATCACCTCAGGCTTTATGCTTCACTAGCCTAAATATTTTCTATATTTACTTCTTTTAGAACAAAGACACAACCAAAACTATGAAATCGTAAGGTCATTCGAATGATTTTCTGTAACCTCTCGAGACATCCCGAGGTATTTCGATAACCGAATTGTTTGGTTATTTTTATTCGAAATATACCCATCACTAGTTTCACCTTGGCTTGCTTCGATAGTCCATATTCGGTTTTATAAAGAAAAACACTCTTGTTGAAATATTACAAGCGTGCTGGAGAGGGAAAGGTACGCACATATGGCCCAAAAAGAATTTATTTTTGTTTTTGTTTTATTGTCAGTTTTTGACGCTTCCTCCAAGTGGAATATTAGATCTCCCACATGATTTATTGCTTTCTTTTCTTTCCATCATTTTCTGCTTCCAATACTTACTACTTGCACTATTTCCATGTTCCAGTCATTGAACTGCATTTAATGCACACGTACACACCAATCGTATCTTTTCATCTCAATTGATACAATTATTTATCATTTTATTCACTGTGTGATCACAGTTCATTTTGCTTCATCAATCATATTCTGGTCGTACAGGTCATTGACTTCTAAAATATTTCTAAAAGTGCCAGAGTTTCATTTATGCCATATTTTACAAATTATCAAATAAAAAGTTAGTAACTAGTAGGCTGCGGTTTTCAAGTTTAATACAAGTAGAGCTTTTTCTAAAGTTGCCTTTTTAGAATTTGTGGGGTTTGAGAAACAACTGCTTGGGCTGTTAAGCAGCCGTGATAGGTGACAGGGTAAAATTATATCCAAAGTGTAGTGCGCGCAGAATTCGCGTATTTGTGGTTTTACAATTTTATTTAGACGAGCACCGCCCTTAGTTCTCGAAAAAGGCGCGGATGGCGCTTCTAGTACCGACCCATCTCAGATGACTGAGCGACGACATCTCCCACTACAAACAGAGAGGGAAATGCGCGAAGTTCGAACCGCAAGATGAGCTGGGCTAGCTATAAAAAGTAAAGGAGCTGCCGAATCCAGAGACTCAGACCCTTAGGGTCAAACCGACGAGTCGAACAATTCGCTAGCTTAACTGGCAAATATACAGTTTGAACTTAGCCTGTGTATTTGAGTTCACATTTAAATAATTACAGTTTAAAAGTATTTAAAGAATTCATACCAGAAAATCCAGCCGTTACCGAATTGTTTTACTGAAAACAAACCGAACTGTTCATCAGTGTACGCCGTCAATTGAATTATAATTGCTGTAATTATTTATTACTGTTCCAGTTACCAGTATACCGACATCCGAGAGATCCAGCCTGTTTTGCATTCACATGTTCCAAATATCGGCAAGTATTAGGGTGCATTTCACAAATCATTTATTACCTGAAAACAAAAGTTTCGTTAAAACTTATCAGTTGCGATTTGGGATCACTGTCGAGGTACGAACCTGTTTATGTCAGAGGACAGTAATTATTAACAGTCAACTCTTGGAGCGTGGTGTTCAATGCTTCAGAGGCCAACTGTCTCTTCCGTAGTGAATTATCGATAAATTTGGAGGCGTAGGATCTTCATGTATTGACAGTCCACTATCTTGCTAAATAACCGTTGACTTTTTCCTGGGTGATAAATCACAGGGGAAATCGATGTTAATCTCAGATTACGGGGTGCAATATCCTAAGAATCTTGAGGTGTGTTATTCTGGGGGAATTCCAAACTCACTAGGCGAAAATGTCAGTAGTTTGCTGTTAATTTACCCCTTTGTAAAAGTACTTCATCGCATGGCGAGAGAAGTTAAGATTCATCAAACCAATTAGTATAATAATCCCTGAAACAGATAAGACAACGAATAGTCGATACTCAAACGCAGCCTGGTTGTTTAAAGCGTAACAAACAGGTGTGATTTTAGTGGAAAGTATTTTAAAACTAGCAAATTGTTGTTCACTTACTGTTTGAAAATTGCAGGCGAAGTCGCTACTTTATCCTATAGTGGTAACCGTTTATTATAAAGTCAGAAATTACCGTTAAAACGTTTAGCGTCACTTATGAACTGTTCCCGAATTTATTCGTTCTGTATTGATACAGAATGCACGACGGAAAACACATACTAATCTTTGTTTAGGCTTCAAATACCAGTCCGATCGTTCGGCCGATAACAGGCGCGCAGACCGGCGCTTGGAATTTACGAGGTCGCTGACGGACGAATTTACCCAGACATCCAGAGCGAATTTGAGAACCGTACCATACAGAGTGCGGCAGAAAATTAGGTGCCACAAGACGCATCAAAACAACGTTTACAAAATTAATATTTTATTTTATTTACAACAGGTTGAAATACTTAATTTATTTGCCAGTGAATATATATATTTAAATAAATTGTACATAGTTATACATATTATATTGACATTAATTTAACCCGTTCCGATTTGTACATTATTTGAAAGGTTCTGGTATCCCAGGTGAACCCTGGACAACTCCCTGAAGCTACTCGAAACAAATATAAATAATTTAACGTGATTCGAACGTTGTGAAGCGACGAAAACGTTATATGGCGCCCGAGCAGGGACGTGAGCTTGGGGAAAAACCAGAGACCAACCGTGTGGGAAAGATACCCGCAGATCCAGATTCAAACAGCCAGAGAACCGTTTAAACCGAAAAGATGGGTTCTGACTCCGAGGAAGAATACTCCGAACGTACTGAAGGTGGACCGCCAGCCAGCTGGATATACAAGATCAAGAAAGAAGACTTAATTAAAGAGTTACGTAAGTTTAGGTTGGACACCACCGGCTCCGTAGAGATCTTGAGGACCCGTATGAGCCATTTCTTGAAGACCGGTGAAGGACCAACCGAAAGCCGAACCGAGGTGGAGAGACCGACAACACCGACCGCCGTGAGAAGTTTATCACCTGCCCGACCAACCGCTGCCCAGATCTGCGATACAGTCCGCAAATGGGGAGTGAAGTTTGACGGGGTAAGTGATCCGCTTTCGTTCTTAGAACGTATAGAAGAACTGAGGAAGTGTTACCAATACGAAGGCAACGACCTACTAACTGCCCTACCCGAGATCCTAAAGGATAAAGTTCTGTTATGGCACAGGAACAATAACCAGGAATGGCAGACGTGGGACGGATTCGTAAAACAGTTCCGAGCTCGCTACTTACCAGCGAGGTTTCAGTTTAAGTTGGAAGAAGAAATACGATCCAGGACGCAGAGAGAGAAGGAGACCGTCGCCGAGTATCTTACAGCTCTGCAAACACTCATGAGAAGATTGGGGAACCTCTCGTCCGAGCAACAGCTAGAGAGAACGTACGAAAACCTACGACCGGAGTACAAAATGTACGTAAAACGCAGGGATTTCAATACACTCACCGAGCTCGTTGAACAGGCCGAGGAATACGAAACCCTACAAAGCGAAAGTAAGGTTTTTCGCTCAGTACAGACCTCCAGCCAAAAATACCGGGACGAGCCCCCGTCGTACCGCATCCGGGAAAACCGTAACAACCCGGCCCGTTACCCGAAAAACGACGTCAGCGCCGAAGTGCCGAATCCTCACCCGGAGGAATCCAGAGCAACTCCAGCGACCAGAGCCGACCGATCCAGAGGGCACCCGAGAGGCCGTAAAAACCGATCACCGAACCGTACCCGTACACCAGAAGCCGTAGCCGCAACCGATAGCAGGAGCGACGTACCGAGGAATCCAGGTCCCCTTACCAACAGCGCATACGTGAGGGAGCGAGTATGCTGGCGCTGTGGGAAGGCCGGACATTGGCGGAGAAGATGCCAAAGTGCTCCGCGTATTTTCTGCTCGTGGTGTGGAAAGAACGGGGTGTATTCGACACATAAAGACTGCACTGTACCACATCCTGGAAACGACCGAAGCCGGCAAGAGTAGTGAGGCCTCTTCGTCAGCTTTCCGCCATAGCCTCTCCGAAAACTACAGCCGCGGAATGGTCCGGATGGCTCCAGAAGGTGAATCAATTCATCAACCAGACCGAACCTGCAATAAACCGCCTAGCCGCCCTAGAGTCGCGACTGTTCATGACAATCACCGTACACGGACGTGAGTTCCGAGCGTTAGTAGACACCGGATCGACCAAATCCTACGTTGGAAGAAGACTGGGTAAGTTTTTGAAAAATAAAGAGTATAACCTGAATACGCACCAGCAAACCGAAGTACTACTAGCCGATGGGTCACGTGTGAGGACCAAAGGAAGTCTACAATTTCCGATGAGTTTAGGCACGCTCATAATGGTGGTATCTTGGGAATTCCTGCCGTCCCTGTCAACCGAAGCCATTGTGGGGTTAGATTGGATGCAAGCTGTGAATGCTACAATCCGGCCAGTACAAAAGGTATTAAAACTTGCAGATGAAGTGATTAAACTGCACAGTAATGAGAAGGTACCAGAGTTGGGAGGACTTCAGGCCCTATCCGAAAGTCAGTTGACGCAGCTGAACCAATTCTTGGACACAGAACTACCGAAATTCTCAGACATCCGCGGACCTACAACAGAAGTAGAACATGTGATAAAAGTGAAACCGGGAACGCAAGCAATTAAACAAAGATATTACCCCCGAAATCCAGCGATGCAGCAGGTGATCGACGACGAAGTGGATCGAATGCTAGAACAAGGCGTCATTGAGAAGTCCGAAAGTGCTTGGAGTTCACCTGTGGTTTTAGTAAGAAAAGCAACCGGCAAGTATAGATTTTGCATAGATTTTAGGAAAGTAAATGAGGTAACGACTCCAGATGCATATCCGATTCCGTTCATCCAGGGCATCTTGGACAAGCTACGTGGAGCAAGATTTATCAGCACCATTGACCTGAAACAAGGGTGCTGGCAAGTTCCCTTATCCGCCGAGAGCAAACCGATTACTGCGTTCACTGTGCCCGGTCGAGGGCTGTATCAATTTAAAGTCATGCCGTTCGGATTACATGCCGCCCCCGCAACGTTTCAAAGATTGCTGGACCGAGTAATCGGACCCGAATTAGAGCCGCATGCATTCTGCTACCTGGACGATATCATTATCGTAAGCAGCACCTTTGAAGACCACGTGGAACACTTGAAGACAGTCTTCAACCGCTTGAGAAGAGCTGGACTCCAGCTACAGCCCGAAAAGTGCGTTTTCTGCCAGACGGAGCTGAAGTATTTGGGTCACGTAGTCAATCAAGAAGGTATCCAGACAGATCCCGACAAAGTGGAAGCAATCCTTCAGGTAGAACAGCCCAGAAATATGAAGGCCGTGAGGAGGTTTTTAGGTATGGCTTCATGGTACCGGAAGTTCATCCCGCAATTTTCCCAGATCGCCGTTCCATTGACCGAGCTCCTACAGAAAAATACAAAGTTCTTATGGGGTCCGAGACAAGCAGAAGCTTTCGAGAAGTTGAAAGATGTACTTACTACCGCTCCAGTCCTGGCTTGCCCAGATTTTCGAGTTCCTTTTGTTTTACAGACAGATGCCAGCAACACGGGTCTTGGTGCCGTATTAACCCAGGTCCAGGAAGTACAAGAACGTGTCATCGCCTACGCCAGCAGGACGCTCACAGCCGCAGAAAAAAACTACTCTACGGTGGAATTGGAGTGTGTGTGTGTCGTCTGGTCGATCAGGAAGCTGAAAGGATACCTAGAAGGTTATCACTTCACCGTCATCAGCGATCACCGAAGTCTCCGATGGTTACGTTCAATACCGAATCCGACTGGACGCTTAATGCGTTGGACACTCGAATTACAGCACTACGATTTCGAGATCGTATACCGGAAAGGCGCCTTGAATCAGGTCGCCGATGCGTTGTCGAGAGCACAGGAGAACACTGAATTAGCATCTCCTGCCCCAGAAGCTCTAGCCGCCGTAATCCCTGAAGAAGCGTGTACATGGTATCAGCGTATGAAGAGGAATGTAGAAACAGAGCCGGACGTATTCTCTTCATATAAGATTCAAGAAGACAAGTTATACCGTTGTTTTCCGAATACCAGTACAGCCATCACTGAAGGTTTTCATCCGCTATGGAAACTTTGTGTACCGAAACCCCAGAAGACAGCCGTCCTGGAAGAATGCCACGACAACACGGGACACCTAGGAGTCACCAAGACCATCAACCGGATGGTGAAGCATTACTTCTGGCCAGGTATGTATCGAGATACCGCTCGATACGTCCGTTCCTGTCAAACCTGCCAGCAGTTCAAAATGTCTCAACAGCCTCCAGGTGGGAAGATGTGTTGGTCGAGGGTAGAAGGTCCTTGGGAAGTGGTAAGCACAGATTTGATTGGCCCATTAACTCGTTCTGCGAAAGGAAATGCGTATTTATTAGTGTTTCAAGACAGATTTACCAAGTGGGTAGAAATACATCCTTTGAGGAGGGCGACAACGAAACCCGTTATCCAGGCCTTCCAAGACAAGATTTTGTACCGATTTGGGACTCCGAAAGTAGTCATATCTGACAATGGTTCACAGTATACAAATAAGATGTTCCGAGCAATGACCGAGACGTACGGGATCAAACATCAATTCACGCCGCCGTATACACCCCAGTGTAACCCTGTGGAAAGGGCGAACAAAATAGTCGGTCGCATGATTGCGCAACTAGCCCGGGGTAACCAGAAAAATTGGGATGCACACCTACCAGAAGTAATGTTTGCAATCAACACGTCGACCCAGGAATCAACCGGATTCTCGCCGGCGATGTTGAACTACGGACGTGAACTACTTCCACCCAGGTCTATCCGCGAGCAAGCCGATCCAGCAATTGACTTAGCCCGCATCCGAAAGTATCCAGAGTACCAGCAGCAGATGACGAAGCTAGAACAGATATTCAAGATTGTGAAAGAAAATCTAGCAAAAGCATTTGCCCACCAAAGTCACCACTACAATCTACGGAGACGCGAGTGGCGTCCAAAGGTTGGTGACCTGGTGTTCAAGAAAGAACACGTACTATCCGACGCCTCAAAAGGTTTCATGAAGAAACTAGCACCGAAGTACGCCGGACCGTTTAAAATAAAAAGAATTGTGTCACCTGTTATCCTTGAATTACAAGAGGCCCAGAAAAGGAGGTTCGCAGGACGTGTTCATATAAAGGACCTTAAACCAGCCTACGACCTCGACAATCCTACTCTTCAACCGCCGGGAGAGAGGGCATCAGGTGAGCCGCAACGTCTATAAAGCCGTGATCCGGAACCTTCTAGGACAGTTCGTCTGAAGCAAGTCCAAGTGTATCCTAGAAATGGCTCCAGTCAATCGCAAGTTTCATCGTCGGTTCATTCCGAAACGTAGTGGAAGACTCCTGAAGATTAAACCCTGGAATCCGGCCCAGTACCTGCCACCTCCGCCCAGGGTATCCAGTCCTGATGGACTCATGGGGAAGGTCACCGTTTCCGAGACAGGTACTGTAATTTTGGCCATTCCGTCTCCGAAGGATCCAGGATATTCTCCGAGTCTACCCAACTACCTTGAACCGCAAACTCCTGCAACAGAAGAAGTAAGAGAAAAATTAGCCCGTTTATTTGGCCCGTCGCCGAAGACACCTACCTACCCTGCCGAGCCGATGCTGTATTTTTCACCGTCACCGAAAACACCAGAAGGGATCCTACCGTTAACCCCTGGTACACCGCCACCTACAGCACCGATTCGATTCCCGGCATCGAAACCAGAGGACATGGTGTCAGAGCAGCCAAGTAAGCCCCATCCGCCAGAACCAGCACCTAGAACCATGTTCTGCTTGACCGCGCTGGAGAAGCCGTCCATCGTTCCCGCAGACACCGCGAGTGTCGCTCCTGTGGATGTTGCCGAAACGAAGGCGAAGTACCGCCGGAAACGGAAGAATCGGCCACGTACCAAGATCTTCTGTGGCGATGGATCCTTTGTTCGTGTACGTGTGGACCAGTTAGCAAGCATGGGGATAGAAAAGCTGGAAAATAATCGACATGTTTTCCCATGGTGAGAATCACAAATTGTTCCAGAACCGGAATTTTCCGCAACACATGAAATCAGCCTACACCCGCATCATCACCTTCAACCGGAAGGGAGGGGCATGTGTGACAGGGTAAAATTATATCCAAAGTGTAGTGCGCGCAGAATTCGCGTATTTGTGGTTTTACAATTTTATTTAGACGAGCACCGCCCTTAGTTCTCGAAAAAGGCGCGGATGGCGCTTCTAGTACCGACCCATCTCAGATGACTGAGCGACGACATCTCCCACTACAAACAGAGAGGGAAATGCGCGAAGTTCGAACCGCAAGATGAGCTGGGCTAGCTATAAAAAGTAAAGGAGCTGCCGAATCCAGAGACTCAGACCCTTAGGGTCAAACCGACGAGTCGAACAATTCGCTAGCTTAACTGGCAAATATACAGTTTGAACTTAGCCTGTGTATTTGAGTTCACATTTAAATAATTACAGTTTAAAAGTATTTAAAGAATTCATACCAGAAAATCCAGCCGTTACCGAATTGTTTTACTGAAAACAAACCGAACTGTTCATCAGTGTACGCCGTCAATTGAATTATAATTGCTGTAATTATTTATTACTGTTCCAGTTACCAGTATACCGACATCCGAGAGATCCAGCCTGTTTTGCATTCACATGTTCCAAATATCGGCAAGTATTAGGGTGCATTTCACAAATCATTTATTACCTGAAAACAAAAGTTTCGTTAAAACTTATCAGTTGCGATTTGGGATCACTGTCGAGGTACGAACCTGTTTATGTCAGAGGACAGTAATTATTAACAGTCAACTCTTGGAGCGTGGTGTTCAATGCTTCAGAGGCCAACTGTCTCTTCCGTAGTGAATTATCGATAAATTTGGAGGCGTAGGATCTTCATGTATTGACAGTCCACTATCTTGCTAAATAACCGTTGACTTTTTCCTGGGTGATAAATCACAGGGGAAATCGATGTTAATCTCAGATTACGGGGTGCAATATCCTAAGAATCTTGAGGTGTGTTATTCTGGGGGAATTCCAAACTCACTAGGCGAAAATGTCAGTAGTTTGCTGTTAATTTACCCCTTTGTAAAAGTACTTCATCGCATGGCGAGAGAAGTTAAGATTCATCAAACCAATTAGTATAATAATCCCTGAAACAGATAAGACAACGAATAGTCGATACTCAAACGCAGCCTGGTTGTTTAAAGCGTAACAAACAGGTGTGATTTTAGTGGAAAGTATTTTAAAACTAGCAAATTGTTGTTCACTTACTGTTTGAAAATTGCAGGCGAAGTCGCTACTTTATCCTATAGTGGTAACCGTTTATTATAAAGTCAGAAATTACCGTTAAAACGTTTAGCGTCACTTATGAACTGTTCCCGAATTTATTCGTTCTGTATTGATACAGAATGCACGACGGAAAACACATACTAATCTTTGTTTAGGCTTCAAATACCAGTCCGATCGTTCGGCCGATAACAGGCGCGCAGACCGGCGCTTGGAATTTACGAGGTCGCTGACGGACGAATTTACCCAGGCATCCAGAGCGAATTTGAGAACCGTACCATACAGAGTGCGGCAGAAAATTAGGTGCCACAAGACGCATCAAAACAACGTTTACAAAATTAATATTTTATTTTATTTACAACAGGTTGAAATACTTAATTTATTTGCCAGTGAATATATATATTTAAATAAATTGTACATAGTTATACATATTATATTGACATTAATTTAACCCGTTCCGATTTGTACATTATTTGAAAGGTTCTGGTATCCCAGGTGAACCCTGGACAACTCCCTGAAGCTACTCGAAACAAATATAAATAATTTAACGTGATTCGAACGTTGTGAAGCGACGAAAACGTTATAGATATAACCGTAGCTGTTGAGTCGTCTAGAAATGCTGAAAGTTTATTTTTTATTAAAATTACCAGTGTCTTTAATATATTTATTACTGTGTAAAACTGTATTAATTAATTTGTTGTCATCATTTTGATATTATAACAAATACACCGTTAACTATTTATAAGTACATATGAATAATCACACTTTGCTCACAAAAACTAGTTATCTTAAAGTATTGCATTAAAATTACTTAATAATTGTAAATCTGCGCCAACTTAAGTATTTGATATCACAAGTTCGGATTTAGAAGCTACATCTTGATAGATATTATCTTAACTTCAGTTCACTGACCTTTCTCTACAAAAATGCTGATTAATGAAAAAATCCAATACAATCTGTTTAATATACTACAATTTACTTTCGGTTTATACCGCGTCGTCATTTGAGAACTACACCCAGCATAATCAGGTAAGGACCGACCTGTAGCTTGTCTGCCTTTACAAACATTTGCTCTAGAAGTTTGAGCAATATTTGTTCGTAGGCCCTGCCTGCCTAAACATGGCCGTGTGCTAGTTTATTTAAACCTTGGGGCGGACAAGGATTTGCTCTTAATGTATTTTGTTTACCAGGACAATAATACTTAATCGGCTTATGCCTGTTAGCTGTTTGTGAACCCGCACAAACCAACGTTTCGCAAGACATTGCAGCTTGCATCTTCAGTGTGAAGAAAACACTGGCCCCAAGGTTTAAATAAATTAAGAACACGGCCCTGTTTAGGCAGGCAGGGCCTACGAAGAAATATTGCTCCGACTTTTACAGCAAATGCTTGTAAAAGCAGACAAGCTACACGTCGGTCCTCACCTGATTATGCTGGGTGTGATTCCCAAACGACGACGCGGTCTAAGCCGAAATTAAATTGTAATATTGACAGTTCGAAAAACCGCGAAAGCCTCGAAGAATATAATAATACTAACTTTCTTTTCGTCCAAATAACCATTTGTCTATTGAAATTGCGGGAAATTCAACTGCCAAAATTAGAATTGTAGAGACAACCATAGTGCAAGCAAAATCGCCCCAAAATGTGTACATCTAAAATTTAAAACATTAGTAATTAAATGAAACATTTTAATAAATTAAACTTACCGCTTGGAAATTATTAAACAATGACGTTGTTCGCATTTGAGCTATCAGAATATAAATCAACGTGTAATGAACTAAGTACAGGGCATATGTTAATCTTGAAACGACTTGAAAAATTGGTAAGGATAGAAACCAGTTAACTGGACCTACAATTTTAGATCATTATGTAACTTCAATTTCTTAAAGCAGTGTTTAATTTACGTCCATATCCACCGACACATACAAAAATGATCCACGATATGGCCATAGACCAAACAGGTCGCACTAAAGCGATGTGGAACGAATTGACTAGTCTGTTGTATCCTCCTGATATGAGATCATGTCCAGTAAATACACATGTGCACAGGATTGCCAAAGAAAGCACCCACAGAGTAGCAACCATTATCTATAATACAAAAAATGTACAAGTATCAAACAGTGGGAATAAAACAACAAGGAAGACACTTGCAGTGCACTGTAGCAACACTTTAGAGATATTAAAGAAATCCGACAAACAAACAAAGAGAAGAAACTAAACAAATGAGATTGCCTTTTTCTATAAAATGAAAGAAGAAGGCTCGAATACACAAACTAGTCTGAGATGATATAAAGATGTTGAGAAGAGTTTGGAAATTACAGATCTATAGAAAAGGTAAGATAAGTTTCCGTTTGACGATAATAGGGATTCAAATAACGCCATTTCTATTAAAAGAGAACGACGAAGAACCCCCACCTTGGCGAGAAACATGACCAAAGACGCTTGCGCCCGTGTTGAAACGGTCACTTTGTGCAAAACTTGGTACTTCTACCTCTCCTCAAAGAGATTCAAGGTTGTAATTGGACCAACCGAGGACTGCATGAGATCCTAAGTTATCGTTAAAATGGGTAAGCATTCGTTCCTGGCGCCAAAATCGCTTAATCGAGAAGACTCTACGATTCATAAAAATGCTTGAGCAATATACTGGGTGGTTGGAGACCATTGATTGGCAGGTAAATATAAAGTTTGGAAAAAGCGGTATGTCGGCACTTATCCCATAATCAAATTATCGACCCAAAAGGTTGTTATTTCCGACGTTTTGAGGTACCGGTCGCTATGGTCAGACCGGCTACCAACCTATTTAAACGTTTTGTACTCGAGTAGTGCTAGCTTAAACTAGAAGAAGCAGCTTTTGTTGCTCCGAAAGGTCCTGTAATCAGCAATTAAAATTTGTGCCACATGGGCTACGTGGGTTGTACAAGAGAACCGCGGCTTCTATCCTGCCCAAAGAAGTCAAAGTGGTATGCCTGGTAAGCAAGAGATGTCATCAAATCGATAAGAACGGAAACACTTTTGTACGGAAAACAACCGAGGCAGCGAAGACCGACTTTTCTGCTCGATGGAGAACGCTTTTGTCGCAAAAAGCACTATCGGTAGCTGGGGTTTGAAATCAACGAGAAATTGTGATGCAATGCGCTCAATAAGCAGACAAGCAGTATGGGAGAAAAATTACGCGCATAGGATCGACGAAGAAAAGCGCTTAATGTGGAAGTTCCAAGGCAGGACGCTAAGACGCGTTTCTGAGAGACCTGTACTGTTATATGCAGCGACATTCTGGGCCGAAGTGGTGTATAGTCAGGCAAATTAGACAGATTCTGGGCGGGTTCTTGCCGTCACAACGGCGGCGGTATACCACACTGTGTAAACTGAGGCTGCGTTGGTTTTGAGCGAGTTAGAGCTAATTGATCGTTTTCTTGCAGGAGACCCTGGCCAGATGATTGTTGGCGACGTCAAGGGCATCGTGGAGGAAACAGTGCTAATGGGGCAGATAGGGGAGGAATGACATTTTTAGTGGACGACATCGAGGCCGACGATATCTTGGGGGGGGGGGGCGTTTCTAACCAACAGATCGCAAAGGTACGACGGGAGATCGAAAGCCCTTTGTGTCGACGTATAACACGAAAAGGAAATCCACTCCGAGATGAAGAAGCTGGTAATTGCAGTTCCGTCATTAAGTGCAAGCTGGTACAAATCAGGAACTGCTTAAGCTAAATTCTAAAGCACTAGGGCATTCTCAAGGACCGGTCGATCACCTCGGACAGAAAGAGAGCAGTATGAGGTGCTGCTGAACATGAGGGAGGCTTCTTGCAGCAAACTTTTCTGGAAGAAGGCGCGCGTGGCGAATATGAGAAACTACACAGCGGATAAGATGATAAAAGAAGTAACGAAAGAGGAAGTGAAACTTATACCTAATATCCACAGCTAAGGAGTAAAGTCGCGAACGCGGGCGCAGACAATGACTAGTGTCAGTGTCCGTTCAGTGACATAGTTTATTTAGGTTTAGAAATTAAGACAGCGAGGTCTTATAGTTAAAAGATGTAAGTAAAATGTAGTACCGAAAAGTTGAGCACCTCAAGCCTATACCCACGCTCTATATATTTGCTTTTAATAAAGTGTGGGTAAGCTCACGCACCAATTTGTATAATTAGTGAATATTAAGATTGTTTTGCTCCAACTAGTAGAAACCAGGGCACACTCGCAACCTGATGTACTGGTAGCTTGATCTTGTTTCGTCCTGAGTAAGCGTTAAACGTTAAAAAAATAAACTTTTAGCTCTTGATATAATTTCTGTCATTAGAAGATCAACAGAAAAATTGATATTAGTACAGTAACATAATGTATTTCGATAAACCAAACTGTCCTCGTTTTTGTTATTCCTTCTTATCCCCCGGCGTTTTCTGGAGTAACGTAATTATTGTGAAGACACGCAAACAAACCAGTTGATTAAATAAGAAAACTGTAGAGAAAGACTAAGTACGTTTAATGCTGAGTAGTTTTCTAAACCATGTTCAAATATTACTTGCCTTGTTTTTGAGAAACTCGTATTTTCCTTCTTTGCATTCAAAAATTATATATCCCAGTATTATACCTATAAGCCAAGGGGCTGCTCTGGTATGCATAGGGAAATAATAATACCAGAAGTAATCCATTTGTTTATCAAAACTGAAAATATTTTGTTTTACTAAGCGAATATTTACTATAAATTTAAATTTACGTTTCGTTTCCTTGAATAAATGCATTTAGTTCGAAAAACCATCCTATAAGAAAACAAGTAACCATTGACCAAACTGTGAGGGACCCTGTTACAAACAGAGTAAGCTTAGGCCATTTCTTCAGCGGGAGAAGCAGAAACGGTGATACGATAAATAATTGCGTGTCTGCGCTTAGGTACCAGCTATGAGGAAGACACTAAAATATTACGTATTACTTTAATGGTCAATATGATTTAATTTTGTTACCATGAGTTGTCCACGACCAAAAATGTTTTGGACATATAGAAGGGCTTTCCACCAATGTACTTCACAACCTTCGATTAAGTGTTTTTCCATTATGTTCGGCCATAAAGGACCCGAACCGACGTATCTTAGCAACGTTATGTGAAATAGCACCATAGCGGCTAATACTGGTGTTAACCTGAAACCAATGATTATATCTCTGACGTAATTAGGAAAACTCCTGTATATAAAATAACTGTTGTTTTTGATTTTTATCCATACTCTGAGCATCTTGGCTTCCGGGTTAGAACCGCGTCATCGAGCAATGTGTGACGAGATCGCTTGTGAATTGCGGGAAGGTTACGGTTTGCGAATAGTGGTTAATAACCATACTGGACAGGAAAACTCTAATCTCGGTTAGGATTATTGGGTTTTTAAGGATTTTAATGGGTTCTTGCAATAGCTAGAAGGAAAGGCAGAAATAATAATGTTGTAAAATTGAATATTGTGACCTGATTCAAATACGCTTGGTAAGGGCCGAACCGATTAGACGCGTTGGTCGAGTGCAGTGTTCTCCACTGATCACCCTGTCCTTACAAACTGGACCCTTCACCTTTTTTCTCAGTTATGTTCAGCACCGGTCCTGAAGATGTGTTGTGCAACCGTGCATGAAACTACGTCAACAACAGTGCCTATGCAATAGCTTCAACCTGGAAGCCAAGATCCCATTGACAACGGCCTCGGAAGTGTGCAACTTAGAACATTTATATTCTACTCTCACTATTTTTATTTAAGCAACATCAGTGCCTTCGATGCCTTTCTCATTAAGCATACTTATTGGTGACGATTTGTTTTAACATACAAATAAGTTTACCTTAGATATCTATGAATGTAATGAAGAATAATATTAAATTTAACTCCTTTCATCACAGCACCCATGTAATTATAGGAAATCAGTAATCCAGATAGCAACAGGAATGTATCCACAGGCAGCGTTGCTGATAGCATAAACATATTTGCTTCACCATTAACCCACTACAAAATATTAAGAATATATAAGCCACCCATATAAAGACTAACTAACTCCATTACGTTAAAATAATAAAATTCATTCCATATTGGAAAACTGTACTGGACACTGTATTTATGATCCAAAATAACCCACATGGTACTTATGACACGAATTCCATGCAGACAAGTCAATTCATTAGAAACTTTAGATGTTTTTAACAACCTTTTTCCATTTGTAAAAGCTGAGAATGCGATCAACATGAAATGGGCTGGTTCTGAAGGAAAAGTAATACATTAGTTCCATTAAGTCACAGTTCTGTAACTTACCTTTTTTCATATAATATAAAACCACATCATAAGCAGTTGAAACTATTACCAGGCATAGAATCAACCCAAATATAGATCTGCAAGATAATAGAAGAAAATTAATCAAAACCATGGACATATATCCCTTACTTTAACATACATTCCAACAATGATTAGAACATTCAGTTTAGGTTGAGAAGCTTTAGTTTGACATAATTCTTCATCGAAGGTTAAGTCGGAATCAATTTCGGCATACACCTTTGTTATTTCATCAGCGGAACAAGCATCTGGAAAACATTTAGCCAACTGAATATCAATTTTGTGATTTGACGCTCCTCGTGCCCTTACCATGTATGGGTTCTAAAATTGAAGATTAAACGATTTATACAGCGATTGGTAGTTAAAGATTAATCGTACAATTAAATATCAAGAATACTATTAACAATGACTTTACTTTTGTTTCAAATGAATGGTTGTTGGGTTGGTCAACATGGATAATAATGCTAGTAAAAGACAAAATTCGTGTTTGTATCCACTTACCAAAACAGAACGCTTCTGGATGTGCTCAGAACTCATGTCAATAGATGTGCTTCCAATACAATATTTCCCAATTATTTTAGACTCATTGTGATGTTGTTCAATGTCCAAGCACTCATCGAAAGAACCTAAATCAACTACGTTTCCGTCTAATATTCCTGATGGAGTAAGTTTAGCTCCAGCGTCGAACACTAAAACAAAGAACGATATTTGTAAAAAAAAGGTCAAGTTTCCTCATGTCTAATTATTTTTATATTTAAGGGGGGGCGGTTCAATCGGGTTTTAAATCTAAATTTAATACTTCAACAAACAAATTGGCTATACTTACTTTTTAAAGCCCATTGTTCTCTCAATTTGATACCTTGAAGGTATTGCGAGAAGTGTTCCTTACAACGAAAAGATATCTCACTGTCATTACTTTTTAGAAATTTTTCTACGTTTGTGAAATTCGTATGCCAATGATATTCTAAACCATTGGTTAAATGGATTCCAGTGGAAAATTTCCAAAATAACACAAAGGTAAGCAAATGTAATATAATATGAGACATTTTTATCTGTTGATGAATGGATGTTCAGGTGAATCACACCAAATCTTTGATAGTACCTATTTCATTGCATTTTAATTGTGCCCTCGATTGAATGAATTGGTGTGTCTAACTAACTGTAGCTTGTGCTGTAACAAAAATAATAGTAGAGGTTTCGCAAGCAACTAAATCAAAAGTTCGTATGTACTAAAACTTAAAAAATCAGTCATCATCATCATCATCATCATCATTATCATCATAATCTATCCTCATACACCCGAAGATGTCGAGATCTTTCATTCCAGGTAAGCTCTTCGCTTGTGTAGTATGAGGTAGTGGGTCTTTTGGCTTTTAAACTACTGCGCTCCTGAATCTTATGCCACCCTTCATGCCATTCATTCATAGCCATTCACACGTGTTTATTTGTGTGTTAATGTTGTGTGTGGCTTTGTTACTAGTGTTGGTCAACCAGTAATCAAAGCAAGCGCCGTTAATTGTAACCCAACGTCAAATGGTTACCGAGTTCGATACCGATCCACAGAATTGCAGAAACATTTTAGGCTTCTTCCGGGATTCGAACCGAGGATTCACGCATTGTGAGTCTTACCTCTAACACTGTACAGTGTCGCCTTTGTCGCGCTTGGACCAAGATGGGAGCTGCTTATTCCCCCGCGGGCTCCGGGTCCCCGTGGTACCAGTCAATATAGTCACTGGTCGGACTTTTCCGAAAGCTAAAGCTGCTTCTACCAGTTGTGGTACTTGCAGTACCAAGTAGTGGCCAACTTAACTTAACAGCCCAGATAGTTCGGTAGCTGGTCTGATCTTGAGTTATTAGGATATTAATTTGCAATGGTTTTACACGTGTATTTATAGAAATCGTTTCAAATTGTTCACGCGTATAGATTTTGCAAAACCGAATTGATCTTTACTAGAGAAATAAATTATATTCAACAAAATTTTGATGCGTGATTTTATTGGCTGTGTAAGTGTGGCAACGTCGGAATCAGCTAAACGATTGTAACAAACCTATGGATCAGACAGGTGCATTAATTTGTTTATTTGTTCAGGATTTTTTATTTGCTGAAGATGGAAACCTAGAATAAACCATAATACCGGAAAAATTGGACAATTTTGCAGATCAGACAGTACCAAGAATGCGGTGTGGCGTGGGCAATTTAGAAGGCACCCTCTACATTTTCCTTTCTGTGAAGTAAAACTGTTCAATGTTTTCTTTTTTAGATCCATGCGTTTCTTTAAAGGCATATGTTTTCATTACTATCCATTATTTCAGTACAGTCTTTAGTACCCTAGAAACATGCAAATGGTGCATTCCATTTTTTTTATTTTGAAAGCTTTAGCAATTTCTTGCGTGTAACCTTTCTCAATTTGTTTACTGAACACCAAGCGGTATATGCGAATCGGAATGCGGCGGTCGCAGTCGTACTGTAGCACCTCAACTCGGGCTCAACAAGGCTTTGCTTTGGGTTGCTAAAAGCACCTGTTAATAATTTTTGTACATTTGCTGCCAGTTTAGCGAAGATTCCTCAAATAGCCTTTGACAATTTTGGTACAAGAAAATTTCTTAGTTTATTATTCTATTTTCATGGTTTTTCTTATTCTTAGTAAAACCACGCCATATACCATAATTATTATGATCATGGGTGATGAGAAATATTCCGTATGGCGTCAGCCATGGCCTTACTGGTTGTTCTTCGACCTTTTCTTGCCAATTATGCTGAATTTTTACCTTCCTCGCTAAACAAAGTATAGCTATAGAGGAAGGTATTGTGATTGTCAGGTTGGATTTGGAGTAAATACGTTCATTTAGCAAAGTTTTTTTCGCTTGAGTTTTTTGGCCGATATACGAGTTATGCCTAACAGAAAGATACTTTTATGCTAAACATTTTGACTAAGAGGCAAGTTTTAGGGCTTTGGGAAACCGAGAAAACGTACACTGCAAAGGTGTCTGTGTGTGCGTCTGTGTAGACTTTACAGTTCAGACGCCAAAACGCAGAAAACCCAAATTTGGCTCTAAGATATAGGATGACACCGCAAGAAAATGACGTTGGTCCGCCCAAAAAAGAGGAGAAGGAAGGGGTGCTTTATGTCAAAATAAACGCGCTCAAAAAAATAACCTTTTGTTCCTATTCTACGCATGTCGAATAGCCGATCTGCGCAAACGCGATCTCCCTATCACCCCCCATTGCCCTCACCATCGATATTTTTTAAATGACAATAACAACAACTTTCCATTGAGAAAACATCAATGAGAGGTTTCCTTTCAGTCGTTTACCCGAACAGATTATTTACCATATTCATAGCAATTATGCAGCCGAAGTTCGTACATTTTTTAATATATAGAATTCGTTCTGAAGGGACACCGGAGGGTGGTAAAAAGATCGGGCTTATGCAGATCGGCTATTCGACATGTGTAAAATACGAATCTAACATTCATTTCCAAGCGCATCTATTTCGAAGTAAGCACCCCCCCTCCTCCATTTGTTAAGCAGTCGAGTGGTTTTATGATATTTTGTGTTTTCTAGTTGCAACCAATATTTATCTCTTGAAATAACAAAATCTATTTCATAGTTTGGTGTTTTTTGGCAATTACTCAATTATTCTGTTTAGGTAAACGACCAAAAGGAAACTTCCAAGTGGTGTTTTCCTAATAAAAAAAGATTTTTCTTGTGATTTCATATGCGAATGCCGATTTGGAAGCCGAAAGTCGTATTTTTGTAAAAACTAAAAATCGATTGTAGAAGGCCAGAAAGCGGTGGAGAAATCGCGTTCACGTAGATTGGCCAGTTGACATGTGTAGAATGCTAATCTAAATTTCTTTTCCGAGCACATCTGTATTGAAGTGGAGCGCGCCTCCCCCTCCCTCCATTTTTAATGCAGTCGCCCGCTTTGATAATATTTTGTGTTTTCTAGTTGCAACCAATGTTTATCCATTAAAATCTCAAAATTGATTTTTTACGTCCTTTAGACCTTTGCTGATGGCCGTATTTTTGCAATCATGCACTTAAACTGCTTACGTAAACGACCAAAAAGAAACCTCCCAGTGATGTTTTCTCAGTGGAAAGTCATTAAACATGCTCATACCGATTTTGAACCGCATAGTCGTAAATTTAAAAAAGAACAAAAATGTCGATGGTGGGGGCAATGGGAGGTGATAGTGAGATCGTGTTTGCGCAGATCACAATACAAATTTGAGGTTGTTTTTCGAGGGCGTCTATTTTGACATAAAGCACTCCTCCCTTACCCTCCCCCTTTTTTTGGCGGACCTTCTTGCGGTGTCATCCTATTGCAATTATCAGTCTTTGAGCCAAATTTGTTTTTTCTGCGTTAAGACGTCTGGATTGTAATTTGTATACAGACACACAGTCGAGCACACTGTATACAGACACGTAGAAAGACAGACTTACACACAGACAGACACACAGACACCTATGCAGCGTCTGCTTTATCGGTTTCCCGCGGCTTTAAGACCTGCTTGTTCTTCAAAATGTTTAGGTAAAAAATGTTTGACATAAAAGTACTTTTTTTTTCATAACTCGTATATCGGCCAGTAAACTCAAAACGAAAAAAACTTCGCTGAACGAACGCATTTGCTCCAAATCCAACCTGACGATTACAATACTTTCCTCTATAGCTATACTTCGTACAGCGAAAAAATTAATTCAGAAAAAAACATGTTTGCTTGATTTGAACTGGAGCCGTCAGATTACAAGCGCACACCTTTGCCGCTAAACCAACACATCGTTTAAAATTTGTTTTCATTATGTTAGTGAAAAAGGTCACAGTTGTTAACTGACATTTATCATGCACGTTTATAAAATAAAAATAATAAATATTAATGATAATTTCCAATGCTTGCTTGCTAATTGTTTTAAAATGTTAATTATAGGTAATTACGGTAAAATAATAAACATGCCAACTATGCACAATTTGCAAGCTAATTATCGACATCCCGCGCTTGTTTCATAGGCAACTGCGATTTATTTTAATCGTTCTGTATCATTATAACCCCCTTAAACAATAATATATTTATTCCAAATACAATATAAAATTTATAAAAACGGCAGTTATTTTCGTGCCACGGTGTACATGGTTAAGAGATTTAAAAACTGTTTCTTCATTATCATATCTGTTTTCAAAAACGGAACTAAGCTATTAAAAAACTGTAAAGTCAAAAAAAATGTTAAATCGCCACAAATATAAAAATCATGATTTTCTTTATTTAAAATAAAACGATTTTGTTTTCATACCCGCAATAGCAATAATTTATACATAACCCACTTTACATGCAACTTTTATCAATTTGGAAGGTTAAACCGTGCAAAATAACTTTCCCGTTATAAA
Organism: Ctenicera cuprea; assembly: GCA_958336395.1. NCBI lineage: Eukaryota > Metazoa > Arthropoda > Insecta > Coleoptera > Elateridae > Ctenicera > Ctenicera cuprea. The sequence continues at coordinate 57,069,177 of OY284489.1, forward strand.
ATTTTGACTAAGTAAAGACACGTAGCAAGTCTTGATCGCATATTCTTTCAAACATTTTGCAGTTTATAAATAACAATACATTTCTAAATACTATTTAAATTGTTACAAGGCGAATTCGCAGCTGAGTGAAAACTGACTTTTCACTACTTTATTTATTATCACAAAATATTTAAGAGAAGTGATTAAAATTTGAAACAAATATTAACTTCAACGAGTTGAAGTAAATAATTGTTTTATTTGCAATGCATTAATATGAAGTTGAATGAAGTAAATCTAGAATTTATTAATAAATGTTAACTACTTACTTTTTTAAACAATTTCACAAAAGCCGCTTATTTAATGAAGGGTCGCACATCAACTAAATTTGAAGACAAAAATTAACAATATCTGTAACACACTTAAGACTTTCTAAAAATCTAAAGAAATGGTTGCTTAAAAATTGAAGCTTATATTAACACAAAGTTGTTTATATGTTAAAAGGATATAAAATATTAGAAATCAGGCGTGGGTGTACTACAGACTAGTGACACTCGATTATCGGCATTCGTATTTTTCAAGGTGTACATTACGTCAACCACCAATTACAACTAAAACACGTTTTTCGTCATTTATTTTAGAATTTGTGTGAATGTTGATAATTCTGGTGCGCGGTCATTTTGCTTAGACCGCTTCACGGTGCGGTTCCTAAAAAGCTGCCGGGTAACCGCAACGGGACCTTCCCCGCATCTGCTGAATTTTTTTAACTAATAATTTTTTGGAAATTTTCAAATTTTGTGTTGAAAAAATATGAAAATATCAAAAATTTTTAAGTTAGGAGATAAACGTCTTTTTTGGAAATTAAAACGAAAATTAAAGATTTTTGAAAATTTTTGAAAAATCTGAAATTTTCAAGTTTAAGAATTTTTAAAATTTTCATCAATTTACATTTTTGGAAATATTGAAAATTTCTAATAGCTTTACAATTTTTTAAAAATTTGGAAAACTTTTGCAAATTCTTAAAATTTGGAAAATTATGAAATTTTCAATTTTTATGAAATTCTAAAAAATTTTATTAAAATCTTTGAAAATTATCATCTTTTCGAAAATTGTTCATATATACAGAGTGGCTAGGAAAACCCCGGCCACTTTTCTTGCGGCGGTCAAGAGATGGCGCTTTAGTAAAGAAAAATTAAATTAAAATACTGGCAACAACGCAGAATCCAAGACGTTTTAGTTGTTTTGATTTAATATTTAATAACTAAGACGTCTTGGATTCTGCGTTGTTGCCAGTATTTTAATTTAATTTTTCTTTACTAAAGCGCCATCTCTTGACCGCCGCAAGAAAAGTGGCCGGGGTTTTCCTAGCCAGAGTGTACATATATGATTATTACGAAAATTTTGAAGTTGAATTTGAAATATTTTTTTTACAGTATTGAATATTCTGGAAAATGGTTAAAAATTTCACATTTTTCAACTTTCAAAAATATTTTCTAAAATTATTGAAAATTGACATTTTTGAAAATTTTAAAACTTTGAAAATGGTTTGACTTGAAATTTTAGAAAATTTTTGATATTGTTTGGAAATGATAATAATTTCAAAGGACCCACAGGACCTCTCCGCATTTACCAACATTATTTAAATTTAAAAGTCTTTCAAAAACTTTGAAATATTAAATGTCAAAAGTCAAAAGAATACAAAAATTTCAAAAAATTTTAGTCAAGTGATAAAAATCTTTTATGCAAATTAAAAAAAAACTAAACTGTTATGCAAATTTTTGAAAGTTTTAGTTTTAGTCAATGTTATTCATTTTGAAGGTTTGTGAGAAATCTGAAGTTTTAAAGTTTGAAGTTATACATGATTTTTAACGATTATCAAACGTTTCAAAGTATTTAAATTTCTAACCTTTTTCAATATTTTAAAAACTCCATAGACTTGTAAAAATGTAAATTTTGACGGCTGGCTGCCTGACAGTGTTTTTAATTATACCGTCTGTCTATAAAGTAACCCCCCCCCCCTAAACTAACTTTTGAACGACTTAATATTTTACCACAAAATTTAGTGTGCTTAAATGCGAAATAAAATACTATTTTGTAGCCAAAAAGTAAATTTTGTATCATTCAAAATGGCGGGTGGACGCCATTTAAAATTTTTTTTTTAATAGAAAGAGGGGTTCGAGTGACACCTCATTTGAAAGGTCTTTTAGTTCTGCGTCTGATGCTAGAGTTTCAAAGAAAAATATTTGGCCATAACAAAATAGCGGATTTAAAACAAATGGACTCACTCAATTCAAAATTATTTTGATTTTTTATCCAGTAGTCCACTTTTTCATTTGCAGGGCAAAATTTTCCCAGAAATATATTAGGTGGCTGGAAATAATATTAAAAACGTTATGTTCCAACAAGACGGTGCGTCGCCTCATTATTATAGGTCTGTTTCTGACGTTCTCAACAGACATTTTCTTGGAAAATGGATTGGTAGGCGGGGGCCTGTAGAATAGCCGGCTCGCTCGCCAGATTTAACTTCCGTAGATTTTTTTCTATGGGAATATCTGAAATCGAAAGTGTACAGAACCCGTACAGAAACAATTGAACAACTAGAGCAACGCATTACAGAAGTTTTCAGAAATATCACTCCAGAAATTTATGAAAATGTAAAGCAGGAATTTCATAACCGACTTTTTATGTATCAAGAAGTAAATGGTGAACATTTCGAACACTTAATTTAATTAATTTAAGCTTTAATTCTTAGTTTTTTAAATAGACTTCTTTATCTTCAAACATTGTCATTTTGTTATGGCTGAATATTTTTCTATGAAACTCAAGGATCAGACGCAGAACTAAAAGACCTTTCAAATGAGTGTCACTCGACCCCCCTTTCCATTAAAAAAAAGTTCAAAATTATGCCCAGTCGCCGTTTTGGATGATACAAAACTTTAATATGGGCTGAAAGATAGTATTTAATTTCCCATTACAGCACACCAAATTTTGTGGTAAAATATCAAGTCGTTCAAAAGTTAGTTGGGGGCGGGGGTTACTTTATAGACACAGTGTATACATAGATTCTATGTTTTATTACTTTCAATTGATATTGTAAACCAATGCAATAGTTAAAAGGTATATTTTCATAATAAATAGCAGTTACGCGTGATGTATGACGTCGGGGAAAACTTTATCGGGCGACTTCTATTAGTATCTCCAGGAAAAAAGGATATTGTAAATGAAAATAATCCAGCCATTCCATTATCGAAATATCTCGAGAGGTTACAGAACATCATTCGAATTATTTCATATTTGGTCTCTAGTTATTAATTGTTATTTCACGTTTTGTTTGTTATAACTTTTTAATATTTGCCTAAAACAATGTCCGCTAGAAATGTCTTTTCGTGATAAAGGATAGACACATTGCCCGATAGTTGTTGCAATCGTTTTAGTATTGCCCAAGCTAATTGACATAAATCTTTTACCCATTTATAAAGCTGTTCTTCTCTATATCTGATCATTTCTCCCTGCTGCTTCGCCCAGTTTGATCTGCTCCAACTTTTTCTATCTTAATGTTGTTTTCTTCAGCTTCATTTTCAAGTTATTTTTTGTTTTGTAAAGTTTTAGCTCTTAGTCTTCTTTCTTCTCCTCTTAATACGTTGTCTTCCTTAAATTTTTGTACATATTGCTTTGTAGAATTTTCGTTTCTTCCGTTTCTATGACTTCTTGGTTATTTGTTATGTCCCACACTGGATTCCCAAGTTTTCCTCGTAGATCTTTTATAATTTTCCCGAAACCACTTTCATTATTTGGTCTTCCTCTGAATGTAGTTCTTCCAGGCTCTCTTCTTTGATTTTACTTTTTCCTGAACTTCGTTGCTTCACCATCTTGTTCTTATGTGGTTTTCTTTCATTGTCATCTTTTTACATACTTTTTCTGTTGTAATATTTCTTTCTTCATGTGATTCCATTTTTTTCCAAAAACTCCAGTTTTCTTCTTCGGCTTGCTCCTCTCTTTTCGTTTCTTGGAGAGCTGCGTCTAAACTGTCTCTATTATCTTGGGCTACTTTAGGATTCCTAAGTTCGTTTGTTTTATTTTTCTCATATTGCCTAGGTTTCCGTGGTTTCGTGCCATAAAATCTTGTGTCGGCTATGAGTAGTTTATGGTCCGAGTGTAGTACTGCTCCTAGTATTACTATTATATCTAAGATTGCACAGCCGAGTCAACGCAGCACCTCGTGCTCTCGGAATGGCACGCAAATAGGTGGTCCCGGGTGTCGCATTAACAACGCGGCAGTCGTTAGAGGGGTGGGAATCCCCCTCAAAATATAGACGGATAAGCCAATGGACGAGTGAATGTAATTCCAAGGGTTTGGCCTAAGCTGAAAGGACATAGTGGTTAAAGGCTCAATAGACCCATTCCCCTTGGAACATAGCAATAAGTCAAAACCGGTGTGAATAGGACTACCTCTACACCGGTCCGGTAATGAGAATAACAATACGGAAGAAGAATAATCTAAGATTGCATATTTTGTTTCAACATTGTATGTTATGAAGTCTATAACGCTATTGCCTTGTCTTCTCTCAAATGTGATCTTGTGTATTGTCTTATGATTCAAAAAACTATTTTTTACGAATACTTGGTTTTTAGCACAGAATCTTTTCATTCTTCTTCCATTTGTATTGAGCGTGATTTCTCTTCCATGTTTACCGATAATGCCGTGCCCTCTATGTTGCTGGTTCCCTATTCGTGCGTTCCAGTCTCCATTTATTAAAGTGTGCTTACTTCTTTCTTTTGCGCTGCCTATTTGTTTCTGTCGTTCTTCATAGAAGTCGTTTAGCTCTTGTACGTTTGAGCCTTCTACCAGAGCGCTTATTTATATTATTGTTGTTTCTTCATTTAGGCGGAGGTCGATTTACAATACATTATCCTTGAGTTTACCGGTTTCCATTATATCAATTGTTCAGTCAATCCGAGTCCGAGTGGAAAAGTTGGTATCCTCTCGTTAGCATTTGTGTTCCGTTACCTTTCTTTTTTGTTTCGCATATACCTAGGGCTTCTAGTCTATACTTTATCCTCTCTTCTGCTGCTTCTATCTCTTTTACGTTTAGTCCTCTTATGTTTCGCGTTCCTATTCTTGTCCTTGTTTCGCGCTGCTTTCGTCGTCGGGTGACCCGTCCATTTCCGAGGCTATTGTCTGGTCTCTGAATCGCTATATCCGCCTTGTAGGTGGTTAGCTCAACGAAGATGGGTCCCGTACCCTCGGGACAACCAGACCAGGTTCTATCCCCCGGTGCTGGGTCGCCGCAGTCGTTTTCTAGCAAGGCGTACCGAACTATTTATTCTCTTCTCGTGCAGATGGGGCTAACAAGTGCTGAATACAATCTTAAAATATCTAGCGCGAGGAAACTTTATGTACCCCGATTACGTTTCCAATTCACAAGCGGTATACTATTTCATTTCACGAACAAAGTATTAAATTGTTGTTTTAATTTTATTTTTAAAACTATCAAACGGCAATAAATTTTAATGTTTATTACATTCTTGAACGAAGCACGTAATATATTTACAATTATTTAAAAAAACGTGATGCAGGACGCTTACTTTGTCATCTATCATACCGGGTGGGGCGAAAACACACATACTTTTTGAAAGCTGATTACTATCTACTGGGTACAGATATCAACTCGAAATTTTACGTGGATACAGAAAAAACACCGTAATTAATGGATTAAAAATTTCAAAGCCACATTTAAAAAAACAAATGAACAGTGAATAGTTATTAGTTTCCAAACAAGATGTTTTTTTTGTGCTACCCAATATTTATTGCAAGACGATGCTATAAGCGTGACTAATAATAAAATTTTTGCTAAATAAAACATACCTAGTAAACTTTATGTTCACGCAAACTGTTGAAATTACTTAAACGTTTCAGTAATAAAATTTGATACTGTTTCGTCACCATTTTACTACATTACACTATAATTGTCATCCGCGTTCAATAATATAAAAAGCGGCCAATTTTTTCAGTCGTCAGTCCACCATGAACATTCTACTACTTTTCATCTTTGGTTGTGCTTGCGGTAAAATTGCCTGTATTATGTATTCTACAAAAGCTTTAATATATTTTTTTATTCAACAGCAACGGCGCTACCCCAACAATACACCAGCTTGGACGATGAAGAATTTGAGGGAAGAATTGTTGAGGGAAATAATGCAAAACGACGTAAGTTCCGTTACATGGTAACCGTCCAACTTGAAGGAAAACATCTGTGCGGTGCTTCCATTATTTCTCAAACGTGGCTGGTATCTGCAGCTCATTGTTATTACAATGAATTAAGAAATACCGCTAAAAATGCACAGTTTGTAGCTGTAGCTGGATTGCTTAGACTATCTGAAAATCACCAAGACATCCAAACAATTCCCATCGAAGAAATTATTATCCATCCCGAATATGATAATAGTAAGTAAAATATAAAATTAATCTTTAATATTTAATTAACAAACAACCTTTTTTATGATATTATGATATATTGAATTCTGGAAAATCCAACGTTATCGTAAAGAGCATGCTTGTGGTTATTTTAACTTTAAAAATTTATTGTTTAAGGGTATTACCGCAATGACATAGCATTGCTGAAGCTAAAACTTCCTCTGAAGTTTAGTAAAGCAGTTAAACGGATCAATTTACCTCAGCCAAACACAGATTACGTTGGAAAAGTTGTGGTTGCAGGTTGGGGTTATACGAGCCGATCCCCCGATTGAAGCAAATAGACTGCAATACCTTGAAATGAATTTAATAAATAACGAAGGTACGTAACGATGTAATATTGTCATTTTCAACTGTCTAAGCGGAATGGAGACGTATACATTTTTGCTGCAGTTTATAAATCCTACCATTAACGTTTACGCACATGGTGTAATAATCAATGTTTTTACAGAGTGCAACCAAATTTTGGCTACTGCCCCTGATTTTAACACAACTTACCCGTTCCTAGTGAGAAATACAAAGTTATGCGTTTTGCCCTATGAAGTAAGCGAAAGTGCTTGTCAAGGAGATGGTGGTGGTCCTCTCGTCCAGGATAATGTTTTGGTGGGTATTGTGCATGGCGGCGACCGTGCCTGTACAACGAAACTAGATACACTCTATCCCAGCATTTTTACCCGAGTCAGTGCATTTATTGACTTTATTAACGAATATGTGAAGGATTTACCTAAAGAGGCGTGTTGAAGAAGAAGCAATCTAAAGTGTCAGTACGTAAAATAAATAAAGAAGACTACATAAAGGTCTAACTTAGTTTAATTGTCACGTTTAAAATAATTTGATTTATACAAATTGCCACAATATAACTGATATCTAAATAATCTAGGAAACAGTCATATTGTATTCATCAGTTTTTTAATAACAAATCTTTAGTTGACTTATCAAACCACAGTCTTGTAATTTGGTTAAAATACTAGTACACTTTAACATGTTTCGCAGAAAAATAAAAATAAAAATAAATTTTTAACAAATAACGCATTTTTCATTTCAAACCTTTTTGTTGTGTTGCGAGCAGTGTTGCAACTTCATCTAGTCCGTGTTTTTTAGCCTAATCTAAAGCCGATGAACCATTTTTGTCTTTCATTCTGATGTGGGCGCCGTTTTCCAAAAGTGCACAAACAGTAGCTACATCACCTTTTTGCGCTGCACTAACCAAAGCGGTTTAACCATCTTTACCGCTTGCATTTATGTTCGCTACTTTGTCCAGGAGTAATTTCACGACTTTTGCGTGACCTCCAAAAGTCGCCCAAAGTAGTGCAGTATCATCTTCATTATCTTCTGCCTCTATGTTGGCACCATGCGACAATAGTAAACTAACTATGTCTTTGTGACCAAAACGCGCACCCTGTATTAAAGCAGTTCTTCCATGTTCATCTTTCCGTTCAATTTTTGCTCCTCTAAATAACAGCATTTCTACAATGTCTTCCTGTCCAAGTAAAGCTGCTAACTGCAGTGCAGTCAACCCAACTTTAGATTCTGTTTCCACATCCGCCCCTTTCAGCAAAAGTAAGGTAGCTATGGAAGTTTGACCGCTTACTATTGCATATATTAACGGCGTGTTATTGTGAACATCTTTTTCGTCCAATTTTATTTCACTTTCCAGAAGTAGCTTTACTGTTTCGGTAAAACCCTTAACAACTGCATGATGTAATACGCTGAATTGGAAAGCATCTTTGGCTTCCTTATCTGCACCATTTGCTAACATTGAATTTGCAACATTCATGTTATCGTTATTTAAAGCCCAAAGCAACGCATTCATTCCTTTGCAATCTTTTACTTCCTTGTCTGCCCCTATAGATACAAGTACTGATACTGCATCTATATAACCTTGCTGTGCAGCACAAATCCATGCTGTTTGGCCTTGAATGTCTGTTACTTCCACATTTGCTCCTTCGCGTAATAATAGGTCCGTTGCGAGTGCACTACCATGCCATGCTGCCCAGTGTAACGGAGTCCTGTTTTCTTCATCTATAGCTTCTATGTCAGCTCCATGGGATATTAAATTAACGTATAACGTACGTGTGACCCATCCCCGAAGCGTATGTTAACGCAGTCTTGCTAAACTTGTCTTTTGCGTTCAATGTGGTTTCTTTGGGCACCATCATTTTTGATACATTTCTCTGTATGTTTCTTGAAACTGGGTCCAAAAGAAACCTAACAATGGCGATATGACCATTGAGTGCTGCCCAATGGAATATACTCTTATCTTCGTTATCTTTTGCCTCTACACATGCTCCTGCTGATAACAACAGCTTCACTAAATCAATATGGCCACGTTGTGCAGCGCAAAGGAGAGGAGTTCTGCCATATAAATTTTTTGTTTCCAAGTTTGAGGTTTTCGGAATAAGCAGATCCATTATACTAGTATGACCGTACCAAGCTGCCCAATGAGGACCGCCCATGGCTTTGTTGTCCATTGTTTCTATATCAGCGCCGTTTGATAACAACACGTTTAATTTATCTATATGACCTTCGATTATTGCCAATAGCAGAGCTGACTTTCCGTCGTTGTCTTTTGCTTCTAAAAATACACCTTTGCAGAATACTTTTACCGTCATTGTCTCTCGTTTCTATGTTTGCACCTTTAGATATTAAAAAAGTTATGGTATCGTTTTCGCCATTTTGTACAACGCACATTAAGGGCGTCTTGCCGCTCTTATTTTTTCCTTCTAAACTTGCTCCTTGAGATACCAATAATTCCACTACTTTTCTATGACCGATACATGCAGCCCAATGAAGTGCAGTTTCGCCATCGTTACTTGTTGCTCCTATATTGACACCCCTGGATAGTAAAGATGTTAGTATATTTGAGTAACCTAAACGTGCTGCATATATTAATGCTGTATTGCCGTACTCATCTTGGGCTTCCAAATTTATATATAAATACTTGCAGAAGTATCGACCGTACACCGTTAAAGAACAGAAAATTGTTAATTGTTGGGAATTCGGTCAGGGCAGAAAAGAAGACGACTCTTTGTTCTTAACCAAGCTTTCGGAATGTGCTTTATTTCTTCTTCAGGGTATCTGTTACAGTTATAATAAATACAACAATGTGCAAAGAAATATTAAAAATCACTTACAAAACGTGAGTTAATGAAACTGGCTAAAGTTTTACAGGGCATATAAGGTGGTAAAAACACTTGACAGAAACATTGTATAACATAAATTAATTACAGATTGAACAGATTAAAATGATAATAATACAAAATTGCAATAATTCAAAAAGTTGCTAAATGACAGGCAGGAAATTGGAACAACAGTTGACATATGTAAACGCATAGTTAAGTTTACGATTAGTTTACTACAGTATGATCTAACATAGACAATTTATTGTTATTATGTATTGTGTTAAAATTTAAAATATAAGAATAAATGTTGCTAAGGTTGTCTACATCAGTTTTAAAATTTAAACAATTGGGATTACTTTTAATATGAGTCATCTCAAGAAAGAGTCTGCTTTTGTGGTTTTGTTCCGTGTCCAAAATTTTTGCATCTTTAAAATTAATAAGGTGATTAGACTGTTTACTATGAATGGACAGGGCACAGGAAAGTTTTCCTATTTTACAATCGCTCCTGTGTTGAGTAATTCTATTTTTTAGCCATTGGGATGTTTGCCCTATATAGATCTTGTCACATTCTCCGCAGGGAATGGAGTACACAACGTTAGATTTATTCAACATAGGAGTTTTATCTTTGGTTACAGAAAATAAACTACGGACAGTTTTTAAGTTGTATTTTGCTATTTTTACCTGGTCGCATTTCAAAATTTTACATAAATTCTGGGTTAAGTTATTTATGAAGGGTAATCTTAGCAGGTTCCGATCGCAACTATGCCGGTTTGTTGCTTTGCAACTTTTCCTCGCCGCACATAATAGAGGGCGTTACTAGTGTAATTCCCCTTTAATGTTATACTTTCTGGCATATATCTGCTTGTTTGCTTTTGGTTTCAATTATGGTTAGAATTATGTCCACCTGATGAGTTCAAATAAGAACGAAACATGTAGTGGTCTATTCTAGCCATAATTGAAACCAAATCTAATCTTTCTTAGTATAGAAATTGTTTTCGATTATATAATTAAGTTTTATATTTGTAAGAATTTTTGATTCCTGAAAACGAAATTTTAAAAAAGTGAGGTTAGTTTGGATAACCTAAAGATGTTAAGTTATTTTTATTTCCAATTGTCGGAATAAATCAATTAAACAACAACATGGAATAAACATTCTATAAGGTGATTAACTAAGATTTGAATAATTGAACGAACTATCATAAAACATCACAAAACAAGTAGAATTTTAGTGCACAACGTGAAAAACAGCTAATTTGGAATGCCAAATTCTACAAAACCGGATCGTATTCAACAAGGAGGGAACATAGTGATAGGAACGGAACTGGAAATGTTTTTCCTTAAAAAAACAAGTAAGATAAATTCAAGAACTGTTAATATAAAGAACTGTAAATTATTTGTCTGTTTATTTATGTCAAATGTTATATTTCCATATAAGTTTTGTATTTCGAAAACTGTCATCAGATAAAAATAATTTGGGTAAGCCACCAAGGTGTACCAGACAGGTTAAATCAATATTGTTTAATGTTGTTAGTACACGAAAACCCTGAGAAATAAATTTATTTATTTAAATCAATTTTACAAGAGTCTCAAAAATTGTAACAACATTTTTTTCAATTTTTACATATTGTGGTAGAGCGTTTTCTTCTTTTTACAACCATATACTACAATTTTTATAACGCAACAAAAAATTTTGTACAATACGCAAAAAAAACTTTCTCATTAGATTAGCCATTAATTTTAAACAACGAACGCAGAGATGAAAAAACAACTGAAACATGGAAGCAAACAAGCATGATAGCTGTCAAGTAAATTGACTTTTTGTTTCTATGTTTTGATTGTTTGTTTCGCCTCCGTTTTGTTTTTATTAAAACTAATGGTTAACCCGATGGGAAAGTTTTCCGCATTTTTTTGCGAAATTTTTTATATATAGCGATATAAAAAATCTAAACGGTTGAAAAAAGCAAGCGCTTTACCATAAAGTAGAAAAAATATATACCATGTAGTTTAAAAAAATTGACGGTTGCACCATAACCTCGAAACAGTTGAAGATATAAAAAAGTGAACATCGCCAAAAGATTTGCGTTTTTGGTGACATTTTATCTGATCGACTTTTATTGGACTTAAAATTCATAATAACAGCGCCATAGCGCGGGACGGTTTTTATATAACGAACGGTATAAGCATGATATTTTATGGCAATTTATTCTAATTACGTGGTTTTGAAGCGATATTTGTGAAATGACATTGAACCACGATATATTTAATCTATATAGTTCTGTATAGTTATCGCAGTAACAGCGTCATTATTTTGCAAAATGCAATTATTCGCAAAATGTGTTAATTAGAAGACATATTTTTTGTAGGTAATATCAGTATATTTTATTGTAAATGAAACAATTCTTAACTTCAACAGGTTTTTCATTTTAGCTTTATACGTATTTCAACATGTTTACACGTCATTATCAAATACGTATAAAGCTAAAACGAAAAACCTGTTGAAGTTAAGAATTGTTTCATTTACAATAAATTAAAATGAACTTCAACGAAGTAAAGCTCGAACTTATAAATAAAATCAGTATATAATTATAAAGCTGCGTGTTGTTACACAAATTAGATATTCTTTTGTTCCTTCTTAAATTTATTGTTGGTAGATGTTCTACAAGAAAAAATGAAGTAACTTTACATGGTTGTCAACATAAATTATGTACGAATTTTTTGATCTTCTAATATTATGCTCGTAAGTGTTAATAACAAGAAAATTTTTTCACCAGGTCAAATCAAGTCATAACCAACCTAAATAATGCTGTTTGGGGTTCCCAATTACCTTTATCTGGTTTGCACATGCTAACGGTATATTTAGATGGAAAAAACTACTAAAAAGCTACTGCTGCTAACAATGCTTTTGTTTCTCAAAATGTTCCAAATCGCAACATATATATCGCAATCCAAGTTTACACACCAAGGTACTACTCTACAATAGTATACTCAAGCCTATCTGGACATACGGGCTGCAACTATGGGGAACCACAAGCAACTCCAATTTGGAGATTTTGCAGAGATTCCAGTCTAAAACCCTGGGGACAATAGTAGATGCTCCGTGGTACGTTAAAAACGAAGTCATACACCGGGATATCCGAGTGAAATTAGTGAAAGAAGAAATGCAGTGCGTGAGTGCAAAGTATGTTTTACGATTAGAAAATCATATAAACCATCTTGCTGTGAATTTACTGGATAACAGCAATACAGTTCGCAGGCTGAGGAGACTCAGCCCTCTGGATCTTCCGGACCGATACTAGTCTGACTTCTGTGTTAAATATTATCTGTACATAGCTAATAAGTAATTCTTTTGGGGGAGCCTTATACTGAGACGGCATCCAACATGTTCTCTTTTTGTAATCAACCTGATTTACTTATTGCTCATCAGAGCAGATTGTAAATATAAATAAAGTTGAAAAAAAAATATATATATTGCTATGATATTCGGAGTTGTATGATTTGACTGAAGTATTGTAATTCCTGGAGAGAAGTTTTTGGGATGATTGTAATGATGTGGTCTACAATTGCAGATTTGTGAAGATTGTAAGTTTTTGGTATTCAAAGTTATAAACTCAGGGTTACGTATTATTGCTGTAATTTCTTGTTATAAATTCTAATAATGTGGTTGTTTTTATATAATTTATATTTTTCATATTTGTGAGGTTTGTTTTTACTGACAGAAAAGAAAAACACAATCAGGTTGATACGATTATTGTTTATGTTAATTTTAATTATAATTTAGTTCAGAATTGTTTAAAAAGGTTTAATTTATAAGAAGTTTTAGACTTACTTGTTTGTGTATTGATAAATGTCATTTGTGGGGGTTATGGATGTCAATGTCAATTTGACAAATGTCTAAAAAGAATACTCATTATTTCATGAGATTTATTTGTTTTAAAAAATATGAAAGATCAAGAGGAAGACAAAAGCAAGTTAAAAAGGATTGGTTAGTTACGGCTCGTCCTGTAAACAAAGACACAGGATTTTTCATTCTCTGTAAGAAAAGAGAAGAAAAACAAGTTATAAGTAATTAAAAGTGATTTTGAATTGAAAAGAAGATATTATAAAACAGATACAAGTGTTTATCAACTAATTGTGGAAAAATCCAAAAGAATAAATATATAAAAGCGGCTCAGAACGAGTTTCCAGTTATCATAAAAGAAAAGCCAAGTATTAATTAACATAAAAGCAGTCCAGTACATATAAGTACTACAGTGGAGGACGATTCAAACCAAAGGCGAGTGCTGTGGTGTTTGAGGAACCTGCAAACCAGACAAGAGAGAGTAGAACATTCAACGATTGTCGAGTGAAGAATATTTTGATAAGAAGACACAAAGATAAGTGTTCAGTTTTTAGAACAATAGTATTAGAAGAAATTCTTGATTTTTCGAAAATTGTACCCCAAAATTGATTTATTGAATAAAAGCTTTTGTAACGTTGATATTGTTTTGTGTATTTTTTTTTGAAACTTATTTTTTAAATAATTTTTCTTCTAAGTTTAATAACGACCCTGAGAAAGTTAATAAAAGAGTCTCATTTAAAGTATAATTTGGAATTGCGTAAATTGCAGGCATTTAGGGAATTGTTTTCTAGTAAGTACAAGACCACGCATATCATATATCGCAATCTAGACAATAACTTGACGAATTTTCCAACGGAAAAAACTATAGTTGACCTCCGCTTGGGATCAAAGTAGGATTGTCCCACCCATTCAACTGCTACTGGGTTGTGGTTATCTCGCTTTTACGTAGAAAATGTTGCTGCACCTGAGTGCATTTGTACTCTTTTTGAACATTGCCCATGACGTTATTTTGAACAACAATTTAGAATATTGGCGTGTCAACTTTTCAAATAATATATATAAATTTATAGAAACCAAAAACCCTAATCAGTGTAGGGAATATCTATCATACTACGCTCAGGGCTAAAAGTCGAGAGAAGAATGGGCGTTAAAAAGTGAGTAAAATAAACAATATCTAGAAAACATATTGAATTAGAAAAAAACTAGAAATTTAACACTTTGTACTGTTTGTATTTGCTTTGTAATTTTGACACAAAGTTTGCTCAACATTGATTATTGTTTTGGGTAATAGTGTTCGACGCCGGAGCTTACTTTCCTCTACCAGGGATGTTGGAGGGATATCTGATTGATTTAAGATCGTTTAATGAGTGTTTACATGTTGAACAACGTACCAGCAAATCGCAAATTTTTGGGAAATACTGTCTTGGAAATACAACCATTAGTCCAGTTCCAAAAAATGTTCAAACCATTCTTAATAAGGCAAAATTAATCCCAAATCACCAATATGGATTTAGAATTCGCCATGGAACTACTGAAGAAATCCACAGGATCGTAACCAATATAAATAAAAATCTAGAAGGGAAAAGGTTTTAAATATAGCTCAGGCCTTTGACAAGGTCTGGCTTATACAGGTATGTGCTTCAAGTTAGAATAACAGCTGCCACATTATACGAATTGCTAAAATCTTGCTTGACCCAAAAATTTTAACTGATCAAACATCAGAATGACCATACGGAGCTGCAGCCCATCTCATCGGTCATGATAATTTTAAAAAATCGTAGATATTGTAATTGTTTTTATTTAAATAAATTTTAAAATATTTTATTTCATATACAAATTTTTCAAAAATTTATGTAAAACATTATTAAACATGGTATAAGATATATTTTAAATATTTCATGAGTTTTAGAAGTTAAAAAGATTTGAAATATTTTTAAAATTTCAACACATACGAGGAACGTCTCGTGGCGGTTACCCGACATTTTTTTTTAAATTGTAGAGTTTACTCGATTTTAAATTGAGATCATGTTATTACCATTAAATAAATTATCGTAGGTATTACTAAAACATGGTTAACTATGGCACGTTGTTTTACTTTTTGTTAAACATTTATTTACGTTATAAATCATAATCATAATCATAAAATGATATGTTGACGTCAAAAATATTGTTTGACGTCAACAATTGATGCTTTGGCGTCTAATAATATTTTTTAATGTCAAGAATTTGGTTTTGACGTCAACAATTTATTTTACGACGTCAAAATTAATTTTTTGATGTTTGAAAATTAGTTTTTATTGCAGGAAATGAAATAAATACTATTTTTTATTGATAAATAAAATATATGTTCAAACCAGAATACAAAAATTTTTAACGTAAGAACTGTATTTTTGACGCCAAAACATTGTTAAATGACGTCTGAAAATCACTTACAGAATTTAAAATTAAATAATAAACCGAATTGTTATTTGCAGTATGTAGTAAATTATTAGTGTCCACTGTTAAATAAATACACAACATTTTAGAAGAAAATACAATTTGAAAAGTAGCTATCGTGCAGTACTCAATAAATGCGTATTGTGGGGTTATCATGTTGAAACATTTTTGTTTGTTTGTTAGATTGTTTATTAATTTTTCCTATTTTTTATAACAAATTAAATATCCTATACATAACATATAAACAACGTGTTGAAAATGCAACAATTATCTAAAAATCTACCTCCACGTCTATCATTGGTTAAACTTCTAAACTAATATTTAGTTTTGTGTATCTCCTCCAATTCAATTTCCCTTTTCTGAAAGAAAACAATTAATAACTAAAACAAAACAAATAAAAATGGACAACTACTGCCTACTTTCTCGTCGTCCAAATAAACATCTGTCTATGGTAATCATTGGTAATTCAACAGCTAGCACTAATATCACAGAAACAACAAAGGTAAATGCAAAATCTCCCCAAAACTTGTACATCTGAAATTAAAACAAATACATTAATTGAATATGTTTTAAAATTTACTCAATTTAAACTTACCGCTTGGAAATTGCTAAAAATTGCTGTGGTTCTCATCTGAGCCGTTATGATATAGATCAGTGTGTAATGAACCACATAAAGGCTGTATGTCAATTTTGAAACTACTTGAAAAGTTGGTAAGGAGAGAAACCAATTAATAGGACCTAAAATGTATTTTTCATATTTACGTTGATAGGGGTTTTAACCTTACTTGCGGTACTACTGTACTAAATTAAATAAAATTGACAATATTGTCTAAATTGCATAATTAAAAAAAATTAGAATATGTTTGATATTTTAGAACATCTGAAAAAGGAAGTTCTTAGCCAAGATTTTCACCTACCTCCATATCCATTGACACAGGTTAAAATTATACCAGCTACAGCAACAGCCCAAACAGGTCGTACTAAAGCAATGTGAAACGAATTGGCAAGTCTGTTGTATTCTCCAACTATCAAGCCATGACCAGCAAATACACACGTGCAGAGAATTGCCAAAGAAGCGGCACATAAAATCAAATTGAGTACCTAAAATTGAAAATGTTTTATAAATAATAGTGCCATGTTGTAGGTAATTTGTATTGAAAATTACAAATTTTGTATATTTATGCAAGCAAAAATGTAATTGAATACCAAATAATCAAATATATTGTTTTTCCCGAAACAGGAAAGACTAGCAAAACCCAATAATGTATGGTAATACCCAATTGGGTTGACTAATAACAAAATCGTTGAAATAAACCAATATTTTGTATGAGCTCATAAAAAAATTACGCTCTACGACACTGTATTATTACGTTAATCAGTATATCAAATCGTTTGCAAGTCTTATACCTACCCAAAGAAGAAAATATCTCAAACATTACAATAAATATAAATAATAAATTTTGAATAAATTACTGAATTGTTTCGATAACAGTTTTGTATTTATGTAAAAATGATGTAAATCGATAATTTTTATATTTAAGTCAACAAATTAAATGAACCGTATAAACTACATAAGTTACGCTATAATGTAACCATTGCCAATTTTCGTACAATGTCAAATGTACAATAAAATGGCTGCATACCACTATATGAACTTTTTTCAATCTTAAAAGTGTTCAAAGTAAACTAACACAGTATTAATAATGGTTATAACAACAATACAAATCGCAAGTAATCAACTTATTTGAATAAATTAGAATTTGTGATTTTATAACCTTTAAAAGTTGATACACGAATCTCTGCCGGACGCAACAGCAAATAAATACCACAATTTAACTAAATTCATGAAAAATTGGCTACAGGCAACTAGCAAATATAAAAAATTCAAAGATATACTACCAAACTAGTAACTTCTGACCTTAACGAAGCTCGGTTTATTTAACGGAAAACCAACATATTCACAAAAGAAGGTGAGATGTTCAAATATCCTGGAAACATGACTTCCAACTAAATTTTTCTTACACATTTGTAAAGCCTCTTTTGGTCATCAAACACATACCCAGATCGCCCAATATGTAAATGAATGTAAACAAATAAAAATTTATGTGAAAAACACAGCCACCTCAGTACCGGATTCAAAATATTCCACAAAACAGGCATGTACTTGGATACATACCTTAAAACGTAAGAGTGTGCAAATGTGTACAGAAGGCATAGCTAAAAACAGCAGAGAGAGCCCTATAAAATAAAAACTAACTGAAATCTCAAAAAATAAATTACCTTCGGTGTTGATGCCCTGCTAATTAAAACAATGTAAAGCTTATAATAATTAGCTTTAAATTACAGGTATTCAAAACTCAAGAGCAATGCGGTGTTCAAAGTTCACAAAATCCCAAAAAGGTCTCTGAAACAAAATTTACCAAAAATCCAAACTTACAACGATATCTTATTTCATAAATGAAAGGAATTTTACTTAATTATTCTACCGGAATAGATGATTAATTCACAACTTTCAAAATAATTCCCAAAACTTAAACAAACAGTTTGAACACTTCGAGAAACTAAATTCAAGTAAAAGTAAAAGCCGATTACCAGAAACATTCCAAGTATTCTTGACTAAATCAGGAACCCAAAAAACTACAAAACAAAGCGGTAACACCCACACTAGCACATCGAAAATTACAAAACTGAACAACGAAAATAAATAAATTTGCAACGGGTCACCCAAATACCAGGAGTAAAGTTAGGAAAAAATTAAACCGTAACAAGCTGCCTGGACCCAAACGTGAAAAACAAAAAAGGAATCAAAATAGATGTCCAATATGCATAACACTTGGTATTCAAGGGATTTTGGGGCTGCTAATTACAAATACAAGATCTAAATTATAAAATTCAAGATGGCGGATTCAATATGGCGAAATTGTTTTGTAACGTTATCCAGTTTTTGCATAAAAATTGGCATTCGAGGGGTTTTAGAGCTGCTAATCACAAATCCAGGATCTAAATTCTACAATACAAGATGGCGGATTTAATATGGCGAAATTATTTTGTAAAGCTATTTGATTTGCATAAAAATTCGAATTGGAGAGGTTTTGGGGCTGCTAATAACAGATCCAGACATTTAACTTAAGAATTCAAGATGGCGGATTTAATGCGGCGGAATTATTTGATAGAACTATCCGAGTTGCACTAAGATAGATACAAGATAATAATAATTGCACATATTAAGTTTTAGAGTAACTCGCTCACGCGCATTAACCATTTTATAGTGATTCCTACAACTAACTAGAACATGACTTAACCGCTTTAGTTTTTTGTTAAATTATACAAATTAAAATTCACTTTTAGTGAGAACACGCTAAGAAGGTGCACTTAGAACTTGTGTGCTCGACACATTTTTTTTTCAGTAGAAGTAAGGATATTTAGACTAGATGTTCACATCTCTTTCTGTCAAATGTATGCACATAGTTTTTCTAAGAATGTATTTTCCTTCCCGGAACACAAATTCCACAGGTCAAAATCACTTCCGTGTATGCAACCCACAGCAAGAACGGGTAGCAACGTGTGTTGCATATCTTTCACATATGACAACGAATGTGTAAACAGAATCTTAATAATTCGAGATTGACTTCGTTTAACTTTATATTAATGTATTATAAATAAAATAATTAATACCTTCCAACAGATTGTTTATTTTAGGTTAAATTAAAAAGTTGATGAAGTTTTAATTACTATTTTATGTATATTTTCGAAGAGTTTTGTGCACAGCAAGATTGTGTTTTAGAGTTATAAAACGTTAAAGTAAAAATTTTCAAAAAATCGTAGCGGTCGCCATTTTAAAGCTAGAACGTTCGGGTAAAAAGCGTTAAATTTGCTCCGAGGTCTTCTATCAAATTCCGTTTTCGGATTTCAAAAATTCTATTTCTGCAAATATTGCTACCAAAAAAACATGTTTAACTTCCGCTTCCGGTTTGAAATTTTTTAAAGCTTATTTTGCCGAAAAATTTTTGATATACTCCCACATTCTAAAGCTCATCACAATCGGACCATCAGTTTGCGAGTTATGATGCATCACACACACCCACAGACAGACGTTTTTTAAAAACAACCTTTTTGGGTTCCTTGAGCCGCAAAACGTGTATTTTTGTCTAAATCTCGATTTCGAATTTTTTCACGAAATTAATACTTCCCTATATTGAAAGTAAATATAAAAAATAACACAAATAACAACCAGCACAACTAGTTAAAAGTAAACTGTATGTACTCAGGGATTTTTATTAATAACTTATTTGCAAGATAAAAAAAGAGCCGTTCTTCGAATCCTTCGCATCATCATACGGCCTATTATTTTTAAAATATATCCATACATATATAAAAGCACAAAGGGTTTTTTTCTCCGGTTCCTCCAGCGGCTACCGCTTCACCAATTTGGACCATTTTTTTTTAAATGAAAGGTCTCTATTTACAGATGGAACATGAAACATTTTTATATTTTTATTCTACGTCGATTTTTTAATAATAATTATTTTAATTTATAATATATATGAAGGTCGGCTAGACGCGCGTTACTTGGGGCGCCATCTGCAATAACGTCGCGTGTCATTTTTCGAACTAATGCATCACGTGACTTGACATTTCGCCGGTTCTGTCAACGCTGTCTGTCAGTGAATTGTGCGGTTTTGAGTATGGAGCGACATATTGTTCCTATTATAGGTGACGGAAACTGTTTATTTCGCTCTGTTTCGCATTGTGTATTTAATAATGACGACCATCATCGCGAAATACGCATGCAAGTCGTCGAAAAAATTAAAAATGAATGGGAATATTATGAAGGTTTTATTGTTGGAGATTCATCGTATAGGTTGCCGATTACTAATTCCACTGATTATGAAAATTTGTTATCTTTAGATGGTGAGTTCGCCGGACATGTCGAATTGCACTGTATTAGTCAGCTGTTTCCTGATCATCTGTTCAGAGTGTATAGAAATGACAATAACGAAACCCTTGACTATGGTACTGGAAATATTATTTCTAATTTACTTTTTTCTGGTAATGTTGATGCAGGGCATTATAGTGTTTTGGAATTTCGTCCAGTTCAGTCCAATTCAGTCACTAATGATGCGGATGTGGAAAACGCAATCTGCAATGTTGTGCAACATAGTGTTTCAAAAAAAAGGAAAATAAAAAAGACGTTAACTGGCGGCAGGGAAAGGAGACGTGAACGCACACAAAAACATAAAAAATACGAAGAAAAAACATGCTTTACGATTCGATATAGATGTGCCGTTTCTGATAATATTTCAAATGTAACTCCATTCAACTTGGGTAACTTAAACAACATATGTAGTTATTGTTCAGCTCTGTACTTTTCATGTGAAAAAAATTCGTCTGGCTACTTTGGGCTTTGTTGTTGTAATAAAAAGTTCAAATTACCGGAATTTCGGATTCCTGATGAAATAAAAGAATTATTTGCAGGGAATAACGAGATATCGAAAAATTTTCGAGATAATATTCGACAATATAATAATGCTTTGTCGTTCGTGTCATTTGGTGCAAATATAAAATTACCTCCCGGATATGGTCCGTATTGTTTAAAAATTCTCGGTGTCGTGCATCATAAAATTTCATCATTATACCCTCAAAATGCAGGATATGCTTCTTATGGACAATTATACATTTTAGACTTTTCTGAAGCCAATCAAATTAGACTTAAACATGCTGCGAACAGTTCCTTGAGAAAAGACATTCTAGAAATACTAAATCATGTCTTAAATCAATGTAATCCTTATGTGATGTCATATAAGACAATGCATCAGAAGATATGTGAAGAAAAGGAGTTGGCTTTAAAAGAAAATCGTGTACCTATTAATTTGGTAATGCGTTTTTATCACGAACCCAAATCAGATCCTCGACGGTATAATGATCCTACATGTTCTGAAGTTGCAGCTGTTTTTGAATCAGCCGACGGTGCTCCACCTTCTCATAGACATATTGCTGTTTATGCACATGACGGTGGAATAAAAAATATAGATTTTGACAGTATGCATTGCGATCCGATGTCATATGTATTGATCTGGCCGTGCGGGGAACCAGGATGGTATATTTCTATGCCAACTGAAGGAGAGCGCAAAACTAGAATTCGCCAACACATTTCTATGCGAGAATATATATCTTACAGACTTATGGTTCGAGGTTCTCCTCCTGTAGGAAACTTCAACCCAATAATTAATGCTGGGAAGTTAACGCAGCAGTTGATTGTTGACTATTACTGTCGCATCGAAGGCGACAGATTGAAATTCATCCGTAACCAACAGGTGAAATTGCGAGTAGATACATACGCTGGTCTCGCAGACGCTTTACATGTAAGGGCCGACAACGGAAACTTAAAGGCTGGACGCGTTGTTATTTTACCCTCATCTTTTACTGGCAGTCCCAGAAACATGATGCAAAATTATCAGGACCCAATGGCCATTGTAAGAAAATTTGGTAAGCCAGACATTTTTTTGACGTTTACATGTAATCCTTTATGGCCTGAAATTACAAACAGCATACATTCTTATGAAACTGCTAATAATAGGCCAGATGTTACTGTTCGCGTGTTTCATGCAAAAGTAAAGGAACTCTTACGTTTGATAAACCAAAAACAAATTTTTGGCGAAGTACTAACATTTTTGTACACTGTTGAATTCCAAAAGAGAGGTTTACCTCATGTTCACCTATTATTATGTCTTAAAGATACTTGCAAATTTAGGGAAATCTCAGATATTGACAACGTTATTTCCGCAGAAATACCAGACCCCAACAGTAATACGGCCTTATACAATTTAGTCAAATCTCATATGGTGCACGGGCCTTGCGGTGTTCTTAATCCAAAGTCGATTTGTATGGTCGACGGTAATTGTAAAAAGGGGTTCCCAAAAGATTTTATTACTGAGACAAGAGATAATGTAAATGGCTATCCCAATTATCGAAGAAGGAATAATGGTAGAACGATTACTAAACATGGACAAGGTAGTTATGTGGAAGTTGACAATCGTTATATAGTTCCTTATAATTCCTTTCTCTTACTTCACTTTCAAGCCCATATTAATGTAGAAATTTGTGCAAGTGTCCACAGCATAAAATACATTCATAAATATGTCTACAAAGGACATGACTGCGCCAATTTGCAGATAACTGCCGAAGGTGACATGCTTCATCATGATGAAGTATCAGCTTTCTTAAACACCCGATATGTCAGTCCGAGTGAGGCTGCGTATAGAATTTTTTCCTATCCTATGCATGAACAATCTCATTCTGTAATTCGCTTACCTGTTCATTTACCACAAGAACAACAAGTGTATTTTCATGACGACAATGCCGCTGAAGCCTTACTTAAAGCAGAATTAAGAAAAACAGAACTGATTGAATGGTTTAACTTAAATAAGGATTTGTCAAAAAGAAGCCCTTACATTTATCCAGAAACGCCGAATTATTATGTTTGGGACAAAAATAACCGAATTTGGAAAAAACGTGTTAAATTTTGTAAAATTATTGGTAGAATGTTTAATGTTTCCCCCGTAGAATCTGAACGATATCATCTTCGCTTGCTGTTGCTTCATGTTGTGGGTGCAACCAGTTTTGAAGATTTGAGGACATACCGTAATGTTACTTATTGTACTTTTAAGGAAGCAGCAATGTGTCATGGGTTACTTCAGGATGATAATGAGTGGCATCGTTGTCTACTTGAATCATCAGTCATTCAAATGCCGTTTCAATTAAGGCAATTATTTTCGTTTATTTGCATATTTCAACAACCATCCAATGCACTTCAGTTATGGGATGTTTTTAAAGACTCTTTCAGCGAAGATTATGTACGTCTTCACAGCCAGGATATAGCTTATCAATTGAGTCTCAGAGATATAAATGAAACCTTAAAATTACATGGGTTCTCTCTTTCAACATTCAACTTACCCAGTATAGATGATTTACCAATAGCAACTTCAAGGATAGAGTATCCCATAATTCCGAATTTGGATTATGACTCGATGATACAACAAGCTAATGATGAACAACTTTTGATCATCAACGAAATTATTCATGTGATGCAACAGAATCATACAGGCAAATCCAATGCCTATTTTATAGATGGCCCGGGCGGTACCGGAAAGACTTTTGTATACAACTGTCTTATACGAAAGTGCTTCAATTTAGGTTTGGAAGTAATATCTGTAGCATGGACTGGTATTGCTGCTATGCTGTTACCAAATGGTCGTACGGTACATAGTAGGTTTAAGTTACCCCTAAAACTGCATGAGACTTCTATATCATCTTTAAAAGTCAACAGTAAAGCAGCAGCTGATATCAAGTCAGCAAGACTGATTATATGGGATGAAGCACCCATGGCCAATATATATGCATTAATGTGCGTTCATAGACTACTGAAAGACATTATGGGTAATGACATACCTTTTGGAGGAAAAATTATTGTACTTGGGGGAGATTTCAGGCAGGTCTTACCAGTAGTTCCACATGCTTCAAGAGAAACAATAATCCAAAACTGCATAAAGTTTTCTCCCCTATGGTCAGAATTTCGGGTATTTAAGTTGTTTAGAAACATGCGAGCAAGACCAGAGGAATTGGAATTTGCTAATTTTCTGCTTAAAATTGGTAATGGAAATTATCCTTCCGTAAATGACGAATCATCACCATTATCAGCTATTATTGATTTGCCGTCCAGTATAATTGCGAAAGAAGACATTGTTTCTGAAATTTTTAGGAAAGAATTTGTGTCACCAAATGCCGTTATTAATTTTTCAAAATATGCTATTTTAGCCCCAAAAAATGAACACTGCGATGAGATAAATTCTAAAGTTATAGACCTTATACCCGGAACGTGTAGAACATATATCAGTGTAAATAATTTGATAACGGAGGAGGAGAATGAAATTCTTTCCTATTGAATTTCTAAATAGTTTAGAGTTAAGTGGTTTGCCTTCAACTAATCCTCAAATTGAAAACTGGAGCTATTGTCATGCTGTTAAGAAACCTAAATGCCTCCCAGGGGCTATTAAATGGTACCAGATTAATTGTTCAAAATATGTACGACAATTGTTTGGATTTGGAATTTATCACTGGCGAAAGAGTGGGTCAAAGAGTTTTGATTCCTAGAATCGACTTAACGCCATCAGATACAACGCTTCCTTTTTCTTTCAAAAGACGCCAATTTCCTATTCGTCTTGCGTTTTGTATGACTATAAACAAAGCGCAAGGGCAAACTCTTGATCGTGTTGGTATTTATTTACCCCAGCCTGTATTTAGCCATGGCCAGTTGTACGTAGCAATGTCTCGAGTGCGATCGTTCGACAATTTGAAAGTACAAATAATTCCAAAAGGGAATAGCACTCTCAATGTAGTGTTTAAGGAGGTGCTGTAACATATGAAACCTTACATTTTCCAATATGCCTGCCGTCGTATTTCGACGGGGTAACACTAGTAATTATTATTTTAATGTTGTTTGGATAATTTCGTCGTCATTTATTTGTTTTTGTTTTTGTTTATTAGTATTTTAGACATCTGCGCAATAATTAGCCTAAAAACCGGACAATATCTTGGAATTCGCTTTAATTTATTTTTAAATTACTCTGCCCTAAAATATATTAATAAAAATTTCTCGAAAGTGCTCATCACTAAATTAATATTACAAACTTCATCATTCCATACATTTTTTTTAAATTTTAGTGCAAAAAATAATGTTTTTAAAATTAATTAAGTACCGATTCTGTTTCTATAATTTTATATTTTACATTCCGGCTTTTTGGCGCCCCCGGGGTCCTGCCGCCCGAGTGCTGTGCACCCCGTGCACCCCCGCTTGGCGCGGTTCTGCACTATGCTTTATTCTTAGTGGACAAGGAAGTTTGTTAAGGTTTCATGAACGTCCAAACAAAATGTTTACCACATGTTTAACTTGTGACTACTTTTTTGACCAAATTTTTATTATGGTTTTTGTCGTTAACTTTAAAACAGTCGGTTATGCACAAAACCTAGTTTCAAGCTCATTTTTAAAAATTATGTTTCTGGAACAGATTTGGTCACCGTTTTATTTAAAATATACACTTACCTTGCTTTTAAGAAATTTAAGATGCCCTTCTTTTATTTTAAAAATTACATATCCCAGTACCATGCCAAGAAGCCAAGGACCAGCCCTTGTAGGTATTGGAAAATAATAATACCAAACGTAATCCATTTGTTTTTCAAACCTAAAGCAAATTTTATTAATATCTAAGTAAATAAAAAGATATCCTGTCGGGTACTTACGTCTTATTTCCTTGCGTAAATGTGTTTAGCTCAAAAAACCATCCTATAAGGAAACACGCAACCATCGAAAGAATTGTAAGTGATCCTATAACTGATAATGTGAGTTTGGGCAATTTCCTTAGTGGAAGAAGAAGAAACGGCGACACAATAAACAGTTGCATATCGGCACTGAGATACCAACTATGAGGAACGCACTGAAATACAAATAATTAATTTAGTTGTTTTTTAAATTTATCCCCAGGGCAACCTCTCTGGAGAAGAAGTGAATGCACTTCCTGTGGTTCGGAGCCCACGTTATATTGTAGGTCCCCTATGTATGTCTGTGCAAAATATATATCTTCGTGCACCAAACACAGACGTAGGAAAGAGGTCGGCAACCCCCTGAATAGGATATGGCACGAAACGAAGAAAGAAATGAATTAAAATTATTACCATAGCTTTTCCTCGGCCGAAAATATTTTGAATATAAAGCAGAGTTTTCCACCAATGTATCTCACAACCATCCACCAACTGTGTTTGAATTACGCTTGGCCAAAACGGACCCGAACCCGTGTGTATCAGTAAAGTAATGTGAAACACCATCATGACGACTAGTACTGGTGTTAATCTGAAAGCAACAAATATATTTTTTTTTCAATTACATTTTCATGTAAATTGCTTCAAATTTAATTTTACAACATATTCCTATCTCAATAAAGGCATTTTCTAATTTTGTATTTGGTAATTAATTTCTTACCAACATAACCATAACATGTCCCGTCCCGTAAGGTTATCAATTCTTAAAATAGATTATTAACCCCTGCATAAGATATTTTTATTTTCAGTTTAACACCTAATCTATTTATCATGTTATAATAGTTTAATTGTTCAACAACTAACTTAAATTTCTAATTGAAAAGAAGAGGAACTGAGACATTAGCTGATAACATAAATGTTGGTGTTAAACAAACAAATTAATAAACAACGGTAGTGATGAAGTATCCAAATTAAAACAATTTTCTAAAAATAGTTAATATCAAAAGGAATTATCCAATTGACTTATATTTTTGTAACACTCTTGACACTTTATGCAACAGTTTCCTAAATAATTTAAATCTTTTTCAAAATAATACATTCATTAATAATTTAAAAGATATGATTTTGAACAAGAAACGAAAGTTAGACAAGGTTTCTACTATTATTTTTTTTGCATATTGCATAACTGACAAAATTTTAAAAACAATCGCGTACTGTTTTTACCTTCACAATAATGATCGTTAAGAGTTTTTGATTATTTTGACTTTCTACTCAAATCGGCCACCGAGTATTTTAGCCGTAATGACTGTGACCATAACGGTCACTCTGGTTACAATGGCCACCCATCAATTTTGGCCACAGCGGCTACCTAAGCCATCGATTACAAGGGACACTCTGGTCACAACGTATATCTATGCGTAACAATTTCATCCCCCAAAAACGCAGGCCACAGCGGTCACCGAGTATTTTAGCCGTAATGATTGTGGTAATAACGGCCACTGTGGTTACAATAGCCACTCAAGCCACCGATTACAACGGACACTCTGCTAACAACGTCCACCTATGCGTAACGACTTCATCCCTCAAAAACGCAGGCCACAGCGGTCACCGAGTATTTTAGCCGTAATGATTGTGGTAATAACGGCCACTGTGGTTACAATAGCCACTCAAGCCACCGATTACAACGGACACTCTGCTAACAACGTCCACCTATGCGTAACGACTTCATCCCTCAAAAACGCTGGCCACAGCAGTCACCGCGCATTTTAGCCGTTATGACTGTGGCCATAACGGCAACTCTGGTTACAACGGTCACCCATAAACTTTAGTCACAGCGGCCACTCAAGCCACCGATTACAACGAACACTCTGGTCACAACTTCCATCTATGCGTAACGATTTCATCCCCCAAAAACGCTGGTCACAACTGTCACCGAGTATTGTAGCCGTAGTGACTGTGGTAATAACGGCCACTCTGGTTACAATGGCAACCCATAAACTTTGGTCACAGAGGCCACCCAAGCCACCGATTACAACGGACACTCTGCTAGCAACGTCCACCTTAGCGTAACGTTTTCATCCCCCAAAAACGCTGGCCGCAACGGTCACGAAGTATTTTAGCCGTAATGACGGTGGCCATAACGACCACTCTGGTTACAATCGACGTCCATAAACTTTGGCCACAGCGGCCACCCAAGCCACCGATTACAACGGACACTCTGGTCAGAACGTCCATCTATGCGTAACAATTTCATCCCCCAAAAACGCTGGCCACAACCGTCACCGAGTATTTTAGCCGTAATGACACTGGTAATAACGGCCACTCTGGTTGCAATGGCCACCCATAAACTTTGGTCACATTGGACACCCAAGCCACCGATTACAACGGACACTCTGCTAACAACGTCCACCTATACGTAACGTATTCATCCCTCAAAAACGCTGGCCACAGCAGTAACCGCGCATTTTAGCCGTTATGACTGTGGCCATAACGGCAACTCTGGTTACAACGGTCACCCATAAACTTTAGTCACAGCGGCCACTCAAGCCACCGATTACAACGAACACTCTGGTCACAACTTCCATCTATGCGTAACGATTTCATCCCCCAAAAACGCTGGTCACAACTGTCACCGAGTATTATAGCCGTAGTGACTGTGGTAATAACGGCCACTCTGGTTACAATGGCAACCCATAAACTTTGGTCACAGAGGCCACCCAAGCCACCGATTACAACGGACACTCTGCTAGCAACGTCCACCTTAGCGTAACGTTTTCATCCCCCAAAAACGCTGGCCACAACGGTCACGAAGTATTTTAGCCGTAATGACGGTGGCCATAACGACCACTCTCGTTACAATCGACGTCCATAAACTTTGGCCACAGCGGCCACCCAAGCCACCGATTACAACGGACACTCTGGTCAGAACGTCCATCTATGCGTAACAATTTCATCCCCCAAAAACGCTGGCCACAACCGTCACCGAGTATTTTAGCCGTAATGACACTGGTAATAACGGCCACTCTGGTTGCAATGGCCACCCATAAACTTTGGTCACATTGGACACCCAAGCCACCGATTACAACGGACACTCTGCTAACAACGTCCACCTATACGTAACGAATTCATCCCTCAAAAACGCTAACCACAGCGGTCATCGCGCATTTTAGCCGTTATGACTGTAGCCATAACGGCCACTCTGGTTACAATGGCCACCCATAGACTTTGATCACAGCGGCCGACCACGCCACCGATCACAACGGACACTCTGCTAACAACGTCCACCTATGCGTAACGACTTCATCCCTCAAAAACGCTGGCCACGGCGGTCACCGAGCATTTTAGCCGTAATGACTGTGGCAATAACGGTCACTCTGGTTACAATGGCCACTCATAAACTTTGATCACAGCGGCCGACCACGCCACCGATCACAACGGATACTCTGCTAACAACGTCTACCTATGCGTAACGACTTCATCCCTCAAAAACGCTGGCCACAGCGGTCACTGAGCATTTTAACCGTTATGATTGTGGCCATAACGGCCACTCTGGTTACAACGGTCACCCATAAACTTTGGTCACAACGGTCACTCTGGTAACAACGTCAACCTATGCGTAACGATTTCATCCCCCAAAACGCCGGCCACAACGATCACCGTCACAACAGCTACCGAGTATTTTAGCCGTTATGACTTTGGCCATAACGAACACTCTGGTTACAACGACCACTCTAGTCACAGCGTAACAATTTCATCCTCCGAAAACGCTGGTCACAACGGCTATCGTGGTCATAACGTCCAAATTTATTAATTTGGTCGTAGGGTACACCTATACTGGTCACAACTTTCATCCACTTCTTCTGGTTACAACGGCCACTCGATTCTGCTGCTCACAACGACCAACAGCAAAGGCAAGTGGCCGTTGTGATCAGTAGAAACGGGTGGCCATTGTGACCAACAAGGTGGCCGTTTTGACCAGTCTTGGCGACGGTTATGACCAAATTTAAAACATTGGCCGTTGTGACTGGCGTTTTTGGCGGTTGAAACCTTTACGCAGAGGTGGCCGTTGTGACCAAAGTTTATGGCTGGCTTTGAGATCAAGGTGGCCGTTATGACCATAGCCATAACGGCCAAACGTTAGTGGCCGTTGTGATTAATGGTAACGACTACCGGTCACAACGGCCTCCGAGGCCAGAATTCCTCACCTGGACGGTCCACAGTTTTTGGAAAAGTCTGTAACCGCCCTCATTTCGGATCCGTTTCCAACAGCGAGGCAACAGTGATGTTAACCTCGTAATCATTTGAAAAATTGATAATTAAAAGGGGACTTGAAAATTTTAAATTTTAATTGTTAAAGATTTTCCCAAAATTTTCAAATTTTCTAAAATTTTTAATTAACGTAAGTTTTAAAATTTCATGTTTCAAAATGTATTTCAAAAATTTTATGAATAGGTATTCAAAATTATTAAAATTTTACGAATTTTTAAAAATTTTTTAAATTTTTAAAACGTTCTGAATTTTGTAAAATTTTCAAATATTTCTGTATTTTTAAAATTTTCAATAATTTAAAAACAAATATTAAATATTAATAATTTTAAAAATGCATTACCTTAGGCAAAGTGCTCGAGTATCGAAACTGGAAAGAGTAGGTAATGAGGCTATAAGAAGAAGAATGGGCGCTGAAGAACATGTAGTGGAACGAATATAGAGGAGGGGTTTAAAATAGTTTGGGCATATGTTGCGGGTGGAGGAAGCAAGATGGTCAAAAATGGATACCACCGAGAAAGAGGAAACGAGTACGTCCAAGGCGAGGAAAAAATTTTGAAATTTCAAAAGCTTTCCAAAAGTTACTAATTTGAATTTTTTTGAAATTGAAATTTCCAAAAATTTTCTAAATATTAAAATATTTATCAATTTTATTTTCTCAAAATTTTCATAAATTTTAAATTTTTCTTTTAATTTTTCAAAGTATAAAATAAACCATTTTCAAAAAATTTAATGTTTTTAAAATATTCATAATTTTTGGTAATTAGTGGAAACATAAAAACTGTAAGATATAAAAGAATATTTTCAAAATTTTGGATAATTAAAAAAAAACAATATTGCTCCTGAACTGGCAAAACTATTTTAATTTGGTGGGCTAATATAGCTAGGGATGAGCTATAATTTGAGTCGTGTTCCAGCCGACTAATTTATCCGTGACTTATTTTATGAATTTTGGTTTCTTTAATACCAAAAATGTTTTGTCCTTTTTCCAAAAAATTAAAAACAAATTGACTGACACAGCCGTTGTACTGTACAACGTTATTCAAATATACTTTTGCAAATACGCTAAATATGGAAAAGCCAAGGCACATTTTTAATTAGAAAATTAATACTGTATAGTAAACGCAAAACGACATAACACTACTTTTAAACTAAATGAATTCTAAGAGAAGAAAAGAAGAAGAAATACACCTTTACTGCTATTAGCGTCCTGAGTTTAAGTGAGTACAATGAAACTTATAGTGATATAACGAAGCTGCGCGTATTAAGAGGTACATACATGGTAACTGTCAAAACTAGAACAAAATATACGAGAAAGTTTATATATTTTACACTTTAGGTCATTTTCTTCAAAACTCAATTTAACTGTGAATTTTTTATGCACTTACCTTAAATATCGATGAAGATAATGAAGAATGATATTGAACTTAGCCCCTTTATTCATGGCGTTCATGTAAGTATAAACTACCAGAGATCCAGATAGCAAAAGAAATGTGTCCACACCCAAGGTTGCCGATAGCATAAACATATTGGCCGCATCATTAACCCACTAAAACAGGATAAAGTACTAACCCTGATATTTTTAACAATACAATTGAGCATTACATTAAAATGGTAAAACGAATTTCTCATTGGAAAACTGTATTGGATGCTGTATCTATGATCTAAGATTATCCACATGGTACTTATGACACGAATTCCATGCAGACAGGTAATTTCACTGGAGCTGTTGCTTGTTTTTAGTAACTTTTTGCCGTTGGTTAATGCTGAGAATGCTGTTAACATGATATGGGCTGGTTCTGAAACACAGGAAAAGAAAATTGGTAACATATAAACATAGAGAAACAAAATGAAACCGCAAGAAAATGAGGTTGGTACGTCAAAAAGGAGGGGGGTGCTCTATTTAAAAAGAAAAGCGCTCGCAGAAGAACCCAAGACTCGTATTCTACGGATGTCGAATAACCGATCTGCGCAAAAGCAATTTCCCTATCACCCCACCATTGATTTCACTGCCCCCACTATTGATTTCGGCTTCAAAACTGGTATAATTATGTTAAATCACAATAGGAACAACTTTCCATTGTCCCCCCCCCCCAATTATATTTTGATATTTAAAAAATGTACAAATTTTGGCTCCTAAATCGGTATGAACATGCCAAATGACAATAGAAACAATCTTCCACTGAAAAACCGTTTCTGATGGGAAGGTTTCCTTTTGGTCGTTTACTTGAACAGGTAATAATCGACAAAAAAAACTATAACCAAATAATGAAGTGGATTTTAGATTTCAACAAATACATGTTGTGGACAATTAGGCAATACTAAAAACAAAAAATTTTAATGTCCAAAAATATAAAGTTTTCAATTTTTAAAAATTTTAAAAAAATTTTAATGTCATCATTTTTCAAAAATTGTAATGAAAGAGCACAGTTGTAGTATTTAAAATAACATCAGTATTTAAATTCTTAAAATTTTTCGAGAATAAGGAAATTATTCTAATTTCCATAAAATTTTGAAATATATTAAAAATTTTCAACATATGCGAAGGAAGTCTCGTTGCGGTTGCCCGACAGCTTTTCTTTTTTATTTAATATTACTCAAAATCTGTTCGAGAACATAGCCAGAAGTCTTTATAATAGTGGATTTTAATGAATTTAAGTTACGCAAACTATTTTTGTGACTAATAATGAATAAACAATAAAAATTAACTTACCTTTTTCTAAATAATAAAGAACAACATCATAAGCTGTTGAAACAATAACTATCGCAAGAATAGCTCCAAAAAATGATCTGTAACAGAATAATTAAAGAATGCTAGCGGATCCCGTGGGCTATGCCTCACGTTTTTCTTGGTTCTTTTTTCTGGTTGGTAAATAAGTTTATTAAGTAGTTAGTTTAGCGAACCACGGATCGTATTCCTAGTTGTATGAATCCTATAGAAATTACTGTAATTCTACATATTAAATCTGGATCCCATCGACCTGTCTCAACTTGAGAGGAATGCTGCTGCTGCTAAGACTATACAAGAAGGGCGCGAATATTCTTGTGTTTTTAAAGTTACTAGAAAAATCGTAGGACGTAGCCCACGGGTACAGTTAGTGTTTCTCTACATGCGAGCTAGTAACTGCAGTAGTTTAGTCCTAGCGCGTTTGTTACTGTAGCTCGAACTCCCAATATTTGGGTTTTATTTCTGTCTTTAATTCTTAGCCTACGTATGTTTAAACATAAGCGTAACCTCGTCCGTACACTCAAAACAAAACAAAATGTAAGAGCAAAGATCGCTCGTAATGTAATGGTTCAATATCTGTTTGCCCGATTGCTGCTTTTACCTGTACATATTTCCGGTTTTAATATATGGCTTAGCGTTTTTTGCAGCACAACTTGATAAAATGCAACGTAAATTTATAATGCAGGTTGCATTGGAGTCCGCGATTAAAAATCCTGAGTTCCCGCCATTAGCGGCCCCTATGTAATGATCCCAGATTGTGTTTTCGTAATAACGCTATCGATATCAGACGATTTTGTTACAATAATAAAAACAAATAGTAGAATTCTAAATTTGCTTATCTGTAGGGAAAACTGTAGCGCTCTGCTGTATAAAGCAATATGCGGCGTATATAATGGACGCGTAAATATGTGGGTTCTTATAGCAGAAGCCCCTTGCCATTAAAAGTTAAGACAAGCAGAAGGGATCCGCATTTAATATATAGATATATTGCAAGTCAATAAATCCAACGTTTTTTCTGCTGCATCGGTTTACATTTTCACACGCGCATTTAAATGTAGTTAATTTTAGTTCGATTTAAAACTTACTATTTAAACTTTATATTAAAATTGAAGTCAATAAATCTAAACATGCAAAATATTGTTTCTTTTGCATGGATTTGGTTTTTTTTAAATTTATTCAAATGTAATTAATTTTATCCCAGTGAAACCTTAAACTGAGAGTTTTAAATCAGATTTTAAATAAATAAAACTCAATCTAGCAGAGGGCTTATACTGCTGCATTAATTTAGACGCCTAGCGGCGCTAAAGCGCAGCTGCGTATCTCCCCACGACAGCGTTGGAGTGACTGAGTTTGAGCGCAGGCGGACGAAAATTACTGAAGAAAAAATCGGTCGCGCACGAAGGCACCCGAAAGCTGAGACAGCCGAAGATCAGTGCTTTTAATAGCTCTGCTCTGAACTTACATTGCAGCAATACCTCCACTATCAAGTTTAGGTTGATCAGCTGTGGTTTGGCATAATTCTTCGGTAAATGTTATTTCCAAGCCAATTTTGGTACCGGCATAGACCTGTTCCATTTCAGCAGGTGAACAAGCATCCGGAAAACATTTAGCCAACATAACAGTGATTTTCTCATCTGCAAGTACATCTCTTGGCACTGGTGCTCGCACTATAAAACTTTTTGCAACCTAAAATAAAACAAACTATAATAATCTCTTTTAGACGATTGTTACCGTTCTGAAGAACTAAAAATAAAAACTGTAACAATGGTGCTGTAAGACTTTTTTTTTTTGGAAAATTTAGAAATCTGTTCGGTTTCCAAGCATGCATTTGCGGAACATTTGGTATACAATAAAAATGCTAAATTCGCTTACTAAAAATGAACGTTTTTGTTTTTTTTTGGGGTCAATGTCGATAGACACTTTTCCAATGCAGTATTGTCCAAAAACATGCAGTTTGTCCGTGTCTTGCTCAATATTTAAACATTCATCGAAAGAACCCAAATCAAGCAAATTTCCGTCCAGCATCCCTGACGGAGGAATTTTTGCTCCAGCATCCAACACTAAAACAAAAAATAATGAATTTTTTTAACCGAAAATTAAAAACATTTCTAATTAATAAAATTTTTGCAAGGTTGTTTGCCCCCCCTCCCCTATCTGAAATGCACATTGCGCAAACACTCAGGGCTGAAACCCACTTCGGGTGTTCACTACAGAGGCGTTCGAAGAATAAGCTTAGATTCGTATTCTACGTATGTCGTATAGCCAAGCTGCGCATGCGCGAAATTCATACTAGATAGTCTGGTAATCCCCCTTGGATTTTTGTTTTTTCAAAAATTTACGAATTGTTACTTCACAATTATAATGAGAGGTTTAGCTGAAAAGTTTAATTGGATAATCGCCATAAAAACAAATTATAAAATAGATTTTAGATTTTAACGAATAAATATTGTTTCCAATTATATAACGTAAATTTTAAAAACTTATTTTCTTACTGTTTTTTTTTAATTTTTAAATATTTCCGAAAAATTTCAAAATATTTAATAAATGTCCAATATTTTAAACTTTCTGATATGATAATTTTTAAATTTGAAACAAATTTTTAAGTTTCCAAAAATATTTAAAAGTAAAATTTTTGGAAGTTTTAAAATTTCTAAATTTTCATAAAACCTTCAAAAACGTACAAAATATCAAAATCTTTATGAAAATTTTCAAATTTGAGATTTTGCCGGAATACATGTTTCGATGAGTTTTGGAATATGGAGGTGTTTCAAAAAGTTATGGACAAAATAAGCTTTTAAAACAAACCGAAACGGGAAGCGTAAGTTAGACATGTATCTTGGTAAAAATTTTTTTCAAAACGGAAATTTTAAGATTAAATATCGAAATCCTATAGAAGGGCAAAACAAATGTTTTTTTTGAACGTACAGTAACCGCTACGAAAATTTAGACCTCTTATTGGTCAAAACCGACTTAACAGATTTCGTACTGTAATAGCCCAAAATAAAGAAAATATCACAATGTAGAAGATTTTTTTATAAATAAAAAATAGTGGCGTAAAAATTTTTAAAATAATTGCACAAAAAATAGCCACACGATTTCTTTTAAATTTTGTATGCTCATGGAGATAGAGATAGGCTACAATTTGGTTTGTGTCCCAGTGTGCTAATTTCTACGTGACATCTCCTATAAATTTTTAAGACTCGAAAATGTGCATCTTTTTATTTAATAAACGCGGGAAGATAAAATATTTTGTTTAAGCTAAATTGCTCATGAGTAATAGTAACATAAGGTTTACAATTTAATTGGTAGGTGTAGCAAAAATAAAGGAGGGGGGAATCCTCCCCGTCCAATTTTTGGCCAGACGAATTTAGTCTCTAATTTTTTGTTTTCTTGAAATCCAACGAATCTTTTTTCAAAAAAATTTCAAATTTTCAGAAAGCTTATACTGTTATATTTATGTAAGAACATCAGTACGTTCTTATAATATGACTATTATGCAGCTATGCTCTCGGCACAGTAGTAAGAGTGAGGGTATGTTATTGCAGTCAATGGTGAGGCGTGAAAGTAACTATGAAAATACTTTTAAGTATGTGATAAGTAATAACATCTAAAGTATTGTAAAGTCTAGGAGAATTACTTTGCTCAGTTTTTGAAAACTTTTAAAAAATAATACCCATCGAGCACTGGTTAGGTTGCATAATCTCAGCTGCAGCCGTATTCCTCTTAAGTTGAGACAGATCGAATGGATCCGGATTTAGTATATAAAAAAATTACAGAAATCGCTACACAATTCATAAAACTAGAACTTTGATCCGCGTTCGGCTTCAACACCTCCCTAATAAGCTTATTTATTATTTAAGAAAAAACAGTAACTAAAACATGGTGGAGAATAGCCCACGGGTTCCGCTATATTTGTTAAATGTACTTACTTCTTAAAGCCCATGGTTCTCTAGCTTTAAACGCCTCAACATAATACAAAAGATGGTCCTTGCACTGCGGAGATATACCACTATTGTTATTTTCGAGAAATTCTTTTACTTTATTCGTAAAGTTCATATGCCAGTAGTCTAAATTATTCGAAAACTGTCCATGTGAAACTCCCAAAAACAGCATAAACGCTCCTAACAGCGACAGCATTTTACACTCACGTTTAATTTAGAGTACTGACTGGTCCTCTATAAATGTTTCTATCTTATAAACAAATTCTCAAAACGATTATCACAAATCTCTGACTGATAACATTTTTATTGTTGTTTAAATTATCAGTTTGGCTGCGTAAGTAGGGTTATCTTGCAAGATAATCGTGAATTGTAAAAAGGATTCTCACTTCTATTAATTGTCATTTTTAAGGGCAATGAACTAAAATTGAATATTAATAATTTTTTACAATAAATTATTATTATCACGTGTGCAATAATAATTTTATTGCATAAAATTGCATACACTACAATGGGACAGAATAAAATGAATAAGTTTCTAACAAGATTAGGTTGGAATTGTATCGGCTTTGAAATCTAACAAGATAGTGGATATATTAAAAACAAGAATCGACAGATACGTCGACATAAATAACGTACCAATTTGAAAATTTATTTATAAGTAATACGATATTGCTTAATAACTATAAACTTATGTCTTTGTTGTTTTGGTGCAACTGACTCGCGCTGTTAATGTTGTTAACAGAACCCGTGAGCTACGCCTCACGCAGTTTTGGAGATATCAACTTGTAACACTTTAGTTGCCGCACCCTATACAGTAACCAATATTTAGATTTAGATTATAGAGCCGGTACGAGTTCAGGCAAACCTAGGTAGGTGTTCCAGGATTACATTGAATTCGTTGTTCCGCTGTTCCAAGCACTGGCCGGAATGTAGTAGCACCATTTTTTTGGTCACACGCAAACCTTGATTCTGACAGAAATCTTAAGTAGTGACAGAATTATTTTTATAAAGAACTTTTTTCAGAACAGAAATATTTTTATCGGAAAACTGTTTCAGGAGATAAATGTGTTTATAAGATAACATTTTTGAAGAGAGAAATTTTTTTGCGAAAGCATTTTTTAAGAGAAATATATTTTTTCGCAATATTTTTTTAAGAGAGATATAATTTTTAGATTATTCAAGAAAAATTTTTTTGGTACAACTTTTTTAAGAGATAAATTTTTTTGGTACAACTTTTTTAAGAGATAAATTTTTATATGAGATAACTTTTTTAAAAGATTTTTTTTTTATAAAAAAATCATTTTTAAGAGAAATTTTTTAAGCAAATATTTTCTTGAGAACGTTTTTGTGAAGTGGGAAGTATGTTTATGGAAGAACTATTTTAAGATATAAATATTTTTAGAAACGAACATTTTTCAAGGGAGATTGTTTTGCGAGAATGATTTCAAGAAAAATATTTTTTAAGATAACTTTTTTGAAGAGAGAAATATTTTTATGAGAAAACTTTATCAAAGGATAAATATTTTATTAAAGAACAGTTTTCAAGAAAGAATTTTTTTGAGAGACCATTTTCAAGAGAAATATTTATTAAAACAACTTTTTTAAGTGATTAATATTTTTTAGTAGAGAAATTGTTTTGGGAAAACATTTTTTAAAAGAAAAAAAATATTTTTTTGCGAAAACTTTTTTTAAAGAGCGAATAATTTTTATGAGAAAACTTTTTCAAGAGATTCATATTTGTACAAAAAAACGTTATTCAAGAGTGAAACTCTTTTGCAAAAATGTCATTCAAAAAAAATAGTTTTTTGAGAAGACTGTTTTAAGAAAGAAATTTTTGTTGGGAAAAATTTTTCAACGATACAAATTTTTTTGAGAACATTTTTTTAGAGAAGATTTATTAAAGAGAGAGAAATGTGTTGATGGAAAGACTTTTTTGAACAAGAAATTTTTTGTTTCAAAATTGAAATATTTGTTTGAGAAAACTTTTTTCAAGGGTTAAATATTTTTATGAGAACTCTTCAAGTGGGAAATAGTTGTATAAAAGAATATTCTTTAAGAGAGAAATGGTTCTGAAAAAACATTTTTCAGGAGAAGACTATCTTTTTGAGAAATCATTTTTCAAGGGAGAAATATATTTGAGAGAACGTTTTTCAAGAAAAAAAAATAAAATTGTTTTGCTAATAAAAATTTCGTATTGTAATATTTTCCTTTTTTTATTGAAAAAAATTCTTAAAATAAAATAACCCACTACTACCGTAAATAGCCTGTAAGGAAAATATAAATCATTTTGCCATATAAACCATAATTATATTAGTTTGTAAAAGGTCTAATGATTGTGATCAAACTATTTTTTCGTCGAAATTGTCGTTTTTTTGTTTACGGAAACTTTAAAATCAAGGTAGGGTGC
Source organism: Ctenicera cuprea (assembly GCA_958336395.1). Classification (NCBI taxonomy): domain Eukaryota; kingdom Metazoa; phylum Arthropoda; class Insecta; order Coleoptera; family Elateridae; genus Ctenicera; species Ctenicera cuprea. The sequence continues at coordinate 57,108,674 of OY284489.1, forward strand.
GAGCGCTAGAACCATTTAGTTTCACAGTTTAAAATGTCCTTTACACATGTATCCGAAACTCACAACGGTATTGGTGTTTACAAATGTCCAAAGTAAAGAGTAAAGAAAGCTACATTTAATGCCGAAAAAATAAATTATGATGACATTGCTAATGCAATCATTTTTAGAAATTATCTTCTATGCAGAGTCTAGCTTTTTTTACGAATAATCTAATAGTTCTTATCTTGGGCTACAGCATCTATAACGGGATTCACAAGTTTACCCTTTTTAGTAGTTTATAAATTTACGCAGGCGGTGTATCGGGTAGTTGAATGCCGATGATATAGGCAGGTGAAGCTGCGCTCTAGAAAACCCTCAGGGGGCTCGTGCATCTGCACACCCGACGCTGTTGAGGTACCGGTCACTCCGATCATACCGGCTACCGACCTATCTAGTCGGAGCGTAGTTGGCCACTACTAGGTACTGCGAGTAACTGGTAGGGGCAGCTTTTTCTGCACGGAAAAATTCAACCAGCGACTGTATTGACTGGTGCCACAGGCGCCAGTTTCGAAACCGCGGGGGAGTAGCAGCCTTCGCATTGTTGCGGCTCATCGGATGAGCTGCGTTTCAGCTGGGGCTTTGATCTGCAGAATTAGTAGAGATTCAGGTTGTCTCCCACTACCAGTTGAGACTTAGAGCTCGCAGCCTAATGTCATGACTGGTAGCTTCTGTTTGTTGAACCGTTGTTAACATCGGCAAGAGCGCTGATTGAGCATAACTCAATCCGGCCCGGAGGCACGTGGCGAATTAAGGCTCTTACTAGGTACCGCTACCTTACAGCAAACGAGATTGGCTGTAATGGCTTCCTCACAGTGGCTCTGTCTTCATATAGAATAGTCGAAGAGACAAGGTCTGGTGATCTAGATGGCCAACGAATCGTACCACCTCGTCGACATCAATGTTTATGAAAATTGTGATGAACAACCGTTAACACCTATGTAAACAAACACAATGAATAAAGTACCAAAATTATCAAATAGTCAACTGCTTTTGGAAGACACAAATTCGGGTGACTTTTTTCAACATATTCGCGAACATGGTAAGAAATGGTAACTTGATTGCATTATATATTCGTCGGCCATTAAATGTAATATTTTTGCTCTTATCTTATACACTCATAACTGTAAAGGTAGTATGGATTAAATTTACACATTTACAGGTAATTTTTTTTCTAACTTACTTAATTAACACGCTGTGTATGGATTTTGAATGATGTTGGTTTCTACCATTCAATTTAATACTTTTATTCTGGTCTACCTCATTTGCTGAACGATTGTTGTTTGTGAAATTAATGAGAGAAATAGTGAAATGATTGTCATAATCGAATGATTGCAATTCAAATGAATTTAGCAATCAAATTATTCATTCGGATAAAATCAACTGACATACCCCGTATAACCACACAATACAGAACCTATATCGAACCTGTATTTAAATCTTTAGTCGATACAGGCTTTCTGTACCCTATGGATAGCGCGACGATAGAGATTACATATCGATTGGGTATAGTTGTCTTTACTAACTCTGTATATAAGATGTAAAGCTCCTGTACAGACAACATATAGTTAAAGTACAGATGCGGTTAAGATTGCGTATAGAGCACATGAAGGTACTGTAAAGATACGATATAGGTTTTTAAAGATACTATTCCGATGCTGTATCGTCCAAATTAAGGTGCGGTATAGATAATTCAAGCAATTAATTTTAGATAAAAAAAAATATTTTTTTACGCGGATATATTTTATTTTATAATATTTTATACAACCCCTCTGTATTTTTTTAGCTAATTTCATTTACACTAATGTATTTATAGATAGATTTTTAATTTTAAAAATGCGCTGCATACTTTACCTTAGCGGGGAATCGAACTGGCCATCTTTGGTTTGTGAGTCGGTCTCCTTGCACCCTGAGCTAATCTCGCCTCTTATAAGATTCGACCGCTAAATGTTTTAAGAGTATTACAGAAGGTTATGATGGACAATATGATACAAATGTACTACCAAGAATTACAGTTAGGGTTAAACCGTTTTTTTTGCAGTAAAATTTATAGTGACGTTGCATAATATCTCGTTAAGGGCGTATAGTATGCTTGGATAAAACGTGATTAACAGGGACTACGTAGAAAACGCATTGGACGCTTAATAATAAAGTTAGACATTTTTGTGGGCTCTTGAAATTTTTAAAGTTAAATGTGTTTCATGTTTCTCATTTTCTAATTTTGTTTTTTACATTAATTTTAATGTAGAGTAAAATCATTTTATAAATAGTTGGTAAAGTGTATCGTTTGTAGCTTTGCTAAGTTTTTAATAAACTGATGCCGAAACAAAAAAAAAAGACAACAGATTAAAGTATTAAGAAAAATAAACAGTGAAGAATTATAGGGGATAAAATATAAAACAGTTTTAGTAGGTTTAGATATTTCGAGAATCTTACTTCGAAATAATTGATGTCTTTGTATTATTTTACCACCAACTATTTTAAAGTACATTATTTCTGAATTTCCCGCCATTTCTGAGGTCAGAATTGTAATTTCAAGAAAAAAATATTACGTAATATGATCATTGTATTGATGTCGGTTCGTACTTTGTACTGCTGGCGCTGGGATAAGCTTTAAATATCTTTATCTTTTTGGTGAGGGGACTTTCCAAACAGGTCTGTTTATAAACCCCCATAAAGGTTTAGAGCTAATCTTAAGCCATGCATTGTTTAACGTCCGGCTTGGTTTTAGGTTTTACCGTTAAGAAAGTTTCTTTGCAATTGAGTCATTCTTATTCTGTTTCGCTGGAACTTTTAGCCGATGAAATATATTTATTTACAAAGTTTTTCCAATTACATGTTCAAAAACACTTTACTTCTAGTGCTTTAGGTGATTTTTTTGGCCTTCTGGGGGGGGGGGGGTTATTACCGCTACTACCATCACCACCCCCGTAAATCCGCGGTTGGACGTTATAAGTACAGCAGAACTGAGAAAATGCTCTCTGCTGTAGGCACATCAAAAGGTATAGTATTGGTTATAGGTGTAATAACAGTTTATGATGAAAGTTATCATTTTATTTACTTGTGGTTTATAGATATTGTGGTAAATGATCCCCCTATCGAAAATAACTTCACATTGGAGACAGCAGCCTTGGTTAATGATTATGTCATAAATTATTATTATAATTGTAGGAAGCACACAAATATCCAAGGTTCCATCAAATTCGTAAACTTTAAATTCTTGATCTTGTTGATGCGCCATTTTTAACGTTTTTATACACAAGGCCAACAAATAAAGATAGTGTTTAGATTGACGCTATACACAGCGGTTTTAGGCTTAAGATAAAACTGTAAAGACAGGCAGTATATATTTAGCACAGATTCGATAAAGACAAAATCGATAATTGCGCTACAGGTGCGATATAGCCTGCATGAAGATATTGTAGAGATTTGTTAAAGGTACAACTGTAAAGACAATCAGTATATATTATCTACAGATCCGATAAAGATAAATCCCTGCTTGAAGTACCGGTGCGGTATAGCATAGAATAAGATGTGATACAGATGTGATAAAGATAAAACTGTACTGGAAACAAGTATAGATATCATATAGATGCGGTAAATATTTAATCTATACAGTTAAGGTATAGGCTAAAGTACAGCTCCGATACATATTACACCTGTATCACGTAATCTTTACCGCATCTTTAAATATCTCTATCGCCTAGGACATCTTTATAGATTTGGTTATACGGGACATATGCAATAGAAAGTAGTAAAACGTTTGTTTCTTAAAAACTCTTATAATTGAACTCTCGTTCTGAGTGTCTTTCCTTGGGCCGCGGCCGCTTGCAAAAACCGGGATTGAATCGTTCAAAATTCGAACGCGTGGATACCTGGCACCGCTAGTGGTAGTAGACGCTACCATCACCTTAGGCTTTATACTTCACTAGCTTATTTTGTTTATTTACCTCTTTTAGAACAAAGCAGACAAAAGGAAAAAAATGAAAGCGTAAGGTCATTCGAATAATTTGCTGTAACCTTTCGAGACATCATGAGGTATTTCGATAATCGAATTTTTGGTTTATTTTATTCGAAATATCCCCTCACTAGTTTCACTTTGGCTTGCTTCGGTAGGCCATATTCGGTTTTATAAAGAAAAACATCCTTGCTAGAATATTACAAGCATGCTGGAGAGGGGGAGGTAGTCACATAAGCCCAAAAAGAAACTTTATTTTTACCTAAGCTTTCTGTTTTATTGGCAGTTTTTGACCCTTCCTCCAAGTGGAATATTAGATCTACCACATTATTCATTGCTTTCTTTTCTTTCCATCGTTTTTCTGCTTCCAATACTTACTACTTGCACTATTTCCATTTTCCGGTCATTGAACTGCATTTAATGCACACGTGCACACCAATCGTATCTTTTCATCTCAATTGATATAATTATTTATCGTTTTATTCACTGTGTGATCACAGTTAATTTTGCTTCATCAATCATATTCTGGTCGTACAGGTCATTGACTTCTAAAATATTTCTAAAGGTGCGAGAGTTTCATTTATGCCATATTTTACAGATTATCAAATAAAAAATTAGTAACTAGTAGGCTGCGGTTTTCAAGTTTAATACAAGTGATGCTTTTTCGAAAGTTGCCTTTTTAAAATGTGTGGGGTTTGAGAAACAAACTGCTTGGGCTGTTAAGCAGCCGTGATATAACCTTAGCTGTTGAGTCGTCTAGAAATGCTGAACATTTATTTTTTATTAAAAAAAACAGTGTCTTTAATATATTTATTACTGTGTAAAACTGTATTAATTAATTTGTTGTCATCATTTTGATATTATAACAAATACACCGTTAACTATTTATAAGTACATATGAATAATCACACTTTGCTCACAAAAACTAGTTATCTTAAAGTACTGCATTAAAATTACTTAATAATTGTAAATCTGCGCCAACTTAAGTATTTGATATCACAAGTTCGGATTTAGAAGCTACATCTTGATAGATATTATCTTAACTTCAGTTCACTGCCCTTTCTCTACAAAAATGCTGATTAATTTAAAAATCCAATACAATCTGCTTAATATACTACAATTTACTTTCGGTTTAGATCGCGTTGCCTTTACAAACATTTGCTCTAGAAGTTTGAGCAATATTTGTTCGTGGGTGCTGCCTGCCTAAACAGGGCTGTGTGCTTAGATTATTTAAATATGGTGAATAAAACACTGGCCCCAAGGTTTAAATAATCTAAGCACACGGACCTGTTTAGGCAGGCAGGGCCTACGAACAAATATTGCTCAGACTTCTAGAGCAAATGCTTGTAAAGGCAGACAAGCTACGGGTCGGTCCTTACCTGATTATGCTGGACGTAGTTCCCAAATGACGACGCGGTCTAAGCCGAAATTAAATTGTAATATTGACAGTTCGAAAAACCGCGAAAGCCTCAAAGAATATAATAATACTAACTTTCTTTTCGTCCAAATAACCATTTGTCTATTGAAATTGCGGGAAATTCAACTGCCAAAGTTAGAATTGTAGAGACAACCATAGTGCAAGCAAAATCGCCCCAAAATGTGTACATCTAAAATTTAAAACATTAGTAATTAAATGAAACATTTTAATAAATTAAACTTACCGCTTGGAAATTATTAAACAATGACGTTGTTCGCATTTGAGCTATCAGAATATAAATCAACGTGTAATGAACTAAGTACAGGGTATATGTTAATCTTGAAACGACTTGAAAAGTTGGTAAGGATAGAAACCAGTTAACTGGACCTACAATTTTAGATCAATATGTATTTTCAATTTCTTAAAGCAGTGTTTAATTTACCTCCATATCCACCGACACATGCAAAAATGATCCAAGCTATAGCCATAGACCAAACAGGTCGCACTAAAGCAATGTGGAACGAATTGATTAGTCTGTTGTATCCTCCTGAGATGAGATCATGTCCAGTAAACACACATGTGCAAAGAATTGCCAAGGAAAGCGTCCACAGAATAGCAACCATTACCTAAAATTTAAAAAATGTACACATATCAAACAGGGAGAATACCGGAACAAGTCAAGCATTTAACTGCAATTTTTAATACATTGAAGAACTCAAACAAACAAACATAAGAAGTAATCTGGAATGATAGAATGAATATTAGATAAATAAACAGAAATGTTGAAGAGAATTTGTCAAGCTCAAAGTTATGGAAGAGATACGACGAATTTCCAGGTTAGCGTCCTTACACCTGAGCGACAGTACGTTCGTTATGAGCTTACACCGGCGACCTACACGTGGCTAAATATTTGCTGCGTCGCGGTTACTATGTTGAAAAGACCCTACAAATTTTAAATTAGCCTAAGCATTGTACTGAAAAGTTGGAGGCAATTGATCGGCAGCTGAACATGACGTTCAGAGAATAGTGGTAACCTGGGCCGTAGGGGTGGGTACCGCTTCACCATGTGACGCCCATACAGAGTGTTGACCCAAGGGGTTCTCATTACAAACATTTTAAGATACTGATCGCTATCATCATACAGGCTACCAGCCCGTTTAGACGTTGCATAACTGACTAGTACTAAAAAGCAGCCTAAACTAAAAGTGGAAGCTTTTGAGGTTCCGAAGTGATGCCACATCACAAAATAATAAGGGGAAGAAAGTCGTGCATAGGATAGGAGCGGCAGCGCGCTTAACGTACAAATTCATAAATATAAAAAAAGTTTACAAAAGAGTCGCACGGTGAGAACTAAGGTTAAAGGTACTGCTACCAAGTTATTGGTTTTTGTTGTAGGAGATTCTGACCAAAGCATCAGACAAACTGCAGGAACCTAACCCTGGGCCAGGTCAACGTCTAGGGCATCGTGGACATAGGAGAGAGACATTGCTCATTCGGCAGACAGGAGAGGAATCACGTTTCGAGTGGACAACCTCGGACACGTTGCTACATGGTAGACGTACGACGGAAAATCGGAACCGGTATTCGTTATCCTATAACACCGGGAGGAAAACCATTTCGAGAAGGCAAAATCGGCGGATTGGAGTTCCGTTGGAGGCTTGTTATTTGATTATCTCGAAGTGCAAGTCAGCACTACGAGGCGCTAGCAAACTTAAGGCAACCGACGGAACGCTAGGCGTATCAGAGCACGCGAGGGAGTTTCTGCGTTTCTTGAAGCAAATTTGTTCAGGACGATGGCGTACCTGGAAAACATTGAACGGCATGGTGAAAGCAGCGACAAAGATACGGGCGGAACTGTTGGATATAACCTACAATAAGTTATGGCGGTGACAGATACATACGCACAATACTGTCTAACCAATAACAGGCCACCCAAACTTTCGGTAGAGAGCAGCGTCGGAGACAATTGCACGCGCGAAACACAAACTAATCAGGACGGGGCTACGGATCTGCGGTGGCCCAGGAAACTAGAAAAGGTGGAAGAAATGATGCGGGAGAAAGACTGATAGAAGCCATCGTGCATTTCGCAAGAGTTGTCGACAGACTGCGTGTACCACAAAAAAAGATGTAATTAGGATCGGAATGCGAACAGTACTGTTAGTATTGTTGTCCGTTTACTGCAGCAGTTTAAGCTTAGAGACCGACCAAGACAACGGAGTCTGATAGTATTAAGATGTAAAAAAGGGGTAGCAGCTAGAAACATATGTCCTATTGCTTCAATAAAGTGTATAATTAGGTCGGGTATCGATTTGCATAATCAGTAGATATTTAGGGAGTCTGGCTTTAACTAGTACAGACTAGCTTGCTCACAGCCTAATGTCAAACTGGTGGCTTGTTCTTGATTCGCCTTCAGTGAGCGCGATAAGTGAGCGCAATAAATCTCTTGCCAAAGGTGACTGTGATTGAGGTAATGAGCAGGAGCCACCTTCAGCTCTTCATGTAACTTTTGCTGTTACAAGATTTAAAAAAAATGGTGTTTGTCCCATAACATATAATGTATTTCGTTTAACCATACTTTACTCTTCTTTGTTATTCATTTTATACTTTTCGGTGTTGAGGTTCCAATTTATACATATCGTCATTTACCGAAGAAGCATAATTTTTGTGTAGAAAATCATACTAGAAAACTCATTGAATAAGAAAACTGTAGAGAAAGACTAAGTACGTTTAATACTAAGAAGATTTCTAAACTATGTTCTAAAACTACTTGCCTTGTTTTTGAGAAATTCGTATTTTCCTTCTTTGCATTCAAAAATTATATATCCCAATATTATACCAATAAGCCAAGGGGCTGCTCTGGTATGCATAGGGAAATAATAATACCAGACGTAATCCATTTGTTTATCAAAACTGAAAATATTTTGTTTTACTAGGCGGATATTGACTTTAGATTTAAATTTACGTTTCGTTTCCTTGCATAAATGCATTTAGTTCGAAAAACCACCCTATAAGAAAACAAGTAACCATTGACCAAACTGTGAGGGACCCTGTTACAAACAGAGTAAGCTTAGGCCATTTCTTCAGCGGGAGAAGCAGAAACGGTGATACGATAAATAATTGCATGTCCGCGCTTAGGTACCAGCTATGAGGAACACACTAAAATATTAAGTATTACTTTAATAGTCAATATGATTTAATTTTGTTACCATGGGTTGCCCACGACCAAAAATGTTTTGGACATATAGAAGGGCTTTCCACCAATGTACATCACAACCTTCGATTAAATGTTTTTCCATTATGTTCGGCCATAAAGGTCCCGAACCGACGTACCTTAGCAAAGTTATGTGAAATACCACCATAGCGGCTAAAACTGGTGTTAACCTGAAACCAATGATTATATCTCTGACGTAATTAGGAAAACTCCTGTAAATAAAATAACTGCGCATCTTGGCTTCCGGGTTGGAACCGCGTCATCGAGCAATGTGCAACGATTTCGCTTGTGAATTGCGGGACGGTTGCGGTTTGTGAATACTGGTTTATAACCATACTGAACGGGAAAACTGTAATATCGGTTAGGATTATTGGGATTTTAATGGGTTATTCGCTGCAACAGCTAGCAAGAAAGGTAGGGATTTTATGTTGTAAAATTGGATAATGTCCGAACCGATTAGACGCGTTAGTAGAGTGCAGTGTTCGTGTCACGCACCACTAATCAGCCTGTCCTTACAAACTTCACCTTTCTTCTTATTTATGTTTAGCACCAGTGCTGAAGACGTTTCGTGCAACCGTGGATGACACTACGTCAGCAGCACTGCCGATGAAATGGTTTCAACCTGGAAGCCAAGATTCCCATGATGTCCATGCCCTCGGAAGTGTGCAATTTAAACATTTATATTCTACTCTTACTATTTCTATTTTAAGCATCATCAGTGCCTTCAACGGCTTTCTCATTAAGCATACTTGTTGGTGACTATTTGTTTCAACATACAAAGAAGTTTACCTTAGATATCTATGAATGTAATAAAGAATAATATTAAATTTAACTCCTTTCATCACAGCACCCATGTAATTATAGGAAATCAGTAATCCAGATAGCAGCAGGAATGTATCCACAGCCAGCGTTGCTGATAGCATAAACATATTTGCTTCACCATTAACCCACTACAAAATATTAAGAAATTATAAGCCAACCATATAAAAAACTAACTAACTCTATTACGTTAAAATAATAAAATTCATTCCATATTGGAAAATTGTACTGGACACTGTATTTATGATCCAAAATAATCCACATGGTGCTTATGACACGAATTCCATGCAGACAAGTCAATTCATTGGAAACATTAGATGTTTTTAGTAACCTTTTTCCATTTGTGAAAGCTGAGAATGCGATCAACATGAAATGGGCTGGTTCTGAAAGAAAAGGGAAACATTAGTTCCATTAAGTCACAGTTCTGTAACTTACCTTTTTTCATATAATATAGAACCACATCATAAGCAGTTGAAATAATTACCAAGCATAGAATCAACCCAAATATAGATCTGCAAGATAATAAAAGAAAATCAATCAGAACCAGAGACATATATCTATTACTTGAACATACATTCCAACGATGATTGGAACATTCAGTTTAGGTTGGGAAGCTTTAGTTTGACATAATTCTTCATCAAAGGTTAAGTCGGAATCAATTTCGGCATACACCTTTGTTATTTCATCAGCTGAACAAGCATCTGGAAAACATTTAGCCAACTGAATATCAATTTTGTGATTTGAAGCTCCTGGTGCCCTTACCATGTATGGGTTCTAAAATTAAGGATTAAAAAAATTTAATTAAGATTGGTAGTTATAACATAATTGTACAACCAAATATTAGGAACACAATTAACAAGGACCTTACTTTTGTGTTAATTTAATGGTTGTTGGGTTGGTCAACATAGATAATGTTGGTATACGACAAAATGCGTGTTTGTATCCACTTACCAAAACAGAACGCTTCTGGATGTGCTCAGAACTCATGTCAATAGATGTGCTTCCAATACAATATTTCCCAATTATTTTAGACTCATTGTGATGTTGTTCAATGTCCAAGCACTCATCGAAAGATCCTAAACCAACTACGTTTCCGTCTAATATTCCTGATGGAGTAAGTTTAGCTCCAGCGTCGAACACTAAAACAAAGAACGATATTTGTAAAAAAAAAGGTCAAGTTTCCTCGTGTCTAATTATTTGTATATTTAAGGGGGGACGGTTCAATCGGGTTTTAAATCTAAATTTAATACTTCACCAAACAAATTGACTATACTTACTTTTTAAAGCCCATTGTTCTCTCAATTTGATACCTTGAAGGTATTGCGAGAAGTGTTCCTTACAACGAAAAGATATCTCACTGTCATTACTTTTTAGATATTTTTCTACGTTTGTGAAATTTGTATGCCAATGATATTCTAAACCATTGGTTAAATGAATTCCAGTAGAAAATTTCCAAGATAACACAAAGGTAAGCAAATGTAATAAATGAGACATTTTTATCTGTTGATGAATGGATCTTCAGGTGAATCACACCAAATCTTTGATAGTACCTATTTCATTGCATTTGAATTGTGCCCTCGATTGAATAAATTGGTGTGTCTAACTAACTGTAGCTTGTGCTGTAACAAAAATAATAGTAGAGGTTTCGCAAGCAACTAAATCAAAAGTTCGTATGTACTGAAACTTAAAAAATCAATCATCATCATCATTATCATCATAATCTATCCTCATATACCCGAAGATGTCGAGATCTTTCATTCCAGGTAAGCTCTTCGCTTGTGTAGTATGAGGTAGTGGGTCTTTTGACTTTTAAACTACTGCGCTCCTGAATCTTATGCCACCCTTCATGCCATTCATTCATAGCCATTCACACGTGTTTATTTGTATGTTAATGTTGTGTGTGGCTTTGTTACTTGTGTTGGTCAACCAGTAATCAAAGCAAGCGCCGTTAATTGTAACCCAACGTCAAATGGTTACCGAGTTCGATACCGATCCACAGAATTGCAGAAACATTTTAGGCTTCTTCCGGGATTCGAACCGAGGATTCACGCATTGTGAGTCTTACCTCTAACACTGGACCACTCGGACAGTGTCGCCTTTGTCGCGCTTGGACCAAGATGGGAGCTGCTTATTCCCCCGCGGGCTGAGAATTGGTCCCTGTGGTACCAGTGAATATAGTCACTGGTCAAACTTTTCCAAAAGCTAAAGCTGCTTCTACCAGTTGTGGTACTTGCAGTACCAAGTAGTGGCCAACTTAACTTAACAGCCCAGATAGTTCGGTAGCTGGTCTGATCTTGAGTTATTAGGATATTAATTTGCGATGCGATTTACACGTGTATTTATAGAAATCGTTTCAAATTGTTCAGGCGTATAGATTTTGCAAAACGGCATTGATCTTTACTAGAAAAATAAATTATATTCAACAAAATTTTGATGCGTAAGTTGATTGACTGTGTAAGTGTGGCAACGTCGGAATCAGCTAAACGATTGTAACTAACCTATGGATCAGAGAAGCGCATTAATTTGTTTATTTGTTCAGGATTTTTTATTTGCTGAAGATGGAAACCTAGAATAAACCATAATACCGGAAAAATTGGACAATTTTGCAGATCAGACAGTACCAAGAATGCGGTGTGGCGTGGGCAATTTAGAATGCACCCTCTACATTTTCCTTTCTGTGAAGTAAAACTGTTCAATGTTTTCTTTTTTAGATCTATGCGTTTTTTTAAAGGTATATGTTTTCATTACTATTTATTATTTTAGTACAGTCTTTAGTACCCTAGAAACATGCCGCAAATGGTGCATTCCATTTTTTTTATTTTGAAAGCTTTAGCAATTTCTTGCGTGTAACCTTTCTCAATTTGCTTACTGAACACCAAACGGTATATGCGAATCGGAACGCGGCGGTCTCAGTCGTACTGTAGCACCTCAACTCGGGCTCAACAAGGCTTTGCTTTGGGTTGCTAAAAGCACCTGTTAATAATTTTTGTACATTTGCTGCCAGTTTACCGAAGATTCCTCAAATAGCCTTTGACAATTTTGGAACAAGAAAATTTCTTAGTTTATTATTCTATTTTCATGGTTTTTCTTATTCTTAGTAAAACCACGCCATATACCATAATTATTATGATCATGGGTGATGAGAAATATTCCGTATGGCGTCAGCCATGGCCTTACTGGTTGTTCTTCGACCTTTTCTTGCCAATTATGCTGAATTTTTACCTTCCTCGCTAAACGAAATATAGCCATAGAGGAAGGTATTGTGATTGTCAGGTTGGAATTGGAGTAAATACGTTCATTTAGCAAAGTTTTCTTCGCTTGAGTTTTTTGGCCGATATACCAGTTATGCCTAACAGAAAGATACGTTTATGCCAAACATTTTGACTAAGAGGCAAGTTTTAGGACTTTGGGAAACCGATAAGACGTACACTGCAAAGGTGTCTGTGTGTGCGTCTGTGTAGACTTTACAGTTCAGACGCCAAAACGCAGAAAACCCATATTTGGCTCTAAGATATAGGATGACACCGCAAGAAAATGACGTTGGTCCGCCCAAAAAAGAGAAGAAGGAAGGGGTGCTCTATGTCAAAATAAACGCGCTCAAAAAAATAACCTTTTGTTCCTATTCTACGCATATCGAATAGCCGATCTGCGCAAACGCGATCTCCCTATCACCCCCCATTGCCCTCACCATCGATATTTTTTAAATGACAATAACAACAAATTTCCATTGAGAAAACATCAATGAGAGGTTTCCTTTCAGTAGTTTACCTGAACAGATTATTTACCATATTCATAGCAATTATGCACCAGAAGTTCGTAAATTTTTGAATATATAGAATTCGTTCTGAAGGGACACTGCAGGGTGGTAAAAAGATCGGGCTTAGGCAGATCGGCTATTCGACATGTGTAAAATACGAATCTAACATTCATTTCCAAGCGCATCTATTTTGAAGTAAGCACCATTTGTTAAGCAGTCGAGTGGTTTTATGATATTTTGTGTTTTCTAGTTGCAACCAATATTTATCTCTTGAAATAACAAAATCTATTTCATAGTTTGGTGTTTTTTGGCAATTACTCAATTATTCTGTTTAGGTAAACGACCAAAAGGAAACTTCCAAGTGGTTTTTTCCTAATAAAAAAAGATTTTTCTTGTGATTTCATATGCGAATGCCGATTTGGAAGCCGAAAGTCGTATTTTGTTAAAAACTAAAAATCGATTGTAGAAGGACAGAAGGCGGGGGAGAAATCGCGTTCGCCTAGATCGGCCATTTGACATGTGTAGAATGCTAATCTAAAATTCTTTTCCGAGCACATCTTTATTGAAGTAGAGCACGCCTCCCCTCCCCTCCATTTTTAATGCAATCGCCCGCGTTGATAATATTTTGTGTTTTCTAGTTGCAACCAATGTCTATCCATTAAAATCTCAAAATTGATTTTTTACGTCCTTTAGACCCTTGCTGATGCCCGTACTTTTGCAATCATTCAATTAAACTGTTTAGGTAAACAACCAAAAGGAAACCTCCCAGTGATGTTTTCTCAGTGGAAAGTCATTAAACATGCTCATACCGATTTTGAAGCGCATAGTCGTAAATTTAAAAAAGAACAAACATTTCGATGGTGGGGGCAATGGGGGGTGATAGTGAGATCGTGTTTGCGCAGATCGGCTATTCGACATGTGCAAAATACAAATTTGAGGTTCTTTTTCAAGGGCGTCTATTTTGACATAGAGCACTCCTCCCTTACCCTCCCTCTTTTTTTGGCGGACCTTCTTGCGGTGTCATCCTATTGCAATTATCAATCTTTGAGACAAATTTGTTTCTTTTTGCGTTAAGACGTCTGAATTGTAATTTGTATACAGACACACAGTCGGGCACACACACAGACACGTACAAAGACAGACTTACACACACAGAGACACCTATGCAGCGTCTGTTTTATCGGTTTCTTGAGGCTTTAAGACCTGCTTGTTTTTCAAAATGTTTAGGTAAAAAATGTTTGACATAAAAGTACCTTTTTTTTTCATAACTCGTATATCTGCCAGTAAACTCAAATACACAATACTTTCCTCTATAGCTATTCTTCGTACAGCGAAAAAAGTAATTCAGAAAAAAACATGTTTGCTTGATTTGAACTGGGGCCGTCAGATTACAAGCGCACGCCTTTGCCGCTCAACCAACACATCGTTTAAAATTTGTTTTCATTATGTTAGTGAAAAAGGTCACAGTTGTTAACTGACATTTATCATGCACGTTTATAAAATTAAAATAATAAATATTAATAATAATTTACAATGCTTACTTGCTAATTGATTTAAAATGTTTATAGGCAATTACGGTAAAATCATAAACATGGCAACTATGCACAATTTCCAAGCTAATCATCGACATACCGCGCTTGTTTCATAGGCAACTGCGAGCTATTTTGATTGTTCTGTATCATTATAACCCCCTTAAACAATAATACTAGTGAGACCCCAGCGCACAATGCACTGACAGACTCGCGTTGGCCGACCCGTCTAAATGCGTCACGTGATGCATTAGTTCCAATAATGAGACGCGGCGGTCTTGCAGATGGCGCCCCAAGTGACGCGCGTCTAGCCGACCTTCATATATATGTATTGTAAATTAAAATAATTATTATAGAACAATCGACGTAGAATAAAAATATAAAAATGTTTCATGTTCCATCTGAGGATAGCGACCTTTCATTGAAAAAAAATGGTCCTAATTGGTAGCCGCTGGAGGAACCGGAGAAGAAACCCTTTGAGCTTTTATATATGTATGGATTTATTCCAAATACAATATAAGAATTATTTTTGTGCCACGGTGTACATGGTTAAGAGATTTAAAAACTTTTTCTTCGTTATCATATCTGTTTTCAAAAACGGAACTAAGCTATTAAAAAACTGTAAAGTATTACACGTATGTAAAGTAAAAAAAAAATGTTAAATCGCACAAATTTTACCTAAAAATCATGATTTTCTTTATTTAAAATAAAGTTGTAAAACGATTTTGTTTTCATTGCCCGCAATAGCAATAATTTATACATAACCCACTTTACATGCAACTTTTATCAGTTTGAAAGGTTTAAACGTGCAAAATAACTTTCCCGTTATAAAATTTTGACTAAGTAAAGACACGTAGCAAGTTCTTGATCGCATATTCTTTCAAACATTTTGCAGTTTATAAATAACAATACATTTCTAAATACTATTTAAATTGTTACAAGGCGAATTCGCAGCTGAGTGAAAACCGACTTTTCACTACTTTATTTATTATTATAAAATATTTAAGAGAAGTGATTAAAATTTGAAACAATTATTAACTTCAACGAGTTGAAGTAAATAATTGTTTTATTTGCAATACATTAATATGAAGTTGAATGAAGTAAATCTAGAATTTATTAATAAATGTTAACTACTTACTTTTTTAAACAATTTCACAAAAGCCGCTTATTTAATGAAGGGTCGCACATCAACTAAATTTGAAGACAAAAATTAACAATATCTGTAACACACTTAAGACTTTCTAAAAATCTAAAGAAATGGTTGCTTAAAAATTGAAGCTTATATTAACACAAAGTTGTTTATATGTTAAAAGGATATAAAATATTAGAAATCAGGCGTGGGTGTACTACAGGCTAGTGACACTCGATTATCGGCATTCGTATTTTTCAAGGTGTACATTACGTCAACCACCAATTACAACTAAAACACGTTTTTCGTCATTTATTTTAACATTTGTGTGAATGTTGATAATTCTGGTGCGCGGTCATTTTGCTTAGAGCGCTTCACGGTGCGGTTCCTAAATTTACCTGTTTATGACTAGGAATTTTAAAAGCCTTCAGTGGAACTAAACATAATCATGACTTGTAAAACAATTTAAAATGCCCACAATAGAAAAGATAATTACAGCAATTTTAGTAATAGACTTGCGTTATATAACGCCATAACACATGGATCTTTGGATAAAACACGTTTAAAAATTGCTAATTGATTTTTACTTTGCTATAGATACGTTTAATGTAGTGAAAAAAAATCCGTTTTGTTATTTTTACATAAATACACCTTTTGGGCCTAAGGAAGACCCAAAAACCTAGCTTTTAACCATTTCTGTTTGCATGTTTGTTTGTGCAGGGCCGTCCTAAGAAATTTAGAGCCCCTGGACTAAGAATTCGTAGCGCCCTAACAGTAGATTTAACAGTTAACGGCTAGTGATGAGCATAATCGAATGATTGTCATAATCGAATAATTGCCACTCGAATGAATTTAATAAGCGAATGATTCATTTGAATAAATTCATTCGGATACTTCTATCCGGTAAAAAGTAGTAAAAACGCTCTCCGATTGCTTCTCAAAAGTTTCTATGAAGGAATTCTCGTTCTCTTCGTTTTTCCTCGAACTGCTCGCAAAAAACGTAAACCTTCAGCTTTGAATAATATTTTTTTTTTATTTCACCAAATTTCATTGGTAATTCAGGCCTGTTTTTTGGGTAATATTTCTATAAACCGCGAAACTGGCGAAAACCGTCTTTGTGCAATTGCATTATAGAAATTTTGTTTCTATTCGTGTATTTCCATTATAATACCCCGACAGGTAGTGTCATCGTATCATGTATTTGCATTGAGCATTTACAGTTGGCTATTGTACGGGGTATCGCATCGACGCTCGCTTTCGAAATGGACAAAACCAAATATTTTTAGATTGTAAAAACATTCGAATGAATTTCTGTAACCTCTCGAGATATTTTGATAATCGAATGGTACGATTACAATTTTTGTTTGAAATATCCCATTACTTTATAACAGCACTTGAACACAAATAAAACTAGATCAGACATGCAGGCAAACCACGTAACGCCCTCCATAAAGTTTTGAAGTTAAAATCTGACATATTTTAAACAATGTACGGAAAACAATCACAAATAAGTAAAACATCGTGTGTTCGAAACAAAAAGCTGCCGGGTAACCGCAACGGGACCTTCCCCGCATCTGCTGAATTTTTTTAACTAATAATTTTTTGGAAATTTTCAAATTTTGTGTTGAAAAAATATGAAAATATCAAAAATTTTTAAGTTAGGAGAAAAACGTCTTTTTTGGAAATTAAAACGAAAATTAAAGGTTTTTGAAAATTGTTGAAAAATCTGAAATTTTCAAGTAAGAATTTTTAAAATTTTCATCAATTTACATTTTTGGAAATATTGAAAATTTCTAATAGCTTTACAATTTTTTAAAAATTTAGAAAACTTTTGCAAATTCTTAAAATTTGGAAAATTATGAAATTTTCAATTTTTATGAAATTCTAAAAATTTTTATTAAAATCTTTGAAAATTATCATATTTTCGAAAATTGTTCATATATACAGAGTGGCTAGGAAAACCCCGGCCACTTTTCTTGCAGCGGTCAAGAGATGGCGCTTTAGTAAAGAAAAATTAAATTAAAATACTGGCAACAACGCAGAATCCAAGACGTTTTAGTTGTTTTGATTTAATATGAGGCGTATTTAATAACTAAGACGTCTTGGATTCTGCGTTGTTGCCAGTATTTTAATTTAATTTTTCTTTACTAAAGCGCCATCTCTTGACCGCCGCAAGAAAAGTGGCCGGGGTTTTCCTAGCCAGAGTGTACGTATATGATTATTACGAAAATTTTGAAGTTGGAAAATTGAAATATTTTTTTTACAGTATTGAATATTCTGGAAAATGGTTAAAAATTTCACATTTTTCAACTTTCAAAAATATTTTCTAAAATTATTGAAAATTAACATTTTTGAAAATTTTAAAACTTTGAAAATGGTTTGACTTGAAATTTTAGAACATTTTTGATATTGTTTGGAAATGATAATAATTTCAAAGGACCCACAGGACCTCTCCGCATTTACCAACATTATTTAAATTTAAAAGTCTTTTAAAAACTTTGAAATATTAAATGTCAAAAGTCAAAAGAATACAAAAATTTCAAAAAATTTTAGTCAAGTGATAAAAATCTTTTATGCAAATTAAAAAAAAATTAAACTGTTATGCAAATTTTTGAAAGTTTTAGTTTTAGTCAATGTTATTCATTTTGAAGGTTTGTGAGAAATCTGAAGTTTTAAAATAATTTTAAAATGTTACTTTAGAACCAAGGGTAGTAAACTTTATGGAATAACCTGTGTTTATAATGTCAATCAGATAAAACCTGTGGTAATTTTAAAAATAATAAAGAATAAACAACTGTTGATAGCTGCCTTGTTTCGTATCAACTTACCTGTCGATTCTTGTTAGTTGTACTAGCTCGTGTAATTGTATCGTACACTTTTAATATTAATCAATATTTCTACTCGTATTTTTAATCTTAAATGTTAGAACTAATTCAAACTTATAACAATAAACTATAAAGCTTAATACCGTTGAACCAATAAAGCAACACTGTTCTTGAAAAAACGTGCGGCTCTTAAACGATTTTCAAGTTGCTTAGTGTAATTACATCATCTTGGGTTTTAGCTATTATATTGCAGTAAACACAATACAATAACTATGCGCAAATTAATGTTAGAGCAATGTAGTTATTCAAATAGTCAAGGAACTTTTAACCTTGTAATTTAAACTGACGCATGTGACTACAGAATTTTTCGTTTTACAAATTTATATTTAACCGGCTTTGAAAAGGGTGCTAAAATCAGACTGATTTTTACGTTCCTTGCTAGAGGCAGGTATTGTATTCATCAAAATTTCAAAAATTAAGATTTTGATGGAAACGTGTGTGTTAAGGGCCGAGAATACCGAATAACTCGGTTTCGCTGTGGTAGAAAATACTGAAAATCAAAAGCTTTCAAAATTTTGTAATTTTTATTTTTCCAAAAATTTTAGTTATTAAAAATTTTCAAAAATATTGAAATTTCTTGAAAATTATCAAAAATTTTCAAAACATCAAAATTTTTGCGCTTCTAAAAATGTTCTAATTTTTACACATTTTTGAAATACATGATTTTTAACGACCATCAAACATTTTAAAGTATTTAATTTTCTAACCTTTTTCAATATTTTAAAAACTCCATAGACTTGTAAAAACTTAAATTTTGGCGGCTGCCTGACAGTGTTTTTATTTATATAAATATATTCTATGTTTTCTTACTTCCAATTGATATTTTAAACCAATGCAATAGTTAAAAGGTGTATTTTTAATACTAACTAGCCGTTACGCATGATGTATGACGTCGGGGAAAACTTTGTCGGGTGACTCCTATTAGTATTTCCAGGAAAAAAGTTCAAAATAACACGTGCCCGAAAATTAGTAATAGGATATTTTGAATGAAAATAATCGAACAAATCGATTATCGAAATATCTCGAGAGGATACAGAAAATCATTCGAATTATTTCATATTGGTCTTACTTTCTAGTTATTAATTGTTATTACACGTTTTGTTTGTTATAATTTTTTAATATTTACTTAAAACAGTGTCCGCTAGAAATTTCTTTTCGTGATAGAGGATAGACACATTGCCCGATAGTTGTTGCAATCGTTTTAGTATTGGGACGATAATGTTCTCCTCCTAGTCATTTGGTATTTTGTTTCCTTCCCAAGCTAATTGACATAAATCTTTTACCCATTTATAAAGCTGTTCTTCTCCATATCTGATCATTTCTCCCTGCTGCTTCGCCCAGTTTGATCTGCTCCAACTTCTTCTATCTTAATGTTGTTTTCTTCAGCTTCATTTTCAAGTAATTTTTTGTTTTGTAAAGTTTCAGCTCTTAGTCTTCTTTCTTCTCCTCTTAATACGTTGTCGTCCTTAAATTTTTGTACGTAATGCTTTGTAGAATTTTCGTTTCTTCTGTTTCTATGACTTCTTGGTTATTTGTTATGTCCCACACTGGTTTCCCAAATTTTCCTCGTAGATCTTTTATAATTTTCCAGAAACCGCTTTCATTATTTTCGTCATATTTTTGTTTTAGGTCTCTACCGAATTCTTAGTGACTGTTCTGCTTTGCTTCCAACGCCGCTTCTTCGGCTTCGTTCGACTTTCTGCGTATTGTTGTCGGTCTTCCTCTGAATGTAGTTCTTCCAGGCTCTTTTCTTTGCTTTTACTTTTTCCTAAACTTTGGTGGTGTACTATTTTGTTCTTTTGTGGTTTTCTTTCATTGTCATTTTTCCACATACTCTTTGTGACTGTTGTAATATTTTTTTCTTCATTTTATTTAATTTCTTCCAAAATCTCCAGTTTTCTTCTTCGGCTTGTTCCTCTCTTTTCGTTTCTTGGAGAGCTGCGTCTAAAGTGTCTCAATTATCTTGGGCTACTTTAGGATTCCTCAGTTCGTTTGTTTTATTTTTCTCATATTGCCTAGGTTTCGGTGGTTTCGTGCTATAAAATCTTGTGTCGGCTATGAGTAGTTTATGGTCCGAGTGTAGTTCTGCTCCTAGTATTACTATTATATCTAAGATTGCACAGCCGAGTCAACGCAGCACCTCGTGCTCTCGGAATGGCACGCAAATAGGTGGTCCCGGGTGTCGCATTAACAACGCGGCAGTCGTTAAAGGGGTTGGAATCCCCCTCAAAATATAGATGGATAAACAAATGGACGAGCGAATGTAGTGCCAAGGGTTTGGCGTAAGCTGAGGCGGCATATTGGTTAAAGGCTCTATAGCCCCGCTACCCTCCTGAACATAGCAACAAGCCAAACCCGGAGTTAATGGGACTACCTCTACACCGGTCTGGTAGTGAGGATAATGATTAAGCAGAAGAAGAATTTAAGACTGCATATTTTGTTTCAACATTGTGATTGTATGTTATGTAGTTTATAACGCTATTGCCTGGTCTTCCTTCAAATGTGATCTTGTGTATTGTCTTACGATTGAACATACTATTTTCTACCAATACTTGGTTTTAACACAGAATCTTTTCATTCTTCTTCCATTTGTATTGAGTGTGATTTCTCTTCCATGTTTACCGATAATACCGTGCCCTCTATGTTGCGGGTTCCCTATTCGTGCGTTCCAGTCTCCATTTATTAAAGTGTGCTTACTTCTTTTTTTTGCGCTGCCTATTTGTTTCTGTAGTTCATCATAGAAGTCGTGTAGTTTTTGTGCATTTGAGCCTTCTACTAGGGCGTTTATTTGTATTATTGTTGTTTCTTCATTTAGGCGGAGGTCGATATACATTATCCTTGAGTTTACCGGTTTCCATTATATTAACTGTTGAGTCAATCTAGCATTCAGGATTACTCCCACCTCTTTTCTTCCCCGTATTTCCGAGCCCGAGTGGAAAAGTTGGTATCCTCTCGCTAGCATCGGTGTTCCGCTACCTTTCTGTTTTGTTTCGCATAGACCTAGGGTTTCTAGTCTATACTTTATCCTCTCTTCTGGAAGCACTATCTCTTTCCTGTTTAGTTCTCTTATGTTCCGCGTTCCTATTTTTGTCCTTATTTCGCCGTTTTCGTTGTCAGGTGACCCGTTTACTTCCAAGGCCTTGTCTCTGAATCGCTATATCCGCCTTGTAGGTGGTTAGCTCAACGAAGGTGGGTCCCGTACCCTATGGACAACTGGACCAGGTTATATCCCCCGGTGCTGGGTCGCCAGAGTCCCGTTCGTTTTCTAGCAAGGCGTACCGAACGATTTATTCGCTTCTCGTGCAGGTGGGGTAGACATTTGGGCCAAACTTTAAGAGTCGTTGTAACATACTAAATGTCAAGAGGCCTCACAAGGCAACGGAAAACCAGCGACTTTTCCCCAGGGAAACCTCTCTGAAGAAGAAGTGCATGCACTTCTTGTGGTTCGGAGCCCAAGTTAAACTGTAGGTCCCCTATGCCTGTCTGTGCACATTATCTATCGCCGCGCACTAAACATAGACATAGGAGAGAGGCAGCCAACGCCCTGAATAGGGTATGGCATTATAAGAAGAAGAAATGTCAGTAAAATCAAAAAAAATATTGGTTTCAACTATAACTAGGATAGACCACAACATGTTTTGTTCTATTTGAATTTACTGTTCTCACTCAAATATCGGTTGGTGGCTTTGCAACTTTCCTCGCCGCACGTTAGAGAGCATTACTATTGTAATTCCCCTTTCAATGTACTAAATGTGGTTGAAAATATTTGAATTTTTCAGAATAATAAAATACATCTCTGCAATTTATAGCTATGTAAAAATTGAAAAATGGGATAATTTGCAGTTTTTCTTCTCTGGAGGGGTCGTCGCGATTACTTGATTGACGACCACCACGAACATGTTCCCCACATATTTTCACAAGTAAAGACAGTCCATTTCGAAAAAAGTTACCACAAAAGTCAATATGGTGCATTTTTCCGGACTATAATATATTGTGGATTTTTGCTAACTAATGTAATGGCCATCATTAAATTATTCGCCTCCAAAGTACGAAAAACCAAACATTTTAGAATTGCAAAATTTTTGGTTGATTTTTGTATTCTTTCGAGATTTTTCTAAAATTGAAAGATTCGATTATTTTCATAAAAATGACCCCATTACTATTAATGCTCCTGATTTTCGATAAGCCTGGTTTGATTTCTAACAAGTGCTGAATACAATCTTAAAATATCTAGCGCGAGGAAACTTTATGTACCCCGATTGCGTTTCCAATTCACGAGCGGTATACTATTTCATTTCACGAACAGCGTATTAAATTGTTGTTTTAATTTTATTTTTAAAACTATCAAATGGCAATAAATTTTAATGTTTATTACATTCTTGAACGAAGCACGTAATATATTTACAATTATTTAAAAAAACGTGATGCAGGACGCTTACTTTGTCATCTATCATACCGGGTGGGTCAAAAAACACATACTTTTTAAAAGCTGATTACTATCTACTGTGTACAGATATCAACTCGAAATTTTACGTGGATACAGAAAAAACACCGTAATTAATGGATTAAAAATATCAAAGCCACATTTAAAAAAACAAATGAACAGTGAATAGTTATTAGTTTCCAAACAAGATGTTTTTTTGTGCTACCCAATATTTATTTCAAGACGATGCTATAAGCGTGACTAATAATAAAATTATTATTTATGCTAAATAAAACATACCTAGTAAACTTTATGTTCATGCAAACTTTTGAAATTACTTAAACGTTTCAGTAATAAAATTTGATACTGTTTCGTCACGATTTTACTACATTACAGTGTTGTCATCCGCGTTCAATAATATAAAAAGCGGCCAATTTTTTCAGTCGTCAGTCCACCATGAACATTCTACTACTTTTCATCTTTGGTTGTGCTTGCGGTAAAATTTTCTGTATTATATATTCTACAAAAGCTTTAATATATTTTTTTATTCAACAGCAACGGCGCTACCCCAAGAATACACCAGCTTGGACGATGAAGAATTTGAAGGAAGAATTGTTGAGGGAAATAATGCGAAACGACGTAGGTTCCGTTACATGGTATCCGTCCAACTTGAAGGAAAACATCTGTGCGGTGCTTCCATTATTTCTCAAACGTGGCTGGTATCTGCAGCTCATTGTTATTACGATGAATTAAGAAATACCGCTAAAAATTCACAGTTTGTAGCTGTAGCTGGATTGCTTAGACTATCTGAAAATCACCAAGACATCCAAACAATTCCCATCGAAGAAATTATCATCCATCCCGAATATGATAATCGTAAGTAAAATATAAAATCAATCTTTAATATTTAATTAACAAACAACCTTTTTTATGATATTATGATATATTGAATTCTGGAATATCCAACGTTACCGTAAAGAGCATGCTTGTGGTTATTCTAACTTTAAAATTTATTGTTTAAGAGTATTACCGCAATGACATAGCATTGCTGAAGCTAAAACTTCCTCTGAAGTTTAGTAAAGCAGTTAAACGAATCAATTTACCTCAGCCAAACACAGATTACGTTGGAAAAGTTGTGGTTGCAGGTTGGGGTTATACGAGCCAAGATCCCCCGATTGAAGCAAATAGACTGCAATACCTTGAAATGGATTTAATAAATAACAAAGGTACGTAACGATGTAATATTGTCATTTTCAACTGTCTAAGCGGAATAGAGACGTATACATTTTTTCTGCAGTTTATAAATCCTACCATTAACGTTTACGCACATGATGTAATAATCAATGTTCTTACAGAGTGCAACCAAATTTTGGCTACTGCCCCTGATTCTAACACAACTTACCCGTTCCTAGTGAGAAATACAAAGTTATGCGCTTTGCCCTATGAAGTAAGCGAAAGTGCTTGTCACGGAGATGGTGGTGGTCCGCTCGTCCAGAATAATGTTTTGGTGGGTATTGTGCATGGCGGCGACCGTGCCTGTACAACGAAACTAGATACACACTATCCCAGCATTTTTACCCGAGTGAGTGCATTTATTGACTTTATTAACGAATATGTGAAGGATTTACCTAAAGAGGCGTGTTGAAGAAGAAGCAATCTAAAGTGTCAGTACGTAAAATAAATAAAGAAGACTACATAAAGATCTAACTTAGTTTAATTGTCACTTTTAAAATAATTTGATTTATACAAATTGCCACAATATAACTGATATCTAAATAATCTAGGAAGCAGTCATATTGTATTCATCAGTTTTTTAATAACAAATCTTTAGTTGACTTATCAAACCACAGTCTTGTAATTTGGTTAAAATACTAGTACACTTTAACATGTTTCGCAGAAAAATAAAAATAAAATTTTAACAAATAACGCATTTTTCATTTAAACCTTTTTGTTGTGTTGCGAGCAGTGTTGCAACTTCATCCAGTCCGTGTTTCTTAGCCCAATCTAAAGCCGATAACCATTTTTGTCTTTCATTCTGATGTCGGCGCCGTTTTCCAAAAGTGCACAAACAGTAGCTACATCGCCTTTTTGCGCTGCACTAACCAAAGCGGTTTTACCATCTTTACCGCTTGCATTTATGTTCGCTCTTTTGTCCAGGAGTAATTTCACGACTTCTGCGTGACCTCCAAACCAAAAGTCGCCCAAAGTAGTGCAGTATCATCTTCATTATCTTCTGCCTCTATGTTGGCACCATGCGACAATAGTAAACTAACTATGTCTTTGTGACCAAAACGCGCACCCTGTATTAAAGCAGTTCTTCCATGTTCATCTTTCCGTTCAATTTTTGCTCCTCTAAATAACAGCATTTCTGCAATGTCTTTCTGTCCAAGCGAAGCTGCTAACTGCAGTGCAGTCAACCCAGCCTTAGATTGTGTTTCCACATCCGCCCCTTTCAGCAAAAGTAAGGTAGCTATGGAAGTTTGACCGCTTACTATTGCATATATTAACGGCGTGTTATTGTGAACATCTTTTTCGTCCAATTTTATTTCACTTTCCGGAAGTAGCTTTACTGTTTCGGTAAAATCCTTAACAACTGCATGATGTAATACGCTGAATTGGGAACCATCTTTGGCTTCCTTATCTGCACCATTTGCTAACATTGAATTTGCAACATTCATGTGATCGTTATTTAAAGCCCAAAGCAACGCATTCATTCCTTTGCAATCTTTTACTTCCTTGTCTGCCCCTATAGATACAAGTACTGATACTGCATCTACATGACCTTGCTGTGCAGCACAAATCAATGCTGTTTGGCCTTGAATGTCTTTTACTTCCACATTTGCTCCTTCGCGTAATAATAGGTCCGTTGCGAGTGCACTACCATGCCATGCTGCCCAGTGTAACGCAGTCCTGTTTTCTTCATCTATAGCTTCTATGTCAGCTCCATAGAATATTAATTCACGTATCACGTACGTGTGACCCTTCCCCGAAGCGTATGTTAACGCAGTCTTGCCAAACTTGTCTTTTGCGTTCAATGTGGTTTCTTTGGGCACCATCATTTTTGATACATTTCTCTGTATGTTTCTGGAAACTGGGTCCAAAAGAAACCTAACAATGGCGATATGACCATTGAGCGCTGCCCAATGGAATATACTTTTATCTTCGTTATCTTTTGCCTCTACACATGCTCCTGCTGATAACAACAGCTTCACTAAATCAATATGGCCCCGTTGTGCAGCGCAAAGCAGAGGAGTTTTGCCATATACATTTTTTGTTTCCAAGTTTGAGGTTTTCGTAACAAGCAGATCCATTATGCTATTATGACCATAACAAGCTGCCCAATGAAGACCGCCCATGGCTTCGTTGTCCATTGTTTCTATATCAGCGCCGTTTAATAACAACACGTTGAATATATCTATACGACCTTCGATTATTGCCAATAGCAGAGCTGACTTTCCGTCGTTGTCTTTTGCTTCTAAAGATACACCTTTAGACAACAGAAGTTTAACTGTAGATGGTTTATTTTCAACAACTGCCCAATGCTACTTACCGTCATTGTCTCTCGTTTCTATGTTTGCACCTTTAGATATTAAAAAAGTTATGGTATCGTTTTCGCCATTTTGTACAACGCACATTAAGGGCGTCTTGCCGCTCTTATTTTTTTCTTCTAAACTTGCTCCTTGAGATACCAATAATTCCACTACTTCTCTATGGCCGTTCCATGCAGCCCAATGAAGTGCAGTTTCGCCATCGTTACTTGTTGCATCGATATTGGCACCACTGGACAGTAAAGCTGTTAGTATATTTGAGTAGCCTAAACGTGCTGCATATATTAATGCTGCATTGCCGTGCTCATCTTGGGCTTCCAAATTTGACCCATTTGTTAAAAGCAATTCTATTACATCTACGTGCTCCTTAATAGTCGCCAAAACTAGCGCACTTTTGTCAGTTGCATCTTGTGCTTCGATGTCCCCCCCCGAGCCAAAAGAAATTCGACAGCTTCTCTGTTACCATTTTCTGCAGCATAAAGTAAAGGCGTTTTACCAAATTTGTTTTTTGCTTCTAAATTTGCTCCGCTCAATATGAGTGTTTCTGCTGTCACCATACGAGATTTATGTGCCGCCCAATGCAGCGAAGTCATATTCACATCGTCAGTGGCATTTACATTAGCACCACTTTTCAAAAGTTCTATTGCCGCCTTTATATGGCCTTCATATGCTGCAAAATGGAATGGTGTGCTTCCTCCTGCATCTCTCGCTTCGATGTTTGCTCCATTGGATAATAGCACTCTTATAGTTTCTGTGTGGCCACTAGCTGCAGCGCGATGTAACGCCGTCATCCTTTCATCGTCTATTGTTTCTACATTTGCTCCGCTGGACAACAAAAACGCTACTGTACCTGAATGACCATTCTCTGCGGCATTTAGTAAGGGGTAATTTTCATAAATGTTTTTAGAGTTTAAATCCGCTCCTTTGAATAGCAATAATTGCGCTGTTTCTGTCTGACCATTCAATGCAGCCCAATGAAATGCGCTCATATTTTCATGATCCTTTTCGTAAACATTTGCACCGTTTGACAGCAATAAACCTACTGCACCTGTACAGCGGTTAAGTGCTGCAGCTATTAAAGCCGTCATACCGATTTTGTTATATGCTTCAATATTTGCTCCTCTTAATAACAGCAATTCCACTATGGTTGTGTGACCATTCCAAGCCGCACAGTACAGCGCGTTACAGTCTTCCTGACCTTTGGCTTCCAGATCTGCCCCCTTCGACAACAGCAAGGCAGCTACATCCACGTGACCGTTATAAACCGCACGAATTAATGGTGTATGGGTGAGATTATCTTTAATTTCCAAACATGCACACCTTTTCGTAGAACTAGATCTACTGTTTCTGTGTGACCGTGCCAAGCTGCCCAGCTAAGACCAGTCATGCTTTCCTTATCTTGGATTTCTATGTCCACCCCTTTATGAAGCAGTAAATCTACTGTATCAGTACAGCAGCTGCTTGCAGCAGTTATTAAAACAGATCTACCATATATATCTTTGCCATCAAATCTTACCCCATTAACCAGCAGTAATTTCACTATGTCTTGATGGCCATTCCAAGCTGCAAAATGTAACGCACTCATGTTTTCGTCATTGACTGCTTCAATGTTTGCTCCTTTTGATAGTAGAAGTTTAACTAAAGCTTTATGACCGTTTTGGGCAGCAGCTATTAAAGCTGTTCTGTTTCGTTCAACTTTTGCTTCCAGGTTTGCACCTTTGTCCAAGAGAAAAATTATTGTTTCTTCGTGTCTATTATATGCGGCCATTATTAACGCTGTTCTGTTAAACTTATCTTTTACCTCTAGTTTTGATCCATTAGCCAGTAAAGCCTTGACAGTATTGGTGTGGCCGTTCCACGATGCCATATGTAAGGCTGTTAATTTTGAATCATCTGTTGCTTCTATGTTTGCTTTTATAAAATATAAAGGTATGGTATTTAAGTTTTCTTTATTTTTCGTGTTAGTTTTAGAAAACAAAAGTAAATTGACAATTTCAGTTTGACCTTCATGAGCTGCAACATGAAGAACTGTTCTTCCATTCATTTCTTTAATTTCCAAATCTGGGTTGTGACACAGAAATAATTTTAAAGCATCAGCAAATCCAAGTCTAGCAATGTTGTGTAACAATGCAATACCACTGTCGTCCTTCCATGACGCCACCTCCGATAAGCTGGAAGTGGAGCAGCCGTCACTTTGCAGTAGCAAATTTAAAATTTCCATTTGCTTGTAATCAACGCAGTAGTGCAGGGGAGTTTTACCCCGGACACCCTGTACGGCAACGCTTGCTTTATTTTCCAGTAAGATAGATACAATTTCGTTGCAGTCCTTATCTTCTGCTACGATTGCTGCAAGGTGTAGAGCGGTTCTACCATTACCGTCAATCGCATCAACTTCTACTTGCTTATGCAGCAATAGATTGGCAATGCTTGAGTACCCTTTTATGGTCGCCCAGTGCAAAGGCGTGTAACCGTTACTATCTTTGATATTACCATCTGCCCCTTTTTCCAATAGGAGCTTTGTCATGATAACACGACCATACATAACTGCAGCATGCAATACTGTGCAGCCAATCAAATCAACTTCGTTGATATTGGGTTCGTTCTCAATTAGAAAAGCCAAATTCCTTATATTTCCATTTACAGCAAGATGACGTAAGTAACTTGTGCCATTTTGCTGAGCTATGGTGCCTTGCAAATAGAACATTGATTGTAGATGCACAAGAGCTGCATGTCTTGCGATTGCGGGAAGTAATGAAAAATAACCCAGTTTCGCCACATTTTCAAAGGTATAATCCAAATTACCTTCTTTGAAAAAACCGCAAGAATTGTTATAACGTAATTTAGAACAAATATAGTCAGCAATATTTAAGGAACCGCTAATGACAGCATAATCCAAAGGTGTAAAACCCAAAAGGTCATCCTTTTTGTTGTTTAATTTATTGTCTGGTACTAAATGTAAAATTTCTTTGGTCGCGTCTTTAGAAATCAATTGTTGTAATATTTTAACTTCTTTGTCTGTTTTAAAACTAGGTGGATGATAGACAGCCCAAGCTGCAATTAAATGAAGAAATGATCTTCCAGTTTTATCACAATCATCTAGAGCGTCAGGATTTGCAATTAAAATTTTTTTGGCCTCGCTTTTCCTATGGCCAATTATAGTCAGAAGCAAAGGACAGTCCTTTGCTAAGATTCTATCAAAAATGCTACGAACTACACTGAAAGCGGGATCAAAAATTTTCTGTGCCAACACTTTCACGGTATTTTTATAATCACTGTTGAAGTTTACGGCCAACCACTCTGCTGCAAGGTACTCGGCAAAAGTACGGTGGACAAAAGTGACATTAGATTTATTTTGTGCTACCACAATTCCATCTTTTTGCATTAGCTGAAGTGTGTTTGGAAATAATTTCAATACTTGCTCTAATTGCTCGTCGATCTGGAGTTCTTCTAAATCTTCTTTCGAAAACAAAATGCGTAAGGCGTATAGTGTCCGATATGATTTATATTGAACCAAAAAATCTTCAGAGCTGTTTCCAAATTTACTGCAAAATATTCTAATTTTTTGATTGATAAAATGTTCGTACAAATAAAGCAAATCAAAACGTTTGTTTTGAAATTGTTTGGTTTCACAAAACTTTTTGTAGTCTTCTGTAAATACTTCTGCTAATAATTTTGTCTGAAGTGGTACACCCGTGAATTCTTGATCGTTATCATTTAAATTTTCTTTGGCTGCATCTAACAACACATTAATTATACATTAAAAATAAATCTATAAGATCCTTTTCGGAAGGTGATCCAACAACAACGTTTGCAAAGTAATTTGTTAGAAACGTTTTTTGATCACGTTTGGTAAACATTTTAATATTTACTGAGAAAGTATTTAACAATTCTTCTAACTGGGTTTGATGAATAGGGCGAGTAGTTAAAAAAATGATGTACTTCGCATTGCAGATACTTTTAATCATTTGTTTTGCTTTATTTTGAGAAGGCACAGGAACTTCATCAAAACCATCGAAAATCACCAAAACTTTTTTATAGAGTAAATATTTTTTAAATATAATTTTCACCAACTCGTTATGGTTCGTTAAAATGGTATCGTAAAAATAGTTTAAATGTTTTGATGGTTCCAAATGTGCATTTTCAAACGTGCTACGTTTATAATAATCTACGTAATCTAATAAATTAATTTTTAAAACCCACCAATCAGTGGAGGCATAAAGCGCTAAGTAATCCACAAGGATAGATTTTCCCATTCCTGGACAAGCTCTTATAAGATTAACTCTATTGGGAACTTCTTTTATTATCTGGTTAACATTGGAATAACTTTGATTTCCTAAAACGGCTCTAAATTCTGTTACATTTTTTATGGTACCAAACGACTTGATCCATTAAAAGTAATTTTCGTGCACAACCAATAGATGGGTGGTTTTATTTCTAGTCACACCAAACATTTCCATTTGCTTTAAACTACGCCCGTCTTCAAAAATTTGAGCGTCATGTGAGTTGTTAGTTTGGTAAGAAACCACTCGGGAATTATCAATACGCGACTTACGTTTGTCTATAAGCAATTGGAAATGTTCCATAGACTTACATTTTATCAAAAACATCTCCTCAGTTACTTCTTGCAAAACCTCAGCTTCAAGCCAAACCTTTTCCAGATATCTCGCCACAAAAATATCGGGAAGGGGCTCGTACTTATTGCCAATATTAAAATTATTTGTTAAAATGTAAATAATATCTTTAACGCTTATAAGATGCAACATTTCATCAAGCACAAAATCCGATAATTTTATACATAACCTGCCCTGTAATTTTACAGGATGATTTAAAATTCTACATTGAAGTTTTTGATTTAAATCTCGTAGGTTAAATATCGTTTTAGGAAATTTTGTACTTGAAGATTTGCTTGCATCCGTTGTCAGTACAATAACAGGAAAATTATGTTGGAATGCTTTAATCAAGTGCAATATGTTGCTGAAATCTTCAGAACTGCCAGCTCTTACCACTAATGGTACCTGGCCGCTTTTCCATAGACACTCGTACGCGTCACAGGTTCGAATCTGCTTGGATCTTGCGACAAGTCTTAAAATTTGCTTTCGAATCATATCTGGGTGCTTATTCCATAGATTGCTGTTCTTAGGATCTTCACGATACTTGTTGATCGTGTCATAAATAAACCCGTTCAAAAATTGAAGGACAACACCATCTTCATCTATTACAATTATGGAATTATCTTCAATAATATCCCAAGTATTTAAGTGAAACAATTCAGTGAATGTAGGTTCCTCAAATTTTATCATGTATGGTTGAATAGTATGCTCGAAAAGTACCCGAAATACATGATCCTTGCAAACTGGGTAATGACCACCTAATTCACCTTTGCACCAGTCAGTGACAAACAATATAAATTTTTGTACAATTTCCGTTAGCATCCGTTTTGGAAGTTTCATGGGCTTGATAAGATTTTCTATTGCACTTTCAATAGCACCGTCTGTTTTTTCGATGTGAATTTGTTTGGTGAACAGGAAAAACTTTTCTTCCATCAAAGTTTTAACACCTTCAGCTATTTTCAAATCCAGCTTGCTATAATTTAGAAGAGAAATACTTCCGCCGGTGTCAATGAACTGATAAAGCAGCCATTTTGTATCGTAATCACATTTTTTACTAATATTCTTCAAAAAATCGCATTCTGTGGTTCCCCTGTTAGTAAAAAGAATAAACACCATTTCATCTTGATGGACCCGTAAATGATTTATGATTTCAGAATTTTTATCGCCTACATTATTGATTGCGGTTTTTATCTCTACAATAGTTTGATAGTATTTTTCGAGATAATAGCTTCCTTTTTTCTTGGTTTTAAATTCTCTAGCGGATATGTTGCTTGAGTCCATTCCATGTTTTAGTTGGATGAGGTAGGTTAGGTTCCTGTCATCTTTGGTTTTGATGCAGAAGACAAGGTCGTCAAATGCGCCGCATTTGTCGGCATTTAACACAATTCACGTGTTTTGTACGTTTTTATGTCCAGCACAGCGCAAGCTCAATAAGGCAGACATCTTGATCTCGTAATCTTTTCCGTAATCTATGGTACCATCACGAATGGCATAGCTCTGAAACATAAATAAATTTTAATGTGCAATACGAATTTAATATGTAATAGACAGAGATAGATTTTTAGGTACTAGTATCACGCATGCAATAGTACGTCTTCCAATCTAGATATTAATTTTAAACAAACAACAATGGCCAGAAAAGCAAAAAAGGAGATATGTTGTTAAGAAACATTCAGCTAAATTGTAATAAACTTAAAAAAATTGTTTTTAAAATGCCAGCAACCTAATTGTTTCTAATGGGAGAAACGGGAGCGACCGATTTGGTGTAGCGGCATAGGTGCTGGGCTCTTACCCAGTTGCCCAGCAGTCGACCTGGGCGAATAAACATCGGATGCTGCGTTGAAAGGGTTCGGACAACCGTCAAAATACTCCGATGTGAGTTGTGTTGCCCATAGCTCGTAAAACCGTCTTTCAATGTTAGTGGGCTCTAGTTTCACTTTTAATATCGGAGATTGTCTTAGTAAAAAACTTTTCTACAAATGAAGTAACCTCATTGCTGCATGACCCTTTAAGCACCACACAAGATAGAGCTAAGGAGTTTCGCCACACCTCGCCAGAGATACACAACCCTACGAAGAAGGGAAAGACAGGAGTAAACTACAAAACATTTGTTTTATATCTCCCGTTTACCAACCCCTTTCATAGACCCTACTCCGATGGTCGCGGCTCCATCGGTAACGTAGCCAAACTTCTGGCCCAATAGCACTGAACTATGGTTTTCAATGGTGGAAGCAAAATTTCATCTAGCCCAGCTAAAAATTGAACACAAATACATGAAGTTTAACCATGTGCGTATTGTCACTGGATATCGCGGATGACATTGCCAACCTAATTACAAAACCAGATAAACAACAACCTTGTACAGAACGGAAAGAAGCCATTATCAATCGAACAACTCACCCAAATTCGCAAAATCAGTTACTTTCAGGTGAAGAATTAAGCTCCCGGTTGCTACAACGCACGACACAGCTCGTCAACGACTTGGGATACGTAAAAGACCAAGTCCTCAAAGAGTTATTTTTACAGTAAATGCCAGTCACTGTAAAACAAATATTGTCCTTAACCGGTGTAGCACTATAAACCGCAGATCGGGTGTTGGAAACAAGCAACGTACTGGTTGCAACGATTCCGTGGCTGCTATAGCGAGCAAACATGATGCAATTGTAACTAAGTTTAGATAGTAGCCACACACATCGACGTCACGGCATCAAAGGTCGAAACCGTTCACGCAGCAGAACACCTGGTTTGACAAACCGCAAGATCCGTTGGTGTCACCGTTAATTTGGTAAAAAAGCAATAAAATTACCAGCGCCCGTAGTTACATGACTACAATAAAAAAAAAACAAATGAGGCACGCAGACAGTGCGGCATCCTTTGCGACATACCAATCTCACCGCCTCTTTGTAGTAGATACTGACACAAAACACATTTTTTAATCGACACAGGAGCAGACCTCGGCATTTTATCAGCGAAATTTAAAACCTGTACGTTGGACACTAATACTTCCACTTTCAATCTAGAGTCGACCGATGGGGAGAGCCAACTGAAAAGGTCGTTTACCACATAGTCAACAAAAGTTTTCTGGTGCGCTGCAAACCACGTCGCCTTACACCAAATCAACTTAATTTAGCCATGGAGTAATTTCAACAACGGTTAGCAACCGGAATTATTCGACATTTGTTCTCCTCACGGGCAAGCCTTCTGCACCTGTACTCCAAGACCAACAACACTTGGCGTCCCTGTGGTAATTACCTCAATTTAATTTCAGTCGCAATTGCTGATCCTTACCCGATTCCACACATTTAAGACTTTGTTCACAATTTCTTTGGTAAGACATTTTTTTTAATTGAGCGTACTTTCAGATATATGTTAACCCGGCAAACTGCAATAACAACACCTTTTGGATTGTTTGAGTTCATCCGAAGCCCTTTCGGCCTACGTAATGCTGCACAATCTTTTCAACGGTTTCCAGATCAAATATTCAGAGACCTGCCTTTTGTTTACATTTTGGTGCATTGATAACATTCTTATTGCCTCTGCGTCAGAGAAACAACATGTAAAACAAAAAAAAAGTGTGGTGGTTTGGTGCGAACAAAATCAGTTTTTTAAGAGTAAAATTTTGCAAGGACGGATTAGAACCGTTACGAAAAAGTAAAAGTCATCCAAGAATTCTCATTTCCGAAACGACCAAAAAGCTGCAAGCGTTTCTTGGAATGGTCAAATACTACCGGTGATAGATTCAACAGGCAGCGAACACACAGCAGCCACTTATCGGCCTCTTAAAGGACACCAAGGTGACCTGGAGTGAGCCTGGGTTATCAAGCAAAAACTCGTACATTTTTAAAATATCAAAAAATCGTTGGTAAGGAGACAGTGGGAGGTGGTACGAGGATCGATTCTTTTCCAAGCGCATATATTTTGAAGTACAGCACTTCTCCTTCTCCCCTCCTTCTCATTTTGTCACGCAGTCGCGCGGTTTTATAATATTTTTTGTTTTCCACCTGCAACCAATGTTTATCCATTATTTCATACAACCAAAAAGGAACCCCTTAGTGGTGTGTTGTTAATGAAAAAATGTTCCTATTGTCATTGTCATTTAACATGCTAACACCGATTTTGAACCCGAAAAAGCTACATTTTTGAAAAAACAAAATTGTTTGTGGGGGCAGAGGCGGGTGATAGAGATTAGGAACAAATGGTAATATTGATAAAATTCCATTCCGCTTTTCCCTCACTTTTAACCTTCCAGAACACGCACCCGGTCTCAGAGACCATCAACTATAATTTTTTTTAATATTACAGTATTCCTGTGGGTAGTGCTGCTGTACCTCACAGTACCTTTCGGTGGCATGATCGTCTTCAGTTGTGCAAGAGCGCTAATTGAATTAAGTAAGAGTTAAATTTTTGCATAACTTTACGGTCTGTATCACCGGTGCGTGTGCTCGTGTTGCTCTTTTCGTATCCGAAATTTTTCTACAAAAGGTACGAAATAGTCACTATATCAGCAATTTGAGTGCATTACTATTCATTCATTCAAGAAAAATAGAAAAACAAAGTACTTCTGTTGCGTTTGTAAGAAATACTTGTGTTTAGAACACATTCGTCCAACTTGCCAGGACTGCAGCCTCGTGGGACAACAATAGGTAGTTGATAGTTCTTGAATATTTTTTTTTGGGTTTATAGAGGCATTATTGTTAACATTTTGTGTTCTCTTGATAACATTACCTTTACTACATTACTACTATTAAGTTTTTTTTACATTAATATGTTTATTTCTTTTTATTTTCTCTCTTTTAATGTTTTGTGTTATTGAATTGATAATAAATATAAAATATTCAAATAAAAGTTAGTTTTCAATTTTTTTGCGTTGTACATTGGAGTAGTACTCCATTATAAACCTTTTAATAGTTTTCTGCACCCTCTTGGTAATAAAGTCACATACGTCATTTTTTTAAACAAATTGGTCTCTCAGACCGGTGCGTGCGCTCGTGTTACTAAATATGGTGCGTGTTGTGAAGGGTTAAGAATCTGTTAGGAATACATCATTAATGTGAAATCAATACATTATTCCTACCATTATAGTTTTGCTCTGAATGCTCCTAGGAGATCGTGTTTGGGCAAATCAACTGTTTGACCTGCGTAGAATACGAATCTAAGGTGCTTTTTAAACGTGTTTATTTTGAAATAGAGCATTTAGACCCAAAACGTTGGTTACGTACGGCGCGCTCGCCGACTACGTAATGGCGATAAGTAAATCGCTCGCGACCTCGGATCAAAAATGGTTATAACAACTTTCTTTATAGAGTTTTAAAAAATATGCAAAGAATGAAAAATATTTTTGATTAGATTTAATTGATGGGCGTCGTTAAAATCACGAAACTTCTATATCTCTAAAAAAATTGTAGCAATAAAGGCATGTCTAACATCCGAGTCTGAACTTATTTTAAAAGTTTGATACACCCCCACATTCTGAAGGTTATTGAAATTGGATCGTCCGTTATACCACCCTGTTGTAAGCAAAATTAATGCTCCTGTAAAGGTTAAACTATTTTAAGAAAGATCGTGTCTTCTAATAATGCCCCCTATTTAAATACACCTGATTTAAAACTGAACCACTCAATAAATGTATCTTAAATTAAATAATATTTAATAATTCTTACCACGGGAGTGCTACTTAAGTTTTCTTTTTTATCCATTTTTTTTTCATTTAGTTACTTTGCTTCAAGGTATCTTATACTTGTTAGTTTATCACTTCAGGTCTGTTGTAAAACTACAGAGAAATACACAATAAACTAAAGACACGTTGTGTATTTTATGGAAGATTAGATATTATTATCATGGTTATGATAAGCTTAACACGGGCGGGCGGGCTTAACTGAACAGGATGTACTGAGATAAAAACCTTAAAAACTTGAAAAATTATAAAGCTTCGAACAATTTACAATATTTTGAGAAATATGATTAAATTTTTTACATTTCCTAAAATTTTTAACATTTAAAAAATTGAGAGAAAATTTTTGGAAAAGTTGAAAATTTTGAAAGTTGTTGAAATTTTTTGAAAATTTTGAAATTTGTTGAAACATTTTAATAATTTTCAATATTTTGAAAATTTTGGGAAATTTGTGGAAATTTTGAAAATTTTTGTTTCGAAAAATTTTGAAAATTTTAAAAATTTTGAAAATGTTACAAATATTGAAATTTTTGAAAATTCTGAAAATTGTTTAAACTTTTTAAACATTTTTATCTAAAATAGATGGGTAAAAAATCATCGTGGATGACATTGGATGAATCTACACAGTAACTAAAGACTTTTGAGAGTAATATTGTTTTAAAAAAACTGTCGCGCAACCGCAACCTTCCTCGCATGTACTGAAATTTTTGAAAACTTGGAATATTTCGAAATTTTTGACGATTTGATGAAATTATAAAAATTTTTGAATTTTTTGAAAAGTTTTGTAACTCGCAGAATTATACAATTTCGAATAATTTACGAAATTTTGCGAATTATTGAAATTTTCGACAAAGTAAAATTTTTAAAAATTTTAAAAATATTTGAAAGTTGTAAAAAAATGAGAGAAAATTTTTGAAAATTATAAAGATTAACGGCATTACGGTGCCACACCGTTTAACGGCAGTTTGAGTTTATTAATTTTTTACGAGCATTTTAAAACTGTCTGAATTATCACTTACTTAGACCTTAATTCTAACACACATATAGTTTGAAT
Organism: Ctenicera cuprea; assembly: GCA_958336395.1. Taxonomy (NCBI): domain Eukaryota; kingdom Metazoa; phylum Arthropoda; class Insecta; order Coleoptera; family Elateridae; genus Ctenicera; species Ctenicera cuprea. The sequence goes on from OY284489.1 coordinate 57,146,721, forward strand.
TGCCTATTCGTACGTTACTCTGTCGCTGGGTACGTATTTATTCAAAGCCATTACTCAATTTATTTATTTGATTACCTACTTTAGATAATGTCCTATATTACCATATTATACTATCGCTCTGTTATTCTCAGTGTAGTGAACGATTCGAGCACAACGCAATAAAAATCTGCAGCGAATTTTATCCCGTTGATAAATACTTCAACACCAATCGGCAATAATATTACAACATGTTGGTATTACTTATTATAACAGCTTTAATAGCTTTTCTTACGTTTGTTTACTTGCAACTTAAAAAACCTTACCAATATTGGAAGGAGAGGGGAATACCTTATGTAAAACCATGGTTGATAGTTGGAAATATGGGACCCGTTGTGTTTAGGACGAAAGCTATGGCTTACGTGCTTCAAGATGCGTACACGAAATTTTCAGATAAACGGTAAGAGATCGTTAATCATTAGCAATCAAAATATTTTTTTTTTCGTTCACTCTTCTTCTTCTCTACTGCCGTACCCTATTCAGGGCGTTGGCTATCTCTCTCTTATGTTTGTGTTTGGTGCGCGGAGATAGATATTTTGCACAGACAGATATGGGGGACCTCCTACAGTTTAACGTGGGCTCCGAACCACTGGAAGTGCATGCACTTCTTCTCCATAAAGGTTTTCCTGGGGAAAAATCCACTTCGCTGGTTTCTTGTTCTTTTTTGTATTAGATTTATGCTATTATCAGCTAAATTTAGTTTAACCAACACAACGTTGCAGAACTACCCTCTTCTTTGAACATAATTTAATACCCTTTCATACCTTAGGGTTTTGATTATCAGGCACGTAAATCAATCCGTATTTTTCAGATATTTCGGGCTTTACACGTTTTTTAGACCAACACTTGTAATAACTGACCTAGACTTAATAAAGCGGATATGCATAAAGGACTTCGACAAATTTGCGGACCACGTTGATTTTCTTCCCGAAAATTCAGACCCTATTTGGAAAAAAGGTCTTTTCGCCAGAGAAGGTCAATATTGATAAAGGGTTTTCTTACCAGTTTATTAAAAATAATAACATTGTAGGTAAAGATTGGCACGACATGCGAACCGTCTTAAGTCCAGCCTTCACTGGCAGTAAGATGCGAGCCATGTTCTACCTCATGGTTGAATGCGCAGATGAATTTCTCAATCACTTTCAACAACAATCGGGTATTATTACCATGGATATGAGGGATACTGTTACCAGGTTTACAAACGATGTGATTGCTTCCTGTGCGTTTGGTATTAAGTGCAATTCCCTCAAACAGAGAGACAACGAATTTTTTCTAATGGGAAAAGACGCTTTTGATTTCAACGGTTTGAAATCATTGAAATTCTTTGGTGCTGCTTTCAGCCCAAAGCTTATGGAGGTATGTATACAGGATTAACAGTAAACAATTCTTAAACGTAACTTGGTTTGATTCAGTTTTTTAAGATAAGCCTTTTTGGCGAAAAAATGAAGAACTTCTTCCGTACAATTGTATGGGATACCATCAAACATCGAGAAGAAACCAAAATAATTAGACCAGACATGCTTCATCTACTTCGACAGGCACAAAAGGGATTATTGCAACACGAAGATGAATCTTCGACAGCAGATCAAGGTTTTGCTATTGGGCAGGAATATAAAATGGAAAAAACTAACGATAATAGAAAAACTGAAATAACAATGGAAGACATAACGGCACAGGCTCTTATATTTTTCGCTGGTGGATATGATACTGTTGCGTATTTATTGTGCAATCTTGCTTACGAACTAGCAGTTAATCCGGATGTACAGGAGAAGCTTATCCAAGAAGTTGATGATACTCTTCACATCTGCAATGGTAAAATTACTTACGAATCCCTATTAAAGATGAAGTACTTGGATATGGTTACTTCAGGTAAGGATAACTAGATTGGTTTGCTTGAGATTTATTTTTGTATTCAAGTTCTTCGCTTCGGGCTTACTCGTCGAAGAACGAGTTACACCCAAAACAACTTTTTATTTTTTATGGCAAACATTTTTCGCCTAACCACTTTGACAGTCCAAACGCCTTAACTCAGAAAAACTTACCAATGCTGAAAAGCTTAGTAATCGCACATGAACTCGCAACAACACGAGGTTGGTCCGCCAAAAAAGGCTAGGTTTGGGAAAAGTGATGTACATCAACATAAACTCGCTCGAAAAAGAATCTTAGATCCGTATTGCGAACCTATCAGTTCTTATTAGTGTATCCCCCCTTGCCGGTAATTGATTCAAAAATTTACGAATTTATGGTTCAAAATTAGTATGTACATGTTATATGACAATAGGAACAACTTTCTATTTGAAAACACTTCTGGGAGGTTTACCTTTTGTCGCTTACCTTGAAAATACTAAAAATCATAAAACCATACAACTGCTTGAAAAATTAAGGCTATGGGCGGCGAGGGGGTCTACTCCAATATAGGCACACTCAACAAAGAAAGAGTGGCGGTATCTCCGAGGTTGGGCGCTCAGCCTCTAACGCTAAAGGTCTAGGGTTCGATTCCCCGCCAAAGCCATGCAGCAATAAAAATCTATGCCGCAACCCGCCGCTCACATTACCCAATCCGGTGTAGGCAACCGTAGAGTCTTAATGCCTGAAACCTTCTCTGGTATTTAGTCGTTCGAATTCGACGTTAAACTGTAGCTCCCCCGTACTCCACCTTAGCGCTAAGGAGAGTATGTGGCAGAGAAGAGTGCCGGTGCCCAGCAGTAGAACGTAAAGGCTGATTACGACAACAAAGAAGCACAGATATGTTTCGTACGCAAATCAAAAAACCGATTTGCGCAAACGCGATAGTCCTACCACCCTCCATTGCTCCCCACCATCTAATTGTCTCTTTTTCGAAAACGTACGAATTTTTTAATGGAGAAGACCATTCGGGTATGCTTTTCGTTGTTTACCTGAACAGTTGAGTTAGATAATTATAGTGAGAAAGTCCAAAATTTGGAAATCGACGGAAAATATATTGTTTGCAATAAAAAAATACTAAAAGCAATAAACTTTTCCAAAACTTTTGTTTGTCCGTGTTTTATTCGATGTTTTGGAAACATACGAGTTTAAAAATTTTAAATGTAATTTGCTAAATTTTCTTTATTGTAAAGATTTACGAAATTATCAAAAGGTTCAGAAATTTTTAAATTTTCAAAATCCTGGACATTTTCTTCGTTTCAGTAATTTAGGAAATTAAAAAATTAAAAGAATTTGTAATCTTCTACCAAGTTTAAAAATTATAAAGGGTTCAAAACTTTGAAAAGTTTAGAACTCGTCCTTACGGAAATTTCAAATTAAAAAAATCTGCAAATTTCTAAAACAATAATACTTTGAAACAATTCTCAAAATTACGTATTTTTAAAGTTTTCAAATTTTAAAAAATCAAGATTTTAAAAAGGTTTCGCAACATTTTCGATATTTTATAAAATTTACGAAATTATCAAAAGTTTCATAATTTACAAATGTTATCAATTTTACTAAAAATTTTCCGCATTTTTGCAATTTTTAAACAATGACCCAAATTTTCAAAATGGTAACAAATTTTCAAAATATTTTGTAAATTTTCTATTTTTGACCTTTCCAAAAATTTTGAAAATTATCGATTTATTTGTAATTACGAAATTTTTGTATTTGAAAATTTTATAACTCAAAATTCTGTTAATTCTGTTTGAAAAGTTAAAACCATTTAAATTGCAAAAATTTTGAAAATTTGAAAATCCTCTAATAGTTCGAATCAGATTATAACAAAGGAAGCAGCGGGCTTGCACAAACGCCTTAATTTAGAAAAACCCAAATACAGTAGCAAGTGCAGTGAGTAGGATTCGAACCTACTCTTCTTTGGCAGAGTAGCTTCAAAGCCAGGAACTCAAACGCCGTTCACAATAATAATTGTTGGTATTGTCATTTCAGAAACACTTCGCTTATGGTCGGCGCTATTTCTGAACAGAAAAGCTGTTAAACCCTTTACCATTGAACCAATACTACCAGGTGAAATACCACTGCACATCGAAGTTGGCACTGAAGTCTTGATTCCCAACTTTCCAATCCAAAGGGATCCGAAATATTTTCCCAATCCAGACAAATTTGATCCTGAAAGGTTCAGTGACGAAAACAAAAACAGTATTAACCCGATCAGCTATATACCATTTGGCATTGGACCAAGAAGTTGTATTGGTAAGTAAATTTTAGCAATTTTTAGTTTTTGAATTTTACACATTTTCAAATATGCCAACAACATAGTGGTGCAAATAAAATACGTTTCGAAAACATAATTTGTAGCTATGCTCGCATCTATATCCCTAGGAAATAATTCTAATACCAATAATTTAAAATTGTTTATGTTTTTAGGTAATCGGTTTGCTTTATTGGAAACAAAACTCTTAATATTTACCGTCTTGACACGATTCGAAATAGTGCCGGTAGGAAAAACGGCAATACCGTTTGTTCTAAGCAAGAAGAATGTTCAACCACAGAATGAGAACGGATATTGGTTGGGATTAAAAGCAAGAACATAGTTCTAAATTTGTCATTTTGAATTTTATTACAGTAGACTAACCTGAAATCATAGTTCCGTGGCTTTCAGGAAGAAGCAGTTCTATTATGCTATTTCAAATAAGCACCTGTAAGGTTTTAGTCAAAAGAATAAATTTTTTTAACAAAAATATGTCAATTTTCTCTTTCCTTCTCATTGTGCTTAATAATATTGCTATGATATTTGGAGGTGTATGTTTTTACTGGGGTATTGTGGTTCCTGGAAGGCAATTTTTGGGATGCTTGCTACAATTCAATTTGAGATTGGAGATTTGTGAAGGCTGTAAGGTTTTGATATTCTAACTTTTAAACTCAGGGTTGCGTATTATTGCTGTAATTTCTTGTTATAAATTCTAATAATTTATATTTTTCATATTTGTGAGGTTTGTTTTTACTAAAAGAAAAGAAAAACACAATCCGATTGATACGATATTTATTTATGTTAGTTTTAATTATAATTTAGTTCAGAATTGTTCAAAAGGACTAATTTATAAGAAGTTTTAGACTTACTTGTTTTGTGCATCGATTAATGTCATTATGGATGTCAGTGTCAATGTCACAAACGTATAAAAGAATACTCATTATCATGAGATTTATTTGTTTGTTCAAAAAAATGGGAATCAAGAAGAAGACAAAAGAATGGAAAATTTGTTTAGTTAGCTTTAGTTGTAAACAAAGACAGAGAATTTCCTCTAGATGAATAAAGAGGAAAAACGAGTTTAAAACTAATGTAAAACTGATTGTAAATATACAAGAAGAAAACACAACTAATTATCAACGAATTGTGAAAAATCCAGAACAATAACAAGTATAAAGCGATCCAGAAAGTTTTTCCAGTTGTGATGGTGGTAAAACCAAGTTTAAAATAATATAAAACAGACCAGAGGAAGATTCAAACTAAAGGCGAGTGTTTGTGGTTACTTGAGGAACCTGCAAACTAGTGAAGTAGAAGTTGGACATTCATCGTTTGCTCGAGTGAAGGACATCCCAATAAGGAGACGTTAAGATAAGTGTTCCCTTTTTAAAGGACGATAGTATTTAGTAAAATTTATTTGATTTTTCGCTAATTTCATTAGAAAATTGATTTATTAGATAAAACCTTTTTTTTTGTAACGTTGATATTGTTTTGTGTTTATCCTATCTCAAATTTATTTATTAATAACTTGTCTTACAAGCTAAAGAACGACCCTGAGAAAGTTAATAAAGAGTCTCATAGAAAATATAATTTAGAATTGCATGAATTGCGGGCATTTAGGGAATTGTTTTCTAGTAAGTACATGCACACGCATATTATTGCAATATATAAACAATATGCGCTTTAATTGACTAATTATATTTGATTTGCCAAGCATTCAGAATTCAACAAAATATTTAAATGTCTTTCACTTACTTTGCGTCTTTTTACTTTTTCGCCACGATGCTTAACGTCGGCGATTTCCCTTAAAATCCAGACAAGGTCACTTTTCAGAGAATTCATTATCAAATAAAATGCGTTACCCGCATAACAAATACGCTAAATCATACAATCTTTTATTACACTTTCTTGTAACACCTTCATTTGTCTTTTTCTACGTTTCACACTGTAATAATAAAATTTTAATAAATCTATCCTCGGAAGTTTTCGGTTTTAAAACGTTATTTTAACATCATAATTCAAATTATTTCGATTAGTTAAGTCTGCGAAGTATTTTCAGCTTCACAAAAATACCTGGTTGGAAAAGCATAGTCGCTCGCCACTGGAGTTTTTCTGTTTGAATAAACCCTAAACTCCAGAAAAGAAAAATTACTCGATACGACGTCTTGCTGTGTACGCCACTGTGTTCTTTGGTGTTGCACAAAGCTAACAGCGTAAACAGTGTCCAGGTGTGGAGTTATATCTTCAACGGCGAGCATTCATTCTCCAAACAACAACTCACAAACACGTCATATCAGACAATATAATGAGTTTTAACTAGTTATAAAATTAAATTAAGTATTTGAAAATTGGCCTAATATACACAACTTAATTGTAATTAAAAACATAAACAATAAATTAATTCTGGTGTCAAAAATGGTGCGGAATAAATCGTAATTTGTCTTTATGTCCAGTCACAATAACAGGCGACTCGAAGCTTTCTTGGTCAGTCTTAGGAACGGTTTTTGCTGAAGCTCCCTTGGTTGGATTTCCAGAACGGTGCGGTATTACGCTAAATTATAACAAGTTAAACACAAATAAACACGTAATCAAAAGTACAAATTCCAAAAATTAGAACTAAATACAAAAGAATTTCAAGTAAGTATAATTTGAACGTATAAATGAGTAAAACGACCTCGCCACCTGGTTGCTGCAAAACTGATAAACTAGCTTATCTGGAAACTTTATTTAAATGTGAAATCAATACGTTTAGGATGCTTTCGTGTAATTTGTTCAACTAAAATAAGTGTTTATGTTTTAATCAAACTAATCCTCATTTCGAAAATATTATAAGCGTGTAAAAGTTTGTAAATCACAGGCGGACGGTAAAGGTAAACTTTTGCATTGAATATAAATTCAACGTGTTGACGGGACTGGGCAAAAATAATAAAAACGTATAACAGTTTGTAAATCACGGGCGGACGGTAAAGTCTTTGATTTTCGGATTGAATATAAATTCAACGTGTTGACGGGACTTGGCAAAAATATTAAAAACGTAAAAAAGTTTGTAAATCACGGGCGGACGACAAAGTATTTTGACTTTCGGATTGAATATAAATTCAACGAGTTGACGTGCAGTCGGGGAAAATATTACAAACGTGTAAAAGTTTGTAAATCACGGGCGGACGGTAAAGTCTTTGACTTTCGGATTGAAGATAAATTCAACGAGTTAACGCGCAGACGGGGAAAATGTTACACACGTGTAAAAGTTTGTAAATCACAGGCGGACGATAAAGTTAAACTTTCGCATTGAATATAAATTCAACGTGTTGGCGAGACTTGGCAAAAATATTAAAAACGTATAAAAGTTTGTAAATCACGGGCGGACGACAAAGTATTTTGACTTTCGGATTGAATATAAATTCAACGAGTTGACGTGCAGTCGGGGAAAATGTTACACACGTGTAAAAGTTTGTAAATCACAGGCGGACGATAAAGTTAAACTTTCGCATTGAATATAAATTCAACGTGTTGACGGGACTTGGCAAAAATATTAAAAACGTATAAAAGTTTGTAAATCACGGGCGGACGACAAAGTATTTTGACTTTCGGATTGAATATAAATTCAACGAGTTGACGTGCAGTCGGGGAAAATATTACAAACGTGTAAAAGTTTGTAAATCACGGGCGGACGGTAAAGTCTTTGACTTTCGGATTGAAGATAAATTCAACGAGTTAACGCGCAGACGGGGAAAATGTTACACACGTGTAAAAGTTTGTAAATCACAGGCGGACGATAAAGTTAAACTTTCGCATTGAATATAAATTCAACGTGTTGACGGGACTTGGCAAAAATATTAAAAACGTATAAAAGTTTGTAAATCACGGGCGGACGACAAAGTATTTTGACTTTCGGATTGAATATAAATTCAACGAGTTGACGTGCAGTCGGGGAAAATATTACAAACGTGTAAAAGTTTGTAAATCACGGGCGGACGGTAAAGTCTTTGACTTTCGGATTGAAGATAAATTCAACGAGTTAACGCGCAGACGGGGAAAATGTTACACACGTGTAAAAGTTTGTAAATCACAGGCGGACGATAAAGTTAAACTTTCGCATTGAATATAAATTCAACGTGTTGGCGAGACTTGGAAAAAATATTAAAAACGTATAAAAGTTTGTAAATCGCGGGCGGACGGCAAAGTCTTTGACTTTCGGATTGAATATTAATTCAACGAGTTGACGCGCAGTCGGGAAAATAGTACAAACCTGTAAAAGTTTGTAAATCACGGGCGGACGGTAAAGTTAAACTTCCGGGTTGAATATAAATTCAACGAGTAGACGGGCTGTCGGGAAATATATTACAAAACTGTAAAATATTGTAAATCACGGGCGGACAGTAAAGTGAAACTGTTGGGTTGAATATAAATTCAACGAGTTGACGGGCTGTCGGGGAAAACATTGCAAAACTGTAAACGGTTGTAAATCACGGGCGGACGGTAAAGTTAAACTTTTGCATTGAATATAATTTCAACGTGTTAACGGGACTTGGCAAAAATATTAAAAAACGTATAAAAGTTTGTAAATCGCGGGCGGACGGCAAAGTCTTTGACTTTCGGATTGAATATTAATTCAACGAGTTGACGCGCAGTCGGGAAAATAGTACAAACCTGTAAAAGTTTGTAAATCACGGGCGGACGGTAAAGTTAAACTTCCGGGTTGAATATAAATTCAACGAGTAGACGGGCTGTCGGGAAATATATTACAAAACTGTAAAATATTGTAAATCACGGGCGGACAGTAAAGTGAAACTGTTGGGTTGAATATAAATTCAACGAGTTGACGGGCTGTCGGGGAAAACATTGCAAAACTGTAAACGTTTGTAAATCACGGGCGGACGGTAAAGTTAAACTTTTGCATTGAATATAATTTCAACGTGTTAACGGGACTTGGCAAAAATATTAAAAAACGTATAAAAGTTTGTAAATCACGGGCGAACTGTAAAGTCTGTGATTTTTGGATTGAAGATATATACAACGAGTTAACGGGTAGACGGGGAAAATATTACGAACGTGTAAAAGTTTGTAAATCACAGGCGGACAATAAAGGTAAACTTTCGCATAGAATATAAATTCAACGTGTTGACGGTACTTGGCAAAAATATTAAAAACGTATACAAGTTTGTAAATCACGAACGGACGGCAAAGTCTTTGACTTTCGGATTGAATATAACTTCAACGAGTTGACGCGCAGTCGGGGAAAATACTACAAACGGACAGTATAGTTAAACTTTTGCATTGAATATAAATTCAATTGTGTGTTGACGGGACTTGGCAAAAATATTAAAAACGTTTACAAGTTTGTAAATCACGGGCGGGAGGTAAAGTTAAACTTTCGGAATGATTTCAAAATTTAAAGGCATTACGGGGCCTCTGGAAATATTACAAGCAAATTTACAAGACCGGAGCAAGGGCTAGTGAGCTCTTTGAAGTTCGGGAAAGGAATTCTTGACTTTTGAGTGCATAGAGAGCGTTGTCTGGAGAGGCAACTACTTCTAGTCAAAATAAATCTCGGGGTGCGCGCTTAATCGCATATTTGAATAGACGGAGAAGAGGCCAACGGACTAATTTGCGTTAAACTCGAAAGTTAACTGAAATAAACCAAAATAATTTTAACGCACAAAATAGGTTCGTACAACTCGATCAAACTGTTTCCCGAATTGTCCGTGGCCATTTTTGCGGCAATTCAAACTATTTGGCGCGCATACACACAAACTGACAAACCCGCACGGCCACTTATTTAATGCCCCCGTTATCCTATTGAAACTCTGTAAATCCCCCTATCTCGCAATGCTCGTGCAATCCGCTTATCGTTACGTTTTAGACTTAATTTTTTACACAAGCCTCGGCTTGGCGGCGTCTTGCTCCAACCTCCAAGATCTTGCTCTACGCGCTGTTCTAAAAACATTTCTTTTATTTAGGCTAATTTATACTAACATCGCGCTACCTGCGATGTCAACAAATTTTGTTTTCTTGGATTTAAAATTTATTTAAAATTTTTAAACAGTAAAAATAGAAAAAAAAATACAAATCGTAATAAATAGCTGGCGATACCCCGTTCTCCTTTCTGTACCAGCCGCCACTGACTATGTTTATGTTGTATAGCATAAATAGACTAATAAACACTAATTATCTCTTGCCAAATAATTATTGCGACGGCAGACTAATCTGGTTTTCTGTATTTTTTTTTCGTAATTTACAACGTTGTCTAAAGTTTTTTTTATGAGAGATATTTAAAATCTGTGTAAAAACATGATAAAAAGCAAGCACAACTTAATAACCGTAAAACAGTATTGAATTACGCAATGTGTGGTCAAATTCCATTTGATAACAGCATCTCCATCTATTAATAAAATTTTGCGTACTTATGGTGTTTTTATGCTAAGTTGAGCAAGTGACTTGGTTACGACATTTAAGCAGATATTGGAAGGAAGGAAAATTGTCCAAAACCATGGGTAATGATTGGAAACTGGAACAAATCTGTTTTAACACCGATGCCACGACCCATATCTATAATTGAAGTGTCGTTTGAGCTTGTTATAGGATTAAAAATTAATTTTAAATCAAACATTTTTTTGCACTAAGTGTTTTGTTATTGTCAGCATAATTAATATTTTTTTGTAGAATTATTTTTTATTTTTCTGACTAATGTGTTAAAAAAAATCTGATAAAATAACTTTGTCATATAAAAAAAAAGTTAGGAAATAAAAATAAAATCATTTTTTTGAAATTTAAAAATATTATTGTGAGGTAAATTTAAAAAATATGTTTCGTAACATAAAAGCTTCTACTCATTTACACGAGGTGGCGCGAACGCGTTATCATTTTACTCGAGTTACAAATTGACTCAACGTGATACCGAAATCTTAACTAATACACCTGCTGTATCAATGCCGCATTTTAATTCCTGTAAACAATCAATTAGCCATTACGGTAGAAATAAGATATTTAATTGCCTTGAAGCTAACTATTGTCTATAATTGCTTGATTCATTTAAAGGAACACATTTATGATTTAAACTATTTTGTCCCGCATCCTTTGGTGCATGGCAAATATGTAGGAGTAAAATGCTAACTCGACCGCGCCACCTCGTATGAACAACTAAAAACTCTTATGCTTACAAAATATATCAATTAACGATTTCGTGTTACAGCAAGATTTTATAGAACATTATACGTACAATTCTTATTCTTCCAACGCCCAGCAAACTGTATTAGTACATCCTTCTCGCACCCGCATGCTGAGAGTTTTCACAATAATGACAAGCCCAACGGTAAGGGCTGTAGCGAGGTTAGTTTTGAAACGCGAATATACATTGTATGAGACAAAATGTTCCTAAGATTGTAACGAAGTTGTGTATGTAGCAAAAACCAAAATTGAAATCGCAAAAAAAAAGATACCGGTATGTATAAGCAACGGAATCACTTTAAAGTTTGTAAAAGCATACAACAAAATTTTTTTAACGTACATCTATTTAATTATACCTTATAAATTATATACGAAAATAAAAGTCAATTAATGGGCTACATGTTTAAAAAAATCCAAGTCGGTAGGCCTTTTAATTATCAATCTAAAGCATTGGGAGTGCTTCCGACAAAGTATCTTTTATTCCTTTCTTCGGCCTACGCAAACGCGTACAACCCACTTCGCAATCAATTGCGTACCGACGGCTGCTACAAGCTTGAACTTTGAATAATTGGTTACCGGGAAAGATGGCCGCAACTGCGTATCCGTTACGTTATGCTTCGTAGTCCCACGATCACATTATCTACCCTTCCGCAAAGAAGTTACACTACACAAATACATTTAAATTTTGAAACTGAAATTTTATATGAGCATTACTCATTCACCTTAGTACTTGTAGCAATTTTAATTTTAATAAATTTACCAGGGGCGTCTCATGGGGAAGGGGCACATAAAACATTCTCCTAAATATTTTAGATTTCTACAATGTTTGCTTTTAGTACAGAGAAGTATTGGTTGTACGAAAATTTTTGAAATCGGGTTTTTGACGGATATCCAACCAAGAACTCAAAAAAGTGGTTTAAAAAAATGGCTGTCTGCGGGTGGGTGGTGCATCATAACTATCAAAAGAATGATCGAATTTTGATGAGGTTTGGAAACCTGCCTTCACCGGCAAAATAAGCTTTTTCAAAAAATTCAAAATCGGAAGCGGAAGTTAGACATATTGGTTTGGTAAAATTTTTCTCAAACAAAATTTTTAAAACGGAATATGATAGAAGACATTAAATCAAGTCCAACGCTTTTTTCTAAATTTTCTAGGTTTTAGATGGCGGCCGCTACAAATTTTTGAAAATTTTGACTTTAGCGCCTTACTACTCAAAAACAGCTTCACAGGTATTTTAAATATTTTATCGTAGTAGCCCTGTACAAGCCTTATACAATGAGACAATGTTACTGTGCACAGAAATTTTTGAAAAGTTAAAAGTTCATCATCATAATCTATCCTCATATACCTGAAGGTGTCGATGACTTTCACTCCGGGTAGGCTCTTCGCTTGTGTAGTAGGAGGTAGTGGGGCTTTTGGCCTTTAAACCACCACGCTCCTGAAGCTTATGCCATCCTTCATGCACATTCATTCAAACCATACGCACATGTGTTTTATTTGTATGCTAATATTGTGTGTGGCTTTGTTACTTGTCCTGGTAAGCCAGTAATTAAGGCAAGCGCCGTTAATTGTAACCCAACGTCGAATGGTTGCCGAGCTCAATACCGATCCACAGAATTACAGAAATATTTTCTGCTTCTTCCGGGATTTGAACCAAGGACTCACCCATTGTAAGCCAGATCCTCTTACCACTGGAGCACTCGGTTATAAAGTGAAAAAAATTTCAAAACTTTCGGAAATTACAAAAAAAATATTGCCCAGAAACTGGCCACACTTTTTTTTTCAACTTTTTAAGCTCATAGAGGTGAGAATGAGCTAGAATCCTAGCTCACAAATGTTTCTTTGGCGCTTTCTATAAATTTTTGAAAATTTGAGTTTTAATGTCTATTCACTCAAAAACGGGTTATCAAACGGGATGAAATTTGATTTTGAAAATGCCCTAAAGGTACTCAATGTTACAAGTTAGTAAAACTTTAAGAACTACTAAAACTGAAATTTATCAAAATTTTGACTTTTTCGAAAATACTGCTCAACAATTGACCACACATTTTTTTTTTATTTTGTTAACTTATAGACCTATGAATAAACTGCAATTTGTCCCAGTCCGCTGACTTCTTTGTGACACCTATGAATTTTTGAAAATCGACGATTTCTGTTCCCTTATTTAATAAACGGGGGCTAATACAAATTTTCTGTTGATTCTAAATTGCTTCTGAGTGATTGTAGAATAATGTTGTGAACGTCATTTTTAAATAAGGCAATATTTGGGGGGGGGGGGGTAATTTTCCCTCTCCCATGCAAATTTTGATGGACGAATTTGTCCTTCTGTTTGTTGGGTTTCTTCAATTCCAAGATTTTCCTTATTTTAAAACTACAGTGCATTGTCATTTAAATCAACAGTTGGACTGGCAGGTAAAATACCATCGAGTGGCCGGCAAGATCTCCGCATCTAATAAAGTTTATAAGACCAGACCTTACGCTTTAGACGACATAAAGCTAGAAATGTAAAAACCATACCGTAAATCACGTCAGAAACTCCTTACAATGTGCTACAATCATTCGTTTCTTGATTGAGGTAATGTCAATAACTGAACGAACACTTACAGCAGATTTTTTTAAATATTTTGTGCTAGATTAGTAATTTATTTAAAATATTTCCGCTTATTTAAGTTGTATTTTTTACACAGTACAGTTTGTATAAACAGTTTTTTTAAAAATTGAGCTCGACTTAGGCACAGGTCAAAACTACACCTTTCATTTCCGGTCAAACGTGCAGACCAGTAGGTACTAACACCACCCATATAATAAGCTTTGATGCGAGCGTAGGTTCGATTTTTGCTTCGAACAGAATTTCGTTTATTAAAAAAATGCTCATGTAAATGCGGTAGTTAAAGAGTATTGGTAATACTAATAAGTAATAATAAACGAAATTATTTGCAATAATTATTGTACATCTTTCTCGTTCCGACATTGACCCGTAGCAATCTGTCGATGAATTGTACTAAAAAAATATGATTATTATATCTTATTGGTTTTCTTTCGTAAATACAGTACGTAAATCTTTATCTGCAATTTCTTTTTAATTTTATTATTATAGTCCGGATTTCGAGTCTAGTATTTTGCCGGTATATAGGGTGTTAATGAATTGTAGGGACAAACTTCTAGGGCTTGCAAAACACAACAAAGCAAACAACTTTTGTTAATAAATGTGTGGTCAAAAGTGTTTCCTTTCAGGGATAGAGCTTCTCAAAGATTATTAAAGAAGCGCCTAAATGTAGGTAACTCAATTTACTACCTACTATTTGTTTCCGACGGAAATTAGTACAGGATAAATAAAGCCCTCTTTCTCACTTTTCAAATTCAAATTAAATTTAAAATAAATTAATTAACAACATGTTTCAAAACTAAGCAATAGAAAAAACCAAAATTACAAAGCAAAAGTCAACTATTTGAAAAATTTACAATAACTAATTCAAAAATTAACAAAATTATAGTAAATGTTCAAAATGTCGCCCCCCAGCTTCTTCACACGAAGCACATCTACGAAGTAAATTCCTGGGCACCGCTCCAAATATTCCAAGAGTTTGTTGAACTTCTTTACATGCAGCAAGAATACGCGACGTAAGTTCTTCTACAGTTTTAAATGGAGTAGCATACACTAACGTTCTAACATGACCCCACAAAAAAATCAAGTGGGATCAAATCAAGTGAACGTGGTGGCCACGCCACATGCCCTCCTCGACCTATCCATCTGTTGGGAAAAGTGTTATTTATTAAATTCCCTGACTTCCGCCGAAAAATGAGCAGGTGCACCATCGTGCTGCAGCCACATTTGAGGTGGAACATCTTCTAAAAATTCAAGCAGGACATGGCGCAAGAAATTTAAATAAATTGCTCCTGTTAACCTTTGGGGTAGCAGATATGGTCCAATGAGTCTATCGCCAACAATCCCGGCCCAAACGTTCACTGAAAATCTTTGTTGGTATCCATTTTGAACCACAGCATGGGGATTTTCATCGTCCCAAATGTGGCTGTTTCTACTGTTGAATATTCCTTCTTTCGTAAACGTTGCCTCGTCACTAAACAAAACGTTTACTTGGAATTCTGGATCTTCATTACACCGCCGCAGAAATTCCTGGCGAAATTCTACCCTTCTGGGAAAATCTGCTTGAACCATGGGTTGTACCTTCTGTGGATGGTACAGATGTAGCTGCTGCTCATATAGCACCTCCCATACTAAAACATGGTTCACTCCCATTTCATGAGCGGTGGCTCTTGAATTAGTAGAAGGATTTTCAGCCACTCTCTCCAAAACTTCTTTCTCAAAATCCACCGTTCGCCGTGTTCTGGTAGCTCCACAGTTGTGTCTGTTGGCAACGAATGTACCTTGCCGACGTGAAACTACACTAAAGGCCTTGTGCGATGGATGATTCCTATTCGGAAAATGTTCTAGGTACAGGCGAGCAGCTTCGCGTGCGTTACCCCAAGCAGCTCCATACATAAACATCATGTCATGCTGTTCGGCAAAAGTATAATTCGCCATAACACAAAAATACGAAACACAGAACGAAAACAACAAAGAAAATAATCATCAAAAAAATGACAGAACGAAGAAAACGAATTATAAAAGGCACAGAAAGAAACGAATGCAAGAAAAGTCAAATAATATCACAAAAATATCGAATTGTGTCAAAATGGAGGTTATTTGAATGCATGTATGTCTAGATCGTTTCTTTTTTCAAATTCCGTGTGACCTGTGCTAAATAATTGAAAATTCAATTTGGGTTGCCTATTTTCAGGTACTTCTTAAACAATCTTTAAGAGGCTCTATTTTCTAACGGACAAATTAACTTATTAACAAAAGTTGTTTGCTTTGTTGTGTTTTGCAAGCCCTAGAAGTTTGTCCCTACAATTCATTAACACCCTCTATAAATTATGAGTCAATCAATTATTAAGCAATTTTGGCATAATTCCTTTAAATTTATAGTTGGCGCATACCTAAACTTTTAAACGAATTACCTACAAGCTTAGAATGGTAATAATATGTTTGACCTTAATTTAGCTTGTGCAGGTAGTATTATTTATTTGGTCAACTGGAATTAAAGCTTATGTAATAGTTTAATAAAATAAAACAGGGTTCATAGGCGTAGAATAGAAATGGTTGCATGTTTTAAAAGTAGTTTACAAAACATTTTTTTATGAAACTGCAAAAATATTTTTTTTAATTGAAGTGTAAAATGGCAACAAAGAATTAATGAAAATTGAACGTGTAAATTCATTAATACAATGACAAAATTTTACAAAAGAAAATTTTGGACTACCAACATTCATAAGGGACCACCGTTGAATAAAAAACTTAAAAATTGCAGTACAACAACGTTTCGTAAATTCTCATCCGAAAAATTAATTTTCTCGTCCAATATTTCTCATGTATAACTTAATAGATTTTAGTACGCCCATGGTTTTTGTTTTTGCTTTTCTGCGACTTAAAGTCCGGTCTTTATTTATTACTATAAACAATAAATATAAATTCGATTGACAGATTCAACTGCTGTTGCGAAACGGCCAGCTTGTTGTTTTCGCTCAAAAACGTTCTGAGATAAAAGTGTAAACAGAAAACATTATGTATCTAAAATTATCGATGCCCCCGTAAAAAAAAATTATAGTATGTCTCACAATTTTAATTATTGTCTCTGTTCGTCTTATTATCAGTAGTTTATGACTACGCACTTGCAGTTCAGTGCGCTTAGTACTAATAAGTTTTGTATGATTGGGCATTATCTTTTATAGTAGCGAATAATTATTCTGGCTCTGTTATTGGCAGTGTAGTGAACGACTCGAGCACAGCGTTATAAAAATTTGGACCTCATCAACAATATTACAACATGTTGCTATTAATTACAACAGCTTTAATAGCATTTGTTGCGTTTGTTTACTTGAAAATTAAGAAAAATTTTCAATATTGGCAGGAAAGGGGTGTACCCTATGTAAAACCATGGTTGATATTTGGAAATATGGGAGCCATTGTCTTTAGAACGAAAGCTTTCGCCCACGTGCTTCAAGATGGTTACAGACAATTTGCAGATAAACGGTAAGGATAAGATAATTCCTAACAACTATGGTTAAGAAATTGTCACAATCTGATTGGTACCACATAATTATAACCACATTATTTCCCCCATGCATGACGTTTCTTTAGATATCATACGAATACACCCCAAATGATTAACTTTCTGCCTGCGTTTATTTGTTACTATCAACAAATCTCATATTTATTTAAATAAAGTAAATAAATAAGCAACTATAAGAAATGATTAACAAAGTAAAATTGGTGGCACTAAACTCCAATGAGAAGTTTGGCCTGCAATGCGGTGGGTCAGGGCCACCGATCATCGCTTCCGATGCCGTCCGCAACAAAGTAAATATAAAACCCTTTAATTTTCATAGGAATTTCTTTGTAGTCAAACTATACATTTCGACTGCTAAGCAGTCATCGTTAGCAGAAAAACAAAAGAATTACAACGAATCTGAATATTACAGGAACGAAGTAGAAACGTCCCTTAAGCGTGGTGAATAGACAATCACGAATTGCCTAGGGGTGGATCAGAATTTATAGTTACGGGATTCTTCCCTTTTCGCCGTGCGATAAACGAAAGGAAAGATTTGGAATCCAACTCCAGTCTTGATATAACATGTTAGTTTGAAATTTGTAGATATATCTCCTTTCCCATGCATCGAGTTCTCTGCTGTTTTTTTTTGGAATTTTCAATCGAAAATAAGATAAGTGTCCCTTTCGTCTTAGTTTGGCCTATAAAATGTTGGGAGCATGTAGAACAGTTTATTCGGTAAATCCCCGAATGACCTTCAATTGGTACGGGTTTTCAGAGTTACGTGGTTTCTTTTCTGTTGAAACAATGGGCCAAAAAGCTAAACTTGAAAGTTAACTTGTAATTTTATTACGAACAGGTGAATAGTATGTCAAAGCCGCCCAGCGTTTTTGCGATTCTGGTTAACTAATGAGGAGGAGTAGCTGTTAAATCTTGCTTATGAGACATTATATCTCAGTACCATTCAAATTCTAAAAGTGTTTCCCAATCCGGTTACAAATTTAATTCTTTTTTAATATGAATATACTTACTTATACTGACTTAATGTGCAAAAGTAGGATTATTACAAAATTTGTATTAAAACCACACAAAATATAGCAAAATAAGCATAACGTAAATGCATTTCTACGTCCCTGATAAGCTAAACAAAATAGGAACAATAATCATGCCTAAACACAAATTAGTACATAAATGATAAAACG
Organism: Ctenicera cuprea; assembly: GCA_958336395.1. NCBI lineage: Eukaryota > Metazoa > Arthropoda > Insecta > Coleoptera > Elateridae > Ctenicera > Ctenicera cuprea. The sequence continues at coordinate 57,165,387 of OY284489.1, forward strand.
TAGCCCGTAGCGCAACTTAATAATGCTTTGTAATTTTTTCTAGTCGCAGTATAAACACTGTCGACCCACCCGATTTCTCAGTGTGGCGACCTTCATTTGTCCTCTATTCTGGAGGGCACGATTTTGGCTGGGAAAGCCTTAAATTGCTTCACATACGTGACCGGAGATCTCTACGTCACAGGATTCTGTATGTTTAACGGACGTGAAAATGTTTTATTACGCTGCTGATAAAATTATCCCGTCGTATAAGAGCCGAAGAAAACAAGCCTTGCCCGATTGACAATTGTCTAGAAAATTGGTTGACCGTCGAGAGTTTTTTTGTTTCGTCACTTTTTTAGACAGTTATTTATTAAATTGATTCAGCACTTATAACTCTGCTGCTCAATTGATTCCATATTTTCAGAATTTCACAGGGTGCATCTGTTAACGCTGCACTTAAGCAAAATCACTTTAGGTTTAGAACAAAGGGCTTTGTTTCGGGCCTCAGAAGAACACATGCGCCTAGCTTAGGGCCGATTGAATTTTACCCCCGCAAGCACAAGCGCTTGAAGTATTTGTTAGGCGTGATCCGGACATGCGCTACACATTCAAAGCTAAGTACAAGAATTGACTAAGGAAACCTAACTAAGCATTTCATAAAAGAAATTAAATGCGATTTTTGTTAATAATTGGGAAAGCCTATTACAATGGGTTCTTAGTAACGAATAAGCGTTTAACATAGTTTTAACGTTATCGCCATACACCTCCTCATGAACATGCCGCATTTACTTCTCCAATTCATAGATTACTTAACGTTTTTTAGATTGAAATATGATACAAACTAGAATTAAATTTATATGCGCAAAATAGCAAGATTTAATAGCTACTCCCCCTCATTAGTTAACCACATCCCCCCCCAAAGCAATCGCCAAAAAGCAGGTTTCTCTTAAAACTACACAGAAGAATAGACGAATCAGATTCGCAAAAATACTGGGCACCAAGTTTTCGGCCCATTGCTACGACAAAAAATCATCCTCAAAATTTCGTACCGTACCAATTAAAGGTCAATCGGGGTTTACTAAATAAGCTGTTCCGCATGGTCTAAACATTATATAGGCCAAATTAAGTGGAAACTAGGAACACGTTTTAAAGAACACTTTCGCTTTAACAGACCAGAAAAATCATGCGTAGCAACACAACAAGTTGATACTGAAACAGTAGAACGAAGCGACCTTGTTCGAGATTTAAATTTATCAAAAACTCAAGCAGAGATACTAGGATCAAGATTACATGGATGCAATAATATTGACAATTTAATGCTAGCATTAGGCTATGACCACTTATGCAGAAGAATGGCGTCTATTCATCGACGTTTCGAAACTGAGCTTAAAAGCTGTTCTTCTATTCAGGGTGATAATGAATTGTAGAGACAAACTTCTAGGGCTTGCAAAACACAACAAAGCAAACAACTTTTGTTAATAAATGTGTGGTCAAAACCTCAAAAGTGTTTCCTTTAGCAAATAGAGCCTCTTAAAGATTCTTCAAGAATTACCTGAAAATAGGCAACCCAAATTCCATTTTCAATTATTTTGCACAGGTCACACGAAATTTTGAAAAACAAAACGATCTAGACATACATGCATTCAAATAACGTCAATTTTGACACAATTCGATATTTTTTGACTTTTCTTGCATTCGTTTCTTTCTATGCCTTTTATAATTCGTTTTTTTCGTTCTGTGATTTTTTTGATAATTATTTTCTTCGTTATTTTCGTTCTGTGTTTCGTATTTTCGTGTTATGGCAAATTATACGTAACGCACGCGAAGCTGCTCGCCTGTACCAAGACCATTTTCCGAATAGGAATCATCCATCGCACAAGGCCTTTAGTGTAGTTTCACGTCGACTGCGGGAGGAAGGTACATTCGTTGTCAACAGACAACTGTGGAGCTACCAGAACAAGGCGAACGGTGGTTTTTGAGGAAGAAGGTTTGGAGAGAGTGGCTGAAAATCCTTCTACTAGTTCAAGAGCCATCGCTCATGAAATGGGAGTGAACCATGTTTTAGTATGGGAGGTACTACATGAGCAGCAGCTACATACGCACCTTTCACAGAAGGTACAAGCCATGGTTCAAGCAGATTTTCCCAGAAGGGTAGAATTTTGTCAGGAATTTCTGCGGCGGTGTAATGAGGATCCAGAATTCCAAGTAAACGTTTTGTTTAGTGACGAGGCAACGTTTACGAAAGAAGGAATATTCAACAGTAGAAACAGCCACATTTGGGACGATGAAAATCCCCATGCTGTGGTTCAAAAAGGATACCGGCAAAGATTTTCAGTGAACATTTGGGCCGGGATTGTTGGCGATAGACTCATTGGACCATATCTGCTACCCCAAAGGTTACCAGGAGCAATTTATTTAAATTTATTGCGTCATGCCCTGTCTGAACTTTTGGAAGATATTCCTTTTCAAATGTGGCTGCAGCACGATGGTGCTCATTTTTCGGCGGAAGTCGGGGAATTTTTAAATAACACTTTTCCCAACAGATGGATAGGTCTAGGAGGGTATGTAGCGTCGCCTCCACGTTCTCCTGATTTGACCCCACTTGATTTATTTTGTGGGGTCATGTTAAAACGTTAGTGTATGCTACCCCAGTTGAAACTGTAGAAGAACATACGGCCCGTATTCTTGCTGCATGTGAAGAAATTCAACAGACTCCTGGTATATTTGAAGCGGTACGCAGGAATTTACTTCGTAGATGTGCTTCGTGTGTAGAGGCTTGGGGGCGACATTTTGAACATTTACTATAATTTTGTTAATTTTTGAATTAGTTATTGTAAATTTTTCAAATAGTTGATTTTTGCTTTGTAATTTTGGTTTTATCTATTGCTTAGTTTTGAAACATTTTGTTAATTAATTTATAACAAATTTAATTTGAATTTGAAAAGTGGGAAAGAGGGCTTTATTTATCCTGTATCAATTTCCGTCGTTATGGAAACAAATAGTAGGTAGTAAATTGAGTTGCCTACATTTAGGCGCTTCTTAAATAATCTTTGAAAAGCTCTATCCCTGAAAGGAAACACATTTATTAACAAAAGTTATTTGCTTTGTTGTGTTTTGCAAGCCCTGGGAGTTTGTCCCTACAATTCATTAACACCCTGTATAACGGAAATATTTACTATTCAGTTCCTGTTGGATATGCTGTTCACATGAAGGAATCCTAAGTAAATATGGTATGCTTTCTTGACAAAATTAATTACAGAAGGTATAAATGGTACATCAGTGCTGATTTAAAAGTTGTAGTAATTCTGCTTGGTTAACAACTTGGATACACGAGGCATTGTTGTTTCATTTGTGAGTGTGACAGCCGAGCAAGAAATTTTCATTATATTGTTAAACAATTGCAACCAAGAGAGCAGCATATTCCTTCCTGGTCAAAAAAATATAATCTATCAGGGACTAGTTGAGCGTGACAAAATTTTCTTACCAACGTTGCATATAAAATTGTCTTGCCAAGCATCAGGTTGTAACATGAGCCTTCAAATGCACTTCTAAGATTTGCAGTTGAATTTTTTTCGGCGAATCTTGGTGACGTTAGTGATGAGCACGAAGAACGGTTCCATCAAGACATTGCCACTATCTAAAACCGTTACCAAGAGAAGTGGAACAGCGAAATGCTTGCTGATTACTGCTAGACACTGATATCAGAAAGTTCCACAGCTCCATACAGGAAGAAAGTGAAGAGAAGAACATTCTAATTGTAATGCAATAGAGTACCTATTAGTTATTATGTTCTATTCATTCTTTAAGTTAAATTTTCTAAAACCTGACCTGATTTCTTTTTAAAATTGTAATTAGAACTAAAGACCAAAAATAAATTGTATATACAGAGTGGCTAGGAAAACCCCGGCCACTTTTCTTGCGGCGGTCAAGTAAAGAAAAATTAAATTAAATTACTGGCAACAACGCACAATTCAAGACGTTTTAGTTATTAAATACGCCCCATATTACATCAAAACAACTAAAACGTCTTGGATTCTGCGTTGTTGCCGGTAATTTAATTTACTTTTTCTTTACTAAAGCGCCATCTCTTGACCGCCGCAAGAAAAGTGGCCGGGGTTTTCCTAGCCACTAAGGAAAATGGGTTTTACCATAAATGGCCTCCAGATAGCTTAATCTTGTATCTTTAGGGCGATTCAGGTAACGGAATCTCTGAACTAGTTTTCAGCTGGTAACCAAAACTTACCTTCCTTTTTGCTAACTTTGATGTAGTTTTAATTTCGAATCTTAATCCTACCCCTTATGTAGTACTTAGCTATATAAGTGGTGGTTGCAGGTGGAGCGTCGCACTATTATAGCCGTGGTGTTGACAGGAACGCGGTGATATTTTCATCGTGGATCGCTGGTATTTCCCACGGTTGCTGGTCTAATTTGCGAATGCTGCACTTCGAGACTTCGTTGGGTGTTGTTCTATGCGGCCGAGATAGAGAACACCACAAATACACTCTTTTTCACTTTACTGTTTTTTATTTGTGGTTGTGACATTTAACTATTTCTCATCCACTCACAACACGACGTAAAGCTTACGCACACCAGTTGTATTTCACGAATTATCTTTAAGTTTCCGTTTTTACCCGAGTTCTATAGGTGTCGATCTGGTCACCTCTACTGAGGGCGGTCATCTTCTCCTTTTCGTCAGAGGAAACGTCTCCGTCTTCTAGGCGACCACCCTAAAAAGTTTTGTTAGAATGCTGGTACTAAGCGACGTGCTTTTCCACAATCAACCTTTGTCTGATCGTCCAGTTCCTCGGCGCCCAAACCCGCATCTACGTCTTTCAGGCGCCAAACTTTTTACCTCTACCGGATACGGCTAATAACATTTACACAAAGGCGTAAAGGACCAACCTTACTAGTTTACTTAGTACTCTTGCAAAGAAGTTTGAGATAATTTCCAACCGGAAAAGCTGCCCCAGTACCTACATGTTTCATGTCTGCTAATTTGATCATACCAACCACCCAATTGACCAACATCGCTTTGTAAATACTACCTTCTTCCCTGAAAATATTTAATGCTTTTTCATATGTTAATGCTCGGATATTTAGTTTATCAACATGCAAATAAAATATTGTTTTCCAGATATTTCGGATTTTACACGTTTTCGAAACCAACCCTTATAATAAATGATCTGGACTTAATAAAACAGATATGCATTAAAGATTTCGACAAATTTGCGGACCACACCGATTTTCTACCTGGAACATCGGATCCTTTTTTTAAAAAAGGCCTTTTCGCCAGAGAAGGTCAATATTGGCAAAGGTTTTTCTTAACAGTTTATTTAAAATAATGTCACTGCAGGTAAAGAGTGGCACGACATGAGAACCGTCTTAAGTCCAGCCTTCACTGGCAGTAAGATGCGAGCCATGTTCTACCTCATGGTTGAATGCGCGGATGAATTTGTCAATCACTTTCAACAACAATCGGGTATTATTACCATGGATATGAGGGATGCCGTTACCAGGTTTACAAACGATGTGATTGCTTCCTGTGCATTTGGTATTAAGTGCAATTCCCTCAAACAGAGAGACAACGAATTTTTTCTAATGGGAAAGGATGCTTCTGATTTAAGTGGTTTCAAGGCTTTGAAATTTTTTGGTGCGTCCATAAGCCCAAAGCTCATGGAGGTATGTATACGTATACAAAACTAAAAATAATCAATTGATTAAAATGTAACTTGGTGTTGTTCAGTTCTTCAAGATAACCTTCTTCTCTGAGCAAGTGAAGAACTTCTTCCGTACCATTGTAAGAGACACCATCAAACATCGAGAGGAGACCAAAATAATTAGACCAGACATGCTTCATCTACTTCGACAGGCACAAAAGGGATTATTGCAACAAGAAGATGAATCTTCGGCTGCAGATCATAGTTTTGCTACTGTGCAGGAATATAAAATGGGAAAAACTAACGGTAATAAAAAAACCGAAATAACAATGGAAGATATAACGGCACAGGCTGTTATATTCTTCTTTGGAGGATATGATACTGTTGCATATTTATTGTGCAATACGACTTACGAATTAGCAGTCAATCCTGACGTTCAGGAGAAGCTTATCCAAGAAGTTGATGAAACCCTGAACAACTGCAGTGGTAAAATTACTTACGAAGCCCTGATAAAGATGAAATACTTGGATATGGTTATTTCAGGTAAAGATACTTTATAATGTAATGTTAGGTTTGTAGTTGGAAATAAAATACTAATTTGGAGGAGAAACTTTGAATGAATTTTCACTGTTACAAATAATTTTTGGTGAATGTTTATAGCAACGTCAATAGCAACCAAGTCTCCAAGTTACAAAATACAATTGAATCCAAGGGCTGCTACATTAATACACTCCCCCCCCCCCCAACTTGCAGAAGGTCTGCGGCAATGCAAGTTGGGGGGGGGGGGGGTATTAATGTAGCAGCCCTTGGACTCAATTGTATTTTGTAACTTGGAGACTTGGTTGCTATTGACGTTGCTATAAACATTCACCAAAAATTATTTGTAACAGTGAAAATTCATTCAAAGTTTCTCCTCCAAATTAGTATTTTATTTCCAACTACAAACCTAACATTACATTATCAAATTACATCGGTTGGATTTAGTTGGGTGTCGGTTTTTATAAAAAATACAGAACATTATTGGCTTTGTGTAAATCAAGATGGTAGTGGCTCTAAAATTATCAAATGTCTTGTTAAACTCTGATCATTCTTTTCATATTCAGATATTTTTTGTTTGCACTACACGGAAACAAACTTGCATTGGCGGAAGAGTGGGGCGACGGAAGGAAAAATTATTGTTTGTTAGATATTGACAATTGGAGTGGGGGAATAAAAGTTCTCGGCTCGGGCTTTACAGGATGTGCGAATTCTTAGCTTCGGCTTTTCCGTAAGGGCGCCAAACTTTTTTTTCTTTTTGCGATTGCTAGGGGGAACGGCATCGACGCGCAAAAGGACCGGACACGATGCCTTATATAAAATCACAAAATCATAAACCTTTTGCTATGGCCACGGCTAAAACCTATTGTTTTTCCTGGAAAACAACTTCCGAAAATTCGAAAATTTACTTATAAACGCAGAGATTTCAAACTTGGGGACCTCTGACTATATCATAGGAGGCAGAACCCGATCGGTCGATCCGCTCACGAACGGCACTGGTTTTGAATGGAGCACGCAAAATCGGAATTTTAGACGGATACATATCGGCTTTAAATTGAACTATTAAAACTAGTGCTGTCAAATCTGTTACATTTTAAAATCCGGATTGCGAATTTTAAATTATGCGGTATCCGAATAATCCGGAATCCGTCACATTTTTACTATCCGGATAAAATCCGTCTTGCAAATCAGTTATACGATAAATTCACTATCCGGTTTCATCCGAAAAATCCGCTATCCGGATTTATCCGAAGAATCCGATATCCGGATTTATCCGAAGAATCCGATATCCGGATTAGCCCTAAATAATCTGCTATCCGGATTTTTAAAGAAAATCCGATATTCGGATTTAAGCAAAAATCCGTTTTCTAAATTTATCTGCTTGCGTTTATTTATTAAATTAAATATTCAAGTAAATCCACATATCTATAGTCTGTTTTCATCTGGCATTTAGAATTTGTATGAATATGGAGTTAATTCAGATAAACATGAGAAAAATTGTAGGTATATGCGTATTCCAGTAAATCGCTGTCTATGTCTAAGTTCCTCATTTTAATACATTTTAAACTTAAATATTCAAAATCATCGATAAATCTGTTATAAATATATTATCTGGATGTATTCGTTATTTAAATTTAAAAAATTACATATTGGTGGTAAATAAGAATCCAATATGTGCAAATTTAATTATTAAGTATTTCAATTGTTAGAATAGTAGTGTGTCATTCAATATGCTGTTCTGCGTCGGCGCAAAATCTATAAAGCGTATAATTTCAAGACAGAAAAAATGGATGAGGCTATTACCCCCCTTCCACTAAATGGTAATGGGTGTGACGGAAATGTTAATAAAAGTACACATGAAACATTAAAAATTTATAAGAGAACTTATTAGTTATACGTTTCATTCTTTCAATTATTATAGAATACCAATTATAACGATAAAATAAACCAAAAAACTACTTATAAACAGAAAAAGTATTACACCCAATGACCTCACAAATAAAACGTAAATCTTAATATTAAAATTCAAAGAAACAATAAACAGGTAAGCAAGCTGGGTTAGATAAAATTATTTCTAACAATTTCAAATGTTTAATGTAGTAACCCTTTGAAAAAATGGCGGTCTACCTGTATTAAATAAACCTGTCTCACTCGTTTGGCAGAAAGGTATTTTTAAGCTGGGATAGTGGTTATTCATTTGTATATTTCTCTAAGCATTTCCAAAAACGCCCCTGGTCAAACGCCCTGATGCCTACTTATTGTACCATAGCGTGGGACTTGTGATTGTAAATTTAGACATGTTTCTTTATAGCTACTAAAAGAACAGTTAAAAAAAAATCTAGGAACAAAATCCAAGGAAACAATTTACACAAAAATCTAAGAAAAAAATTCATAACATAAAGTTCGTTTGTTTATTTGTAATAGTAAAAATTATTATTTAAAAAATAGCAGTCGTCTTGTTAATACAAAACACAATTTAAATATATAACATCTATATGTATGTACCAAGCCCATGATATATAATACTACTTATTATAATTGTTTACAAACTGAAACAGTTTCATATGCAATAACGCCGAAAACAAAAATATCGGATGCAAATAATGTGTTCATTGGAAAAACCTAAATAATGCTTTACAACTCAAATCCCTTGGAAAGTCCACCAATGCTAACCTAAACTTATCAAAAACATTTAAAGCTTAGCGGCAAAAATTTAAAGTTGAATTCAGTACAAGTAGACATCATAATTCCAAAATGATTTACCTTAAACTAACTAGACTAGTCACTGGAATTGCTTTACCACTAGCCAATGCACTGCAAAGCCTTGCTTTTCAATCCCCCTAGTTTAATATTAATAATGTTGATAATGCAAGGGGTTGTCCAAGAACAGTTACAATCCGACCATAGACAACTTGAATAAATTAAATTGTTAAACAAACCATTAGAAAGTCTATTTTATGAGTTAAAACACTAGCAAAAAGCTGTAGCTGAAAAACAAAAATTGTTTTTTTTTTGTAACCAGCAAACCGTATTTAAATAAAACAAATACTTTAAAAATTAAAATAAAACTTAATTTTTAAAAAGTAATAGCTCTAATCGACATGGAAAATTCAAATTTATATCATCATATAATCTGAGTATTCTAAAACTGCATTTTGAAGAATCGAATATTAAAATATTAATTCGCGGAGTTAAGATGTTGCATTCCTTAATAAGTATGAAATAAAATATTCTTCAGATATTCTAAAATACGGCATAAAATTTAAAAATCCGACATCTGCATATAAACAAAATTCGAAATCTGAATTCGTATAGATAATCCGAAATCCCGATCGACATAAGAAACCCTAATTCCAAATTGACATTAAAAACATCCGAAATCCAAATCTCTGTGAGAAATCCGAAATCCGGATCTCTGTGAGAAATCCAAAATCCGGATCTCTGTACGAAATCCGAATCTCTGCGAGAAATCCGAAATCCAAATCGCTGTACGAAATCCGAAATTCGGATCGCTGTGTAAAATCCGAAATTCCGATTACTACGTGAAATTCGAAATCCGAATTTAAACCTAAAATCCGAAATCCGCATAAATTCGAATACCGGATTTTTAGCTTACACTAAATCCGGATCTTCGCATAAAAAAATCCGGATATCCGAAAATCCGAATCCGGTTGCCAGCCCTAATTAAAACCAGTTTTTTTTTAGTAGAAAGTTAATGGATTGCTCTAAGAACCTGTTCAATTTAAATTGGGCTTGCAAACTTTTTTGGCGTCACACGGCGCCTTCAAAAAAGGTGCTGAAATTCGGACATTCTGCTATTATAGAGGGTTCAAGGGATGGTATCATTTAGTTGAACTTTTGTTGCCTAACACTTTTGGTAATAAAAACCAAATTCGAAAGTCGAAAACGCCGAAACGCGTTGGATTATAAAAAACAGCGCTACTAATCGATATCGACATAAACCACCAGAACAAAACTATTCTTGATCATATCCCAAGTTCATCTGTTCGAACCGCATCTAAATATCTTGGATAGTTTTCCCCCTATTAATGGTCAAAGTTGTACAAACGATTTTTTGTCCAATTTTTTAAAATTTTGGATTTGCGAGAATTTCCGAAAAGTAGACAAGCTAAATGCTGTTTTTACCAATCGAAAAAAATCGTCTATATCCAGTCAGAAATAGCAAAACGGTTCGGAAAAGTTGCAAGATCACCAGCAGAGGGCGCTAAACTTTCTCTTTGACACGTTGTAACTGCGGAACCATGCTGGTTAGCTAGAAGGGCTTTATTTAGTTGGATTGAGTTTTCCGAGGTCTACAACCCTGAACCTTTTGTAACACTCTGTATGGCAAAAACTAGTTTTTTGCAGGGTACACCTTAAAAATCGTACGTGATATTGAAATAATATAGTTACATTGTTGCACACGGATTAGGGACACATCAGGGTATCACATTTTGGGTGCCCGGCTCGATCCTGGCACCAGGCGACCAACGGCACTGGCGCAAAACTTAATACTCGAAAATTAATGTGTAAAAAGTGGGTAAAACTTAGTTTAACTTCCAGGCACTGCTAAAAAAGTTTTAAAAATTTTATTAGACGCTCATATAAAACGCTTCTACAATATAAAGCGGGAATGTTTTACCAGGACCGTACTGGGAATTCTTTATTCAATTTCAAAGTCGAAATGTAATAAATACGTCGCATTTTATTCTCTTAAAAAAATATTTCTACACAAGTCCGTCCCCACACAAAAATATTTTCAGTTTTTCCAAGTTCTTACCTAACCTAGCCGGATCTGCTCCTATCTTTACCAGATTTATATCGCCAATGTAGAAAATCGGATTGATTAACATTCAATTTCCAGAATTAGCTTGCGGCGGCGCCTGGAAATAACGACATTCTGGAAATCGTTAGCTGCTTTTATAATCAGAAACCGCTCCGATCTTAACCAAACTTTAATCAGACGTTCAGGAATGAGTTTCTACAACCTAGAGCAGGAATTTCTTGCTAGGGCCGTACTGGGAATTTTTTATGCAATTACAAATTCGAAATTTAATAAAATCCATTGCATTTTTACCACAGCACAAAATCCTCCAATTACTACCAAATTTACAGCACATATGTGGAACATCGTGCTGGTCAATACAGGTGGACATCCCGGCCCGAATCCGTGTCGGCCCACGGGCCGGGCCGGTTCTATTTAAATCCTTAGTCGGACCTTGTCAAGCCTTTCCCAGCCTGGGCCAGCTGTTAATAACTGAGCCTCGCCGAGCCAGCAAGGCCTAATTTTGCTGGTCCAAATTTAGATAATCATGTACCTAAAGAACAGGCCGGGCCGGGCTAACCCATCTTATGAATTTGCCGAGCTGGCCCCGAAAATTTCTTCGTTCGCTCTCCCCTACTGGTTAGCATTGCATCACTTAGCTATCAGCTAGCCCCCAAGCCACGCGCAACCTGTACGATCTTGTCTCGACCCCGCACACCTGTTTTCCATTCCCACAAAAAAAGTTGCAACACCAACCTCCCACTCTTACTTTCAACATAATCATGACACGCCCATAAAAACCCCAACACTCACTCACACTAATCTTCTCCCATCAGGTATAAAAGAGGTTTAGTGCGATGTTGAGTTGTCGAACTCAAACTCGCACATGGGTTACGGCATTTGTTTATTTATTTGTTTAAACTTTAATTATTCAACTAAAACGAAAGCAAAATGTTCTGTTACTGATAAAATCCTGTTCGTATTTTTACTGGCTAGCAGCTATTATTGGCATTTCAGAAACACTTCGCATGTGGTCGTCGCTATTTCTGAACAGGAAAGTGGTGAAACCCTACACAATTGAACCGGTACTACCAGGCGAAAACCCACTGCATATGGAAGTTGGTACAGACTGCATGATTCCCACTTTTCCAATCCAAAGAGATCCCAAATATTTTCCCAATCCAAACAAGTTTGATCCTGAAAGGTTCAGTGACGAAAACAAACACAACATTAGCCCGAACACATATGTACCATTTGGTATTGGCCCAAGAAGTTGTATTGGTAAGTAAATTTTATTTTGATTGATATTTATCAATAATTTTGAGAAAATCTAACCTCTGCACTTAGATCAAAAATAATTTCAGTAATTAAAACCTTTTACATTTTCAGGTAATCGATTTACATTATTGGAATCAAAACTTTTAATATTTTCTATCTTGTCACGATTCGAAATTGTACCGGTGAAAGAGACAGCAATTCCGTTTGTTCTAAGCAAGAAGAGTATTACTCCACAGAATGCAAAAGGATATTGGTTGGGACTGAAACCAAGAACGAAGACAGTATAATTATTTCATTTAAAACGGATTTTGCGGCTTCTAGGAGTTAGTAGTCGTGCTAATGTGCGTTTTTCTATTTTTTTTGTCACAAGTAATATAACTAGCAATTCCGATTTTCTGACAGGCTTCTACGCTTTTAGCTCAATCGGCAATAGTCTTGCCCACGTTTCGTTGCTGGTTTTACGAAACATCTTCAGGTCTGCTACCTTTTTAGGATCCTGTTGTGTGCCCGACCTTAGTACCAGAAAGGACGGCAGCACTGAAGATGTCCCGTACAACTGAAGAAGGAACGTTGGCAATTTTTCTTCCGATTTGCGACACTAAACCTGAAATTAAAAAAAGTATCAACTTAAAATTGTAATTTATAGTTTACAAATAAGTTTATAAAGCGTATGTTATGTATATTACGTTCGAGAAATTAGTTATTTCATGCATGCCACAGACTAGTTATTTATAATATTTGTGCAGAATAAATGGATTATTAAATAATACAATATTGCACTTTGGGTCTTGCAGCAGGGCAACAACATTCGCCAAAAATATAAAAAATATGTTGGCAGAAAAGACACAATAAATTGGTTTTTCGCCAATAATTCGTTTTCTGTTTATTGTACAACAAAAATACCTTTCCTGGGTAGTGCCGACCTCGAGAGAGGGAGAAAACTTGAGATTTCTGTAATGACATCTAAATAAAATGTTTAAAATTATAAAATCTTCGCCAAAAAATTTTTACGGTCAAACTTATCTGCCGCCTGGCCTACCACCTTGACGTTTCTATAATATAAAATAGTTAATTATGTATCTAGTGCACAAAATTATACTTTGGTGCTTGAGAATGAAAGTTTTTTTTGTCGAGGAGGCAGCCGAGACAATAATCATTCGAAAGCTCCAAAGAAATTTCGTGCACGAGTTGCATACAACATTTTTTCTACAGACTTACTGAAATAACGAAAAAAATTAAGTAAAATCATAATAAAATACATCATCATCATCATCATCATCTGACATGAAGCTGACTCGAGGGTCGATCCTGGATTAGGAATTTATGTGATAGGTGGGATCGGGTGGGGTGTTGAGCCGCGTTAGCATGTCTGCAATGCATACCGCAAGACACCGCTGCTGCAACACCGGGTAGTTAGTAGGCTACGCATCAATGGGGTTTTTGAGTACGCAACCAAGACCGTTATGCGATTATGCATTTTAACTTAATAAACTTTGGTATCAAAGTTTCACATTGTTCTTATTTCTCACATATCTATTGTTCTAAGATTACAAATTGAAAATATCTTAATTTCCTAATAACTAATAAACTACTTAATATTACGTATCGTCCGGGTGGTATTACTACACTTTGTTCCTCTATTCTTTGATCTAGCATGATCCTATTTAGCGTTCCATTCCTACTTCTCGTGGATTTCTTTTCTTCTTTTGCTGTGATGCTGTCGTAATGATTTTTGGAACCGTCTCCTGATGTCCTGTGCGCTATTCTCATTGCCCTGGGTAGTTGATTGTTGTCTACCGGAGTGTGTGTGTGTGTGTGTGGAGGTTGGACCTGCTTCGTATTGTATTTCTATTGACGCCTTTAGTATTTCTGCTGCTGCTGCTATTGATTCGGCTTCTCCCCAAAATCCTTCTTTCCCTAGGTCTTCTACGTAGGCTTCTGTTTGTAGTGCTGGGCCGTAGGTATGTGCTAGATGGTCGTAGTGTAATGGTAAATGAATCAAATAATATTTTAAATTGTTTTCTATGTTAATTAGATAATTAACATTCAGCGAATACTTCGTTGGTTCGTTCGCCTTACAAAGTCCACCATAATGTGCAATACTGCTTATTCTGTTTAATAAGCACATAACTAATAAGTAACTTTGTATTAAATATATGGAAGTTAGATTATTCATGTTTGTGCATTGTTGGAATAAAGATGTAGTTTGGAACATGTAATGTTTGATTTCTAAACGAACCCTATGGCCCTAATCGGGTCATTACATGGCGACGCTACCAGTTAAGTTCCTACCAGTTAAGTTCCTGCCAGTTAAGTCCTACCAGTTAAAGCCCTACCAGTTAAGTTTTAAAGTGGGTATAAAAATCTATTAAAATGGGATCATCGCAATCGAAGGAGGAAGAAATAATTGCACAAGCTGGAAACAGTGGTGGCTTGAAGAATAAAACAGCAAGTTCTTCATGGACAATTAAGGAAATTTCCGAATTAATGGCCATAATCATTATTTTCTGGTACTCTGTGTCTCGATGCAAAGCGACGATACGAAAGAAGATCCGGGAGGAGATTTCAAGAAGCCGAGAACAAGTGTAGTGAACGTTAAGTGAAAAATAAAAGGTACAAAGTGCGTGGGTGTGAAAAGTAATAGTAAAATTAGTGCATAGTGAAGTGAAAATGGTATTATCACCACATCGTCTACAAAGATGTCATGTCCGCTCCGCGCGAATTTCAGAACCTACTGGAAGAACTAAGAGTGTTTGATCGTAATTTAAGAAAAGATGGTATTAATAGGCGTAAGAACATTCTTTATACGAATCGCAAGTTTAGAAAAATTAATAAATTAAAAGTAGAATTTCAAAATATAAGGGAATCATTTAATAACACTCAGCATGAGGCAAGTATCATATAAAAGAAGTTAAAACTTACGTAGATGCTATTATTAAGTATTTTGAAAACTTAAATGTAATTTTAGATTCTAGGCTTAAAGAATCGTGTACTGAGCAATCCGAATTTACAGCAGAAATATTAAATTCAGATACAAGTTCATTATCAGATTCAGATTGCTCTGCTGACGAAAGCAAAATGTCAGAAAAATTCGATTTAAAAACTGCTGCAAGTCTGTTACCGGTTATGGACGGTACAGAAAATATAACAAAACAATTAATTGATGCCATTGAGTTATATGACGCATTATTAGATGATAATGGGAAAAAATTATTAACTAGTTACGTATTAAAAACTAGAATTTCAGAAAGTACTAAAATTCGTTTGAAAAATAGTTATCCCTCAAATGCGGAATTAATTACAGATTTAAAATCTAATTGTTTAACCAAAAAATCTGCTTCAGCACTGTCAGTTAAATTAAGTACCGTTAGGCAAGGTGGAAAATCTATTGATAATTTTGGTAAAACAGTCGAAGAACTACTTGTAGATTTAACAATTGCTCAAGCTGATGGAAATAACGATCCTTTAAAAGGTCTGACAGATGTTAACGAAAAAATTGCTGTTAATACTTTTGCTAATGGTTTGCAAAATTCTGAATTTCGTACCATCATTAAAGCGCGCAATTATTCAAAATTAAGTGAAGCCATCCGTGGAGCCAAAGATGAAGAAATACCTAGACACGATACATCTGAGGTGTATCACATGCGAGGTCCACATCGCAGAAATTTTCAACGAAATAATTACAATAACAATCGTGGAAATTTTAATTTCAAATTTTCCAATCAAAACAATCGTAGACAATTTTCAAATAATTTTTCTAGAGGTCGAGGTAATAATAATAAAAGTAGCTACAAACCCTCTTTCAGAGGAAAAAATAAATATAACGGCCCTAACACAAATTTTAGAAATAATAGCAGTCAAAGAAATTTTTATGTAGGAAACGAGGAACCAAACGCAACAGTCAGTACTAGCTCTTCTCAATCAACTCCGGCTGTCGAATTTTTTCGAGGCCCCAAATCGACATAATAAAGATATTAATAATCCCGTAATTTTTAATTTAAATAATGGTTTAAACTTTATACGAATGAAATATGGTGGGAAAGAGTTAATATTTTTGTTAGACACAGGTGCATCTGTAAGTATTATTTTTAAGAATTATTTAAATGAAAGTGAAGTAATTAATTTTTTAAAGAAAATTAAAATAAAAGGAATCTCAGGATCTACCATTTCGCAAGGTTCAGCAAATATTTCTTTAACGGTAAACAATACAAATGTGTGTCGTACGTTTCTAATTACAAATAGTTTTGCACATGATATGCAAGGAGTCATTGGCTCAGATTTTTTTAGCAAGTATTCTGCTACTATAGATTATGAAAAGTTTGTATTGTCTTTTTGGATAAATAAAATAAAAATTACGGTACCTATGCAATCTAAATACGAAATTTTTACTACAATTCCAGCGCGATGCGAAGTAAGTAAATACTGTTGGGTTGACATTAACGAAGATTGCCTTGTTTTGCCAGAAGAATTAGGGGAAGGAATTTTTGTTGCAGGAGTTTTAGCTACACCAAATAGTAATATTATACCGGTTAGAATACTTAATGTTGGAGACAAAGAAATTAAACTTAGAAATTTTAAGCCTAAAATAGAAAAATTTAATGACTATCAAATACTTGAATTCAGCAAAAATAATGTAGCATTAGTTAATCGCGTAGACAAACTGTTAGAATTAATAAAAACAAATCATTTAAACACAGACGAAATACATTCACTCCAAAGAGTATGTGCTAAATATGCTGACGTTTTTCATTTGGAAAACGACAAGTTAATAACAACTAATATTTGTAAACAAAGTATACATTTAAAACAAGGATCTAAACCTGTTTATGTAAAACCTTATCGTATACCGCAAACACAAAAAATAGAAGTACATAAGCAAGTTGATCAAATGTTGAAAGACGGTGTCATTGAAGAAGCGCGATCGGAATGGTCAGCACCAATTTTAATTGTTCCGAAAAAAAATAGATCAAAAGGTTCGAGTCGTCGTTGACTATAGATTGCTAAACCAACAAATTGAAAATGACAAATTTCCATTACCAAACATTACGGAAATTTTAGATTCCTTATCCGGCGCTATGTATTTTTCACATCTCGATTTATCACAAGGATATTATCAAATTGAATTAGATCCTGCTAGCCGACCATATACAGCTTTCACAACAGATCGTGGAATGTTTCAAATGACTAGGCTTCCAATGGGGTTAAAAATTAGTCCTAGTGCATTTTCTCGTGCAATGACAATTGCAATGGCTGGTTTAAATTACGAAAGTTGCTTTATTTATTTAGACGATTTAATTGTGTTTGGCAATAGTAGGGTGCATAGGGTGATTCGAGCACCACCAGGGCTGCCAACCTAAATCTGGTGACAAAAAATTCCCCTAGATTCTGCTAACACCCCAAAATCTAGTGACAAAAAATTCCCCTAGAATCTGGTGACATCCCTAAATATGGTGACAAAAAATCCCCTCCCTAGAATCTGGTAACCTTGCTCTACTGACAAAAAATTCCCTAGAATGCTACCAACCTAAATCTAACCTAATCAAAATATCACTGTAAATTATTGTAGCCTTGATTGAGGATCCCACAATTCAACAACAAATTAAAAATGCAACAAACACATATACATATATTTATTTTAACACATTAAATCTGCATACAACATTCGCAGATACTTTTATTTCACATGCAAAGTAATAATATTAGCACCCAACTAATTTACATTTACGATGGATATAATGCTAGATTTATTAGTCTAATAACCCTCACATCATCATAACACTTATGTCTACTTAGAAACTATTTATTCAACACAATAAAATAATAATCTTAATAACTATTGCAGTATTTACAAAGAATGCAATGTTAGATCTATGAGCAAAATAAATCCCTACTACACATACCTCACCTACCACTTCACATGTAAAATAATAACCTTAATAGTCAATACAACATTTACAATAAATATAATGTTAGTCCTAGTAGTATAAGTAGGTACCACATTTTCATAACACTTAACTTAACATAATAATCTTAATAACTAGTACAGTATTTACAATGGATGTAATGTTAGATTTATTAGTACAATAAACCTCACATTTTTCAAAACTACTGAATTTACGAGCTATTCGTTATCCGATAGTGCCCCCAAGCCAGAGTCTCACCATCGCCCCCAGGAATTATATATCTCTTATCATCCGCCCAAGAAAGTGCTATTTTATTTTTCAACTCGGTATACATTATATGATTGTGAGAGCGAAAGGTGAGCATTTCCTTATAAATAACGTCAGAATTTTCTACAACATTTCTGTAATCCTCAACGCCTAATTCATTTTTAACAACGATGGAATTTACTCCTTTCGCTCTCTTCGTTGTTTTACCATCCACTTCAAATTCGCCTTCTACATTTGTTATGTAGGCTTTAGCACCAGTCCCATAGAACTCCCAAATAATTCGACCACCGTACTCATCCTTCATTTTTCCGATGATCGATTCATTTACAGGTATCCCAAACTGATTATCCAGTTTAAAATTAGATGTATCATACTGACTTAAACTATTTTTCATGTGCTCATAAAAATCATCAATAAATGTCTGCAAAATGAGTGAGTCAGTGTCCGAATAAAGAAGATGAACTTTATCACCAAACAATTTTTTAACTGAATTGTAGTAAAAATTGTATATTATAGATTTTGATAACTCCAGAACACAGAAGCCGATATAAATAGGTTTATCATAGGTTACTCTTAACTTCTCCATTTGAATCGCTACTAGATTTTCCGAAAATATTGAACAATTTTTAAAATTAGGCTTCGCTATTAAACTTTGAGCACCAACTCTTCTACCCTTGTTTTCCCACTGTGTTACTAATCTAATATCAACCCGACGATCTACCTTCTCCATTGTTTTTCCGTACACGCTGTTATTCATTAATTTGTAAAAGTCTTTTTCAAATTTGTTAGTCGCATTATTTCGCATTCGAGTATTCAAATCAATATAGTGCTTTAACCAAGTTGACTGTTTAAATTTTAATATTCGATGAATTTTTGATAATTTTAATCCAGCATTTAAACACTGTTGCAAATTTCTATAGTGAATAACGTACCGTACTTTATTATTTAGATTTGGTATTAATTTAGGTAATTTTGATCCTGGAGGAATTATATTTTCTGCACAAAACGGTAAGTCATTGTGAAGATCATGAAGTTCTTTGGGATAATCCAGATCGACTTCTAAAATACAACCCTCGCTTGACTCGTCTTTAACTGAAGCAACATCAAAAGCCATAATTTCAAGTTCCGGTAACCATTTAAATTCATTGATGGGGAGTGGCTGGGACATGGCCGCACCATAAAGGTTAGTGCCATCTAGGTAGTTAATAAAGGAGGCGGGTAAAGAGGAATCATAATTTGGAATATACTTATTGTTAGCAATAGCTTTTCGCTTTGAACACTGAGCAATTCCGCCTCTTATCCCCTTCTTAATGAAATGTAACATGTCAACATCAGTGAGTAGTTCTAAGTTTATTCTTGTATACTTCAACATAGCAGCCCAACTTAGACTAGGGGCTGTAAAAAATTGACATGGTTCAAGAGAATAGGCCTTTATGCAAACGTTTCGGAAAGCCTAAAAAATATCAGCCAATAGTAACACGTCCGACTTTAAATAGACATCAGAGTAGTCACCAGTGTTGGGTAGTATCTAGAGACATGTATCTAGATACTGGATCTAGATACTGTTCAAGTATCTAGTATCTGTATCTAGATACGTTTATAAAATTGTATCTTGTGTCTGTATCTAGATCCTATTAAGCAGTATCTTTTTTTTATTAAACAATAAAAGATCCTAGATACATTCAAGAATTATAATTTATTTTATGTAGTTTTCGAAGTTCATTAAAACATTTCTTCAATTTAAAATTTAGGACTTTTTTGGACATTTAAATTTTAGCATTAACTACTTTTGCAGAAAAACCCAAATACGTCTTAAGATAGGTAATGGTAATAAATATTCAAACATCCCCATTTTTAGGGGATAAGGAGTAAGAACTGTAAGAAGCTTAAGGTTTTATGTATACATTTACCCATTGTGGCAATACAATAACCGCCCTTGCTGTTTTTGATATTGGGAATTTCCAAGTAAATCTCATAACCACAGCGGTAGGCTTGTCTTGACAAAACTTGAAGTTTCCTCAGTATATATAAATAGAAGTAGTGGACAAGTCCAGAATCAATTCTTGTGCTAGTCTGCTAGTTATGCCTTGTGATTACAATTAGAAGAATGAATGATAACGAAAGTGCCTTTTTGGAAGTGCCAGGGATACTGGATGGCGAGTTTTTTAAGATAGTGTCGCGTTGTGATAGTAAGGTTGTCACACAGTGTCGAAACTGCCCCTCAAAGATTCAGGGTGATGTAACTTCAAGTGGAAACTTTGTCAAATATCTTAAGGTGTGTAATGAATTTTTTCATTTTAACTATTAATTAATATTATCATTGTTTATGCGCGCTTCCATTTCTGGAAGTGTAATTTTTTAAAGTAGGTATCTAATTTGTATCTGAGAAGGATCTAGATACATTTAAAAGTATCTTGTATCTGTATCTAGATACACTTAGTAAAATGTACCTTGTATCTGTAACTAGATACACCTTTTTAAAAGTACCTGTATCTGTATCTAGATACAAATAAAAAGTATCTTACCCAACACTGGTAGTCACCCAAAGTTTGACAGCTAAAAGTTTTCCATACAAATTTAGCTCGCGCATAATCCGAATCAGATATATCCTCTTTTGTTAAATTGTTATAAAATTGAATTTGCGATGGCAATTCTCTCTCATCCAACCGCTCCATACTGTCGACATAAGAGTATGGGAACACTCCCTTCTGTCTAATCAGCTTAAATTGTGTCGCATCTGGAAAGCATTTTTGGATTTCTGTACACTGAATATCTTTTAAATTTTTCGATAAGCTATCTAAAGAAGAGCTCATAAATCGGCAACTATCTAAAAATCTAATTTTCATAAAGACGCTCTCCCGTCCTCCCTTACTATTAGTTATGCTTTCAACCAATACGTGTTTTGAAAATGAAATGTATTTTTCCTTGTTTTCAGCTAAAACATCAATTTTATTGTTATCATCTTCAGAACTTAACGCTCTTATAAAAAGATGTGCATCATAATTTGATAAATTGTTAAAAAACACGGGTACAAATTTAGGTAATTTAAAATTCAAATTACAGGCGCTATGGGCGGGGCCTCTATACAACCCCTCGCCCAAATGGTCATGATCGTGTATTCGCTCTTCACCCGTAAGAAAAGGTTTTTCACAAATGTGACAGTTTGGAGAGTTTTGATGGATCAATTTCTGCTCATCGGTAAGTGACTTCATAGGTACAACATGTTTCAAATGGGTATTGTATATTCTCTTAACATCGGCTTCGAGTCTTTCATAAAAAATTTTGGTACAATCAACACCGCGATATGTTTCAAATTTCGATAGTGAATCATCATAGTCGCACTTAATAAAATACGCGAAACTATAGGGCACATGTTCAGCAGTTCTTTGAGTGAATGAACTCCCACCACTAGGTAGACAACCTTGAATGGGTTTAAGTAACGACTCAAAATCTGCATAAACTACAAACGGGACTTTCAATTTTTTCTCAAAACTTTCAAATTTTAACATATTTTCCGGAACTGCGTTTCCAAATTTATCTTTTTTTAAGTTTGTTGATGGTAAATTGATGCGAATATGTCCACAATCGCACTCTTGATGCTCACGCAATTTCGATTCATTAGAAAAATACACCAAGCAACCATCACACAAAAATTTCTGACAACAATGTTTTGATAACTGACTACCGACCAGTCTATTTAAATTTTTTATTAAGCAATAATGAGAATCGCCATTTTCGTTATCTATAATTAACAAGTTAACATGTTTAGGCTTACGAGATTTGGTGAAATGCAAAGGACCCACCACTTCTATACAACGGTCACCAGTTTTGTACACCAATTCTAAACCGTAAACATTTACAGACATATTATTTAATTTTTCAAATTTAGAAATGTCTTTCAACTTAACCGGGAAGTCTATTCCATCAAAATTTAATTCGCTTTCAAATTGCTTATATTTTGTAACACGTTGAGAGTTTTTGTCAGCAGGATGTAGTGCAGCTAGAACGCTCCACATGAAACATTTCCGGTCACCATTTTGGATATTGATGACAGAGCCCGTCTTCTTAATTTTCATAGGTAACTCTATATAGGAAGATGCTCGCAGAGGATTATATTTGTTAATGTTAACTTCCAGAAATAGAATCTCTTTAAGTGTCCAACCGCTATCACGTTCTTGAAAATTAGATACTCGATTATCAATTTCATCAATATATTCTGTATATACACCCTCCAAATTGATAGACTGGTTAATAATTTTATTTTTAGTATTAAATGATTTTATCTCTTCTATATTCTTGCTGGGGAGTATGAATATTCCAAATAATTCTAGATTAATCTTAATGTTTCCGTATTTCACCATTACTGCTGATTAAGCACCTTCTCTTCTACAGACCGCATAAATTCTTTTACGTTCAGGCAATACTGCGCAGGACCAGTAATTTTAGAATTCGCAATTCGGCTTTTAAACGCCTGTTGAATAAGTTCAACACCATCTTCACAGGAAGAGCAAGAATGTTCTTTATGTTGTCGACTGCGTAGATGTCCTTGATATCTCTCTCGGGGTATTAGGGTGTCGCACGTAGAACATAAGATATCGCCATCAAGTTTTGTTTTTTAGCGACATTTCCAGAACCACCTTCAAACTGTCGTTTTCCACAAAAATGACGGTTGAGGCTATCTTTCCTGGTATAAGTTTTCTCACACACCCCGCACTTAAACATTTTATTCTACAACAATAGAAATTTTGTTTCGCATACAGAAAAAAGAAAGCTGTTACAACAATCTCAGTTTTATCTAATGTTAACCAATATGAAATAACTCTTTTTTGGCAACAATTAAATATTATAGAAAAATACGCTTACTTTCTCACCAACAATCAACCGCAACAATGTATTCTTTCAAACTACAATTTATTATCGCCACGCACTTTATAACTACCGTTACTGATGAATTACTATCACGAACTAACAAAATCAAGGTGTTTCATACCCTTTTATACCTTTGCTCATCGGAATTACACGTACCGCTTACAAAACATCAGTTCCGATGGCACCTTAGAAGTACGTTAATTTGTGCTATTTTTTCATAAGAATACGTGTAAAGTTAACGAAATTACCCATAAAATCACATTTTCCCATAAAAATACAGGTATTTTGAGACACAAGGTCGAATGATAACAAACACTTCTGAAAACACTTTAAAACCACAAACTTCTGGATGTGTAACGGTATTAATCATCATAAAATCCACTTTCAGGAAACTTGATGTATTTAAAACTTAAAAGTTTTGTGATATAACTGTATGTAAGACGTCTATACATCAGTGAAGCATACAAAGACAAGAATGTGGTAGAAATAATATTTAGAATGCAGGTTTAAGCAGTGTATGTATGTCCGTTTTTTCGCAATACACGTAAGATCAGCCACGTCGAGAACAAGAAGTTCCTAACATGAAGCCGCTCATGACTCCGTTTAAAGTATATTTTTCATGTTAGTTTTACCGAAACCAATAACACTGTACGTAAGGAGCTTTTAGCAGTACACTGCACGTCATTGTTAGACTCCGTCTCACCGAGTACCTGACGCTCCCTACTCTCCCATTTCAGAGCACCGGCGTATTACGGTTTCAGTAAAAACAAACAGAGAAAAAACGAACACGCAGAGACAAGAATGTGGTAGAAATAATATTTAGAATGCAGGTTCAAGCAGTGTATGTATGTCCGTTTTTTCGCAATACACCTCAGATCGGCCACGTCGAGAACAAGAAGTTCCTAACATGAAGCCGCTCATGACTCTGTTTAAAGTGTATTTTTCATGTTAGTTTTACCGAAACCAATAACACTGTACGTAAGGAGCTTTTAGCAGTACACTGCACGTCATTGTTAGACTCCGTCTCACCGAGTACCTGACGCCCCCTACTCTCCCATTTCAGAGCACCGGCGTATTACGGTTTCAGTAAAAACAAACAGAGAAAAAACGGAAAATACTTTTAGCTTGCCAGCATATTAACTTACCTGTTAAAGCCGATGTGTCAATGCGATGTTAAACACGATTCACTAACTGGGACTGTGACCAACCCAAGTAGAGAATAGTCTTCGATGTATTGAAGTGTTAGAATACTGCGACCTCCAGAAACCAAATCCGCTTCAAAGGTGGATAGTTACCAGCCTAATCAAGAAAATTCTGAAAATTACAGAGATAGAAATAAGTCATTTAAAAAATTAAATTACAATAATGGGTATGTAAAACACCAGATAATTTTCAGACATTCTAATGGAACACCGCTAATAAAGCAGAGCAGTAAAACTTATATATAATATTTTAATACCGGTATTACCGCCTTGTATTACCGACCGGTATTACCAGCCTGCATTATAGACCCGCTCATGTCAATCAAATATTCATTCTAACGATAAATTCAACCTAACATGAAATCTGGAAGAATGGTATTAAACGTACATCAATAGAGCTGTATTTGTTTAATTCTCGATTGCAAAATGTTTTTGTGTCCTCGAATGGTTTTAGGCCACCCCAGTCAAATTAAGCTGCGGGACAACCTACACATACACCGAATGCTTATTGGTGTTTACTTGCAACGAAAAATTTAAAGCATGATTTTTAACCTAAGTCGAAATATAAAAAACTGAAAAAATCATGATAATTGTCTGAAACCCCGTAGAAGGCTCTTAATTAATGAGACCACTAAAACTTAGAAAGGATGTTTTATTATAAACCGAATGCTCATCGGTGTTTACCTGTAACGAAAAATTTAAAGCATGATTTTTAGCCTAAGTCGAAATATAAAACCTAAAAAAATCGAGATAATTTCTTGAAACCCTGCTGGAAGATCCTTAACTAACGAGACCAGTAAAAGTTGTAAATAATGTTTCGATATTAAAACGAGCCTTACGCGTCTTTACCTACAAAATAACATTCACTGACAGAAATTTTCTAAGTCCAAAATTAAAAAAAGAAAATTCAAGATATTTGTCTGAAACTCAACATAACTCAGTCATTTCACAAGACCAGTAAAAGTTTCTAATTATGTTTCGATATCAAAACCACCCTTAAGCATCTTTACCTATAACATAATATTCAAGACCAGAAAAATTCTAATTGTGGACATATTCGCATCAATTTACCATCAACAAACTTAAAAAAAGATAAATTTGGAAACGCAGTTCCGGAAAATATGTTAAAATTTGAAAGTTTTGAGAAAAAATTGAAAGTCCCGTTTGTAGTTTATGCAGATTTTGAGTCGTTACTTAAACCCATTCAAGGTTGTCTACCTAGTGGTGGGAGTTCATTCACTCAAAGAACTGCTGAACATGTGCCCTATAGTTTCGCGTATTTTATTAAGTGCGACTATGATGATTCACTATCGAAATTTGAAACATATCGCGGTGTTGATTGTACCAAAATTTTTTATGAAAGACTCGAAGCCGATGTTAAGAGAATATACAATACCCATTTGAAACATGTTGTACCTATGAAGTCACTTACCGATGAGCAGAAATTGATCCATCAAAACTCTCCAAACTGTCACATTTGTGAAAAACCTTTTCTTACGGGTGAAGAGCGAATACACGATCATGACCATTTGGGCGAGGGGTTGTATAGAGGCCCCGCCCATAGCGCCTGTAATTTGAATTTTAAATTACCTAAATTTGTACCCGTGTTTTTTCACAATTTATCAAATTATGATGCACACCTTTTTATAAGAGCGTTAAGTTCTGAAGATGATAACAATAAAATTGATGTTATAGCTGAAAACAAGGAAAAATACATTTCATTTTCAAAACACGTATTGGTTGATAGCATAACTAATAGTAAGGGAGGACGGGAGAGCGTCTTTATGAAAATTAGATTTTTAGATAGTTGCCGATTTATGAGCTCTTCTTTAGATAGCTTATCGAAAAATTTAAAAGATATTCAGTGTACAGAAATCCAAAAATGCTTTCCAGATGCGACACAATTTAAGCTGATTAGACAGAAGGGAGTGTTCCCATACTCTTATGTCGACAGTATGGAGCGGTTGGATGAGAGAGAATTGCCATCGCAAATTCAATTTTATAATAATTTAACAAAAGAGGATATATCTGATTCGGATTATGCGCGAGCTAAATTTGTATGGAAAACTTTTAGCTGTCAAACTTTGGGTGACTACTCTGATTTCTATTTAAAGTCGGACGTGTTACTATTGGCTGATATTTTTTAGGCTTTCCGAAACGTTTGGCCTATTCTCTTGAACCATGTCAAGTTTTTACAGCCCCTAGTCTAAGTTGGGCTGCTATGTTGAAGTATACAAGAATAAACTTAGAACTACTCACTGATGTTGACATGTTACATTTCATTAAGAAGGGGATAAGAGGCGGAATTGCTCAGTGTTCAAAGCGAAAAGCTATTGCTAACAATAAGTATATTCCAAATTATGATTCCTCTTTACCCGCCTCCTTTATTAACTACCTAGATGCCACTAACCTTTATGGTGCGGCCATGTCCCAGCCACTCCCCATCAATGACTTTAAATGCTTACCGGAACTTGAAATTATGGCTTTTGATGTTGCTTCAGTTAAAGACGAGTCAAGCGAGGGTTGTATTTTAGAAGTCGATCTGGATTATCCCAAAGAACTTCATGATCTTCACAATGACTTACCGTTTTGTGCAGAAAATATAATTCCTCCAGGATCAAAATTACCTAAATTAATACCAAATCTAAATAATAAAGTACGGTACGTTATTCACTATAGAAATTTGCAACAGTGCTTAAATGCTGGATTAAAATTATCAAAAATTCATCGAATATTAAAATTTAAACAGTCAACTTGGTTAAAGGACTATATTGATTTGAATACTCGAATGCGAAATAATGCAACTAACAAATTTGAAAAAGACTTTTACAAATTAATGAATCACAGCGTGTACGGAAAAACAATGGAGAACGTAGATCGTCGGGTTGATATTAGATTAGTAACACAGTGGGAAAACAAGGGTAGAAGAGTTGGTGCTCAAAGTTTAATAGCGAAGCCTAATTTTAAAAATTGTTCAATATTTTCGGAAAATCTAGTAGCGATTCAAATGGAGAAGTTAAGAGTAACCTATGATAAACCTATTTATATCGGCTTCTGTGTTCTGGAGTTATCAAAATCTATAATATACAATTTTTACTACAATTCACTTAAAAAATTGTTTGGTGATAAAGTTCATCTTCTTTATTCGGACACTGACTCACTCATTTTGCAGACATTTATTGATGATTTTTATGAGCACATGAAAAATAGTTTAAGTCAGTATGATACATCTAATTTTAAACTGGATAATCAGTTTGGGATACCTGTAAATGAATCGATCATCGGAAAAATGAAGGATGAGTACGGTGGTCGAATTATTTGGGAGTTCTATGGGACTGGTGCTAAAGCCTACATAACAAATGTAGAAGGCGAATTTGAAGTGGATGGTAAAACAACGAAGAGAGCGAAAGGAGTAAATTCCATCGTTGTTAAAAATGAATTAGGCGTTGAGGATTACAGAAATGTTGTAGAAAATTCTGACGTTATTTATAAGGAAATGCTCACCTTTCGCTCTCACAATCATATAATGTATACCGAGTTGAAAAATAAAATAGCACTTTCTTGGGCGGATGATAAGAGATATATAATTCCTGGGGGCGATGGTGAGACTCTGGCTTGGGGGCATTATCGGATAACGAATAGCTCGTAAATTCAGTAGTTTTGAAAAATGTGAGGTTTATTGTACTAATAAATCTAACATTACATCCATTGTAAATACTGTACTAGTTATTAAGATTATTATGTTAAGTTAAGTGTTATGAAAATGTGGTACCTACTTATACTACTAGGACTAACATTATATTTATTGTAAATGTTGTATTGACTATTAAGGTTATTATTTTACATGTGAAGTGGTAGGTGAGGTATGTGTAGTAGGGATTTATTTTGCTAATAGATCTAACATTGCATTCTTTGTAAATACTGCAATAGTTATTAAGATTATTATTTTATTGTGTTGAATAAATAGTTTCTAAGTAGACATAAGTGTTATGATGATGTGAGGGTTATTAGACTAATAAATCTAGCATTATATCCATCGTAAATGTAAATTAGTTGGGTGTTAATATTATTACTTTGCATGTGAAATAAAAGTATCTGCGAATGTTGTATGCAGATTTAATGTGTTAAAATAAATATATGTATATGTGTTTGTTGCATTTTTAATTTGTTGTTGAATTGTGGGATCCTCAATCAAGGCTACAATAATTTACAGTGATATTTTGATTAGGTTAGATTTAGGTTGGTAGCATTCTAGGGAATTTTTTGTCAGTAGAGCAAGGTTACCAGATTCTAGGGAGGGGATTTTTTGTCACCATATTTAGGGATGTCACCAGATTCTAGGGGAATTTTTTGTCACCAGATTTAGGTTGGCAGCCCTGGTGGTGCTCGAATCACCCTATACACCCTACTGGCAATAATTTAACAAATCATAATAAAAATCTTACAAAAGTTTTGCAAAGATTACGAGACGTAAATTTAAAATTAAACCCTAATAAATGTGAATTTTTAAAGAAAGAAATTTTATATTCAGGTCATATAATTTCATTTAGTGGAGTTTCTCCAGATCCTGAAAAAATTCAGTCCATTCAGCAATATCCAATACCAAAAGACTCAAATGAAACTAAGCGATTTGTTGCATTTGCAAATTATTATAGGAAATACATCAAAAATTTTTGCAGACATTGCCCATCCCTTAAATAACTTGACAAGAAAAGGTATTCCATTTACATGGACTAAAGAGTGTCAAGAAGCGTTCGAAACACTGAAAAATTCTTTCATAAAACCCCCTATATTGCAATATCCTAATTTTGCTCCAGATAACACTTTTATTTTGAAAACCGATGCTTCAGGCTATGCTATAGGAGCAGTGCTCTCAAATGGAGACGATAAACCAATTGCTTTCGCAAGTCGTTCTCTTAACAAATCTGAAAAAAATTACAGCACCATAGAGAACGAACTTTTAGCTATAGTGTGGGCAGTAAAACATTTTAGACCGTATTTATATGGGCGCAAATTTATTATTTTTACAGACCATAGACCATTAATTTATCTTTTTGGAATGACTAATCCCTCAAGTAGGTTAACTAAATTTAGGTTAGTGCTCGAGGAGTATGATTTCACAATTAAGTACATAAAGGGTAAAGATAATGTTACAGCGGATGCTCTATCGCGAATTGAATATTCTTCGGACGAGCTTAAAAACATGAATACTGCTGTATGTGAAACAATGTATGCAATAACAAGAGCACAGAGTAGGAAAATCAAAGAAACCGTCAATGGGAGTTTTAAGTCGGTTCTAGACGAAAGGCTTGATCACCCTGGAGTCGTGGAGCTTTTAAAACGTCCTAAAGACTCTTTCGAACTACGTATAATTTCAGACAAAGAATTTGCTAAAATGATTAAAAGTAAACATTACGATTATAAAGTAGCGAGACTGATATGTATAAAGAATTCACAAATAATTAATATAAAACAGGATGCTCGATCGACCTGAAAAATATTTGTGTGAAGTATGATATTCCGGAATTAGTTATAATTAAAAATGAAAAATACGCGCGCTTATTAAATGAAATGTAAAGGGTACCCACGAAATAAGAAATGCTAGCATAAAAATATCAATTATTAAAGATATTCAAACCATATCAGATCTCGATACTAGACAACTTGTATTAAACGATTTCCACATGTTACCAACGGGACGACATGCAGGAATCAATCGTATGTATAATAACATTAAAAAATATTATTTTTGGACAGGTTTACGAGAAGATGTCGAAAAATTTGTAAAAAATTGTAATGACTGTCAACGTTATAAGCATTACAAACCCAATATAGAACCAATGTCAATTACAACTACAGCTTCAACTGCATTTCAAAAAAATTTTTTTGGATATCGTAGGTCCAATAGAAACCGATGCGAACAACAAACGGTATATTTTAACATTACAATGTGAATTAAGTAAATTTGTAGAAGGTTATCCATTAGAAAATAAAGAAGCTACAACAGTTGCCAAAGCTTTCGTAGAAAATTTTATTTTAAGGTACGGTATTCCTGAAGAAATTGTTTGTGATCAGGGTACAGAATTTTTGAATTCCACATTAAGAGAAACCTGCAAACTATTACAAATTAAACAACTAAAATCTACAGCTTATCATCATGAAACTTTAGGTTCTCTTGAAAATTCACATAAATGCTTAGGCGCTTACCTGAGGATACAAATTGCTAAAAATCCAGATACGTGGAGTTTTTGGATACCTTACTGGTGCTTTGCTTATAATAACACAGTCCATACTGAAACAAAGTACACGCCTCATGAATTGGTTTTCGGAAAAACAGTTAGATTGCCGTCAAATATTTCTAATCATATTGATCAACTTTACAATTTTGACAACTATCCGTTAGAGCTAAAATATCGTTTACAACAAGCATGTAATGATGCTCACAATAACCTAATGGTTTCAAAAGTAAAAAGAAAACAAAGATATGATGTAAAAAGTAGTTCTGTAAGTTATAATGTAGAGAGATTAAGGTATTATTAAGAAATAATTCGGGAAATAAAACCGAACCTTTGTATAAAGGACCATATGTAGTTATAGAAGAGAGACCTCCAAATATAGTTTTAAGTATAAATAATAAGATTATAGAATGTCATAAAAATAGAGTTAAGTTATATTATGAAGAAAATTAACGAAAAAAATACTGAAAAAAATTTTTCCATTCTAATTCAAATGAAAAAATATTTTTTTCTTTCGGTGGGTGATGTAATGGTAAATGAATCAAATAATATTTTAAATTGTTTTCTATGTTAATTTAATAATTAACATTCAGCGAATACTTCGTTGGTTCGTTCGCCTTATAAAGTCCACCATAATGTGCAATACTGCTTATTCTGTTTAATAAGCACATAACTAATAAGTAACTTTGTATTAAATATATGGAAGTTAGATTATTCATGTTTGTGCATTGTTGGAATAAAGATGTAGTTTGGAACATGTAATGTTTGATTTCTAAACGAACCCTATGGCCCTAATCGGGTCATTACAAAGTTTGTAAATCACAGGCGGACGATAAGTTAAACTTTCGCATTGAATATAAATTCAACGTGTTGGCGAGACTTGGAAAAAATATTAAAAACGTATAAAAGTTTGTAAATCGCGGGCGGACGGCAAAGTCTTTGACTTTCGGATAGAATATTAATTCAACGAGTTGACGCGCAGTCGGGAAAAATTGTACAAACCTGTAAAAGTTTGTAAATCAGGGGCGGACGGTAAAGTTAAACTTCCGGGTTGAATATAAATTCAACGAGTTGACGGGCTGTCGGGTAATATATTTCAAAACCGTAAAAGTTTGTAAATCACGGGCGGACAGTAAAGTGAAACTTTCGGGTTGAATATAAATTCAACGAGTTGACGGGCTGTCGGGGAAAACATTGCAAAACTGTAAACGTTTGTAAATAACGGGCGGACGGTAAAGTTAAACTTTTGCATTGAATATAATTTCAACGTGTTAACGGGACTTGGCAAAAATATTAAAAAACGTATAAAAGTTTGTAAATCACGGGCGAACTGTAAAGTCTGTGATTTTTGGATTGAAGATATATACAACGAGTTAACGCGTAGACGGGGAAAATATTACGAACGTGTAAAAGTATGTAAATCACAGGCGGACGATAAAGTTAAACTTTCGCATTGAATATAAATTCAACGTGTTGGCGAGACTTGGAAAAAATATTAAAAACGTATAAAAGTTTGCAAATCGCGGGCGGACGGCAAAGTCTTTGACTTTCGGATAGAATATTAATTCAACGAGTTGACGCGCAGTCGGGAAAAATAGTACAAGCCTGTAAAAGTTTGTAAATCACGGGCGGACGGTAAAGTTAAACTTCGGGTTGAATATAAATTCAACGAGTAGACGGGCTGTCGGGAAATATATTACAAAACTGTAAAAGTTTGTAAATCACGGGCGGACGGTAAAGTTAAACTTCCGGGTTGAATATAAATTCAACGAGTTGACGGGCTGTCGGGAAAAACATTGCAAAACTGTAAACGTTTGTAAATCACGGGCGGGCGGTAAAGTTATACTTTTGCATTGAATATAATTTCAACGTGTTAACGGGACTTGGCAAAAATATTAAAAAAACGTATAAAAGTTTGTAAATCACGGGCGAACTGTAAAGTCTGTGATTTTTGGATTGAAAATATATACAACGAGTTAACGCGTAGACGGGGAAAATATTACTAACGTGTAAAAGTTTGTAAATCACGGGCGGACGGTAAAGTTAAACTTCCGGGTTGAATATAAATTCAACGAGTTGACGGGCTGTCGGGAAAACATTGCAAAACTGTAAAAGTTTGTAAACCACGGGCGGACGGTAAAGTTAAACTTTTGCATTGAATATAAATTCAACGTGTTGACGGGACTTGGCGAAAATATTAAAAACGTATAAAAGTTTGTAAATCACGGGCGAACTGTAAAGTCTGTGACTTTTGGATTGAAGATATATACAACGAGTTAACGCGTAAACGGGGAAAATATTACGAACGTGTAATAGTTTGTAAATCACGGGCGGTCGATAAAGTTAAACTTTCGCATTGAATATAAATTCAACGTGTTGACGGGACTTGGCAAAAATATTAAAAACGTATACAAGTTTGTAAATCACGGGCGGACGGCAAAGTCTTTGACTTTCGGATTGAATATAACTTCAACGAGTTGACGCGCAGTCGGGGAAAATACTACAAACCTCTAAAAGTTTGTAAATGACGGGCGGACGGTAAAGTTAAGCTTTTGCATTGAATATAAATTCAATGAATGGTCCGTTTTTGGCCATTTTTGTGGCAATTCAAACTATTTGGCGCGCATATACACAAACTGACAAACCCGCACGGCCACTTATTTAATGCCCCCGTTATCCTATTGAAACTCTGTAAATCCCCCTATCTCGCAATGCTCGTGCAATTCGCTTATCGTTACGTTTTGGACTTAATTTTTTACACAAGTCTCGGCTTGGCGGCGTCTTGCTCCAACCTCCAAGGTCTCGCTCTACGCGCTGTTCTAAAAACATTTGTTTTATTTAGGCTAATTTAAACTAACATCGCGCTACCTGCGATGTCAACAAAATTTGTTTTCTTGGATTTTCAATTATATAAAATTTTCAAACAGTAAAAATAGAAAAAAAAAATATAAATCGTAACAAATAGCTGGCGGTACCCC
Organism: Ctenicera cuprea; assembly: GCA_958336395.1. Taxonomy (NCBI): domain Eukaryota; kingdom Metazoa; phylum Arthropoda; class Insecta; order Coleoptera; family Elateridae; genus Ctenicera; species Ctenicera cuprea. The sequence goes on from OY284489.1 coordinate 57,199,058, forward strand.
GTTCTCCTTTCTGTACCAGCCGCCACTGACTATGTCTGTGTTGTATAGCATAAACAGATTAATAAATACTAATTATCTCTTGCCAAATAATTATTGCGACGGCAGACTAATCTGGTTTTCTGTATTTTTTTTTCGTAATTTACAACGTTGTCTAAAGTTTTTTTTTTATGAGAGATATTTAAAATCTGTTTAAAAACATGATAAAAAGCAAGCACAACTTAATAACCGTAAAACAGTATTGTATTACGCAATGTGTGGTCGAATTCCATTTGATAACAGCATCTCCATCTATTAATAAAATTTTGCGTACTTATGGTGTTTTTATGTTAAGTTAAGCAAGTGACTTGGTTACGACATTTTAGCAGATATTGGAAGGAAGGAAAATTCTCCAAAACCATGGGTAATAATTGGAAACTGAAACAAATCTGATTCAACACCGATGCCACGACCCATATCTATAATTGAAGTGCCGTTTGAGCTTGTTATAGGAGTAAAAATTAATTTTAAATGAAACATTTTTTTGCACTGAGTGTTTTGTTATTGTCAGCATAAATAATATTTTTTTGTAGAATTATATTTATTTTTCTGACAAATGTGTTGAAAAAAATCTGATAAAATAACTTTGTGATATAAAAAAAATGTTAGGAAATAAAAAAAAATCATTTTTTTGTAGTTTAAAAATATTATTATGAGGTAAATTTAACAAATATGTTTCGTGAACATAAAAGCTTCTACTCATTTACACGAGGTGGCGCGATCGCGTTATCATTTTACTCGAGTTACAAATTGACTCAACGTGAAACCGAAATCTTAGGTAATACACTTGCTGTATCAATCACGCGTTTTAATTCCTGTAAACAATCAGTTAGCCATTACGGTAGAAATGAGATATTTAATTGCCTTGAAGCTAACTATTGTCTATAATTGTTTGATTCATTTCAAGGAACACATTTATGATTTAAACTATTTTGTCCCACATCCTTTGGTGCATGGCAAATATGTACGAGTAAAATGCTAACTCGACCGCGCCACCTCGTATGAACAACTAAAAACTCTTATGCTTACAAAATATATAAATTAAAGATTTCGTGTTACAGCAAGATTTTATAGAACATTATACGTACAATTCTTACTCTTCCAACGCCCAGCAAACTGTATTAGTACATCCTTCTCGCACCCGCATGCTTTGAGTTTTCACAATAATGACAAGCCTAACGGTAAGAGCTGTAGCGAGGTTAGTTTTGAAACGCGAATATACATTGTATGAGACAAAATGTTCCTTAGATTGTAACGAAATTGTGTATGTAACAAACACCAAAATTGAAATTGTAAAAAAAAGTTATCGGTATGTAAAAGCAACAGAATTACTTTAGAGTTCGTAAAAGTGTACAATAAATTTTTTTTAACATAGATGTATTTATTTGTACCTTATAAATTATATACCAAAACAAAGGTCAATTAATGGGCTACATGTTTAAAAAAATCCAAATCAGTAGGCTTTTTAGTTATCAATCCAAAGCATTGGGAGTGCTTCCGACAAAGTATCTTTTATTCCTTTCTTCGGCCTACGCAAACGCGTACAACCCACTTCGCAATCAATTGCGTACCGACGGCTGCTACAAGCTTGAACTTTGAATAATTGGTTCCCGGGAAAGATGGCAGCAACTACGTATCCGTTACGTTATGGTTCGTAGTCCCAGGATCACATTATCTACCCTTTCGCAAAGAAGTTTCACTCCAAAAATACATTTAAATTTTGAAACTGAAATTTTATATGAGCATTACTCATTCACATACTTGTAGTAATTTTAATTTTAATAAATTTACCAGGGGCGTCTCATGGGGAAGGGGCACATAAAACATTCTCCTAAATATTTTAGATTTCTACAATTTTCACTTTTAGTACAGAGAAGTATTGATTGTATGACAATTTTTGAAATCGGGTTTTTGACGGATATCCAGCCAAGAACTCAAAAAAGTGGTTTAAAAAATGGCTGTCTGCGGGTGGGTGGATGGGGTGGTTCATCATAACTATCAAAAGAATGATCGAATTTTGATGAGCTTTGAAATCTCGGGATATATAAAAAATTCACCGGCAAAATAAGCTTTTTAAAAAAATCCGAAATCGGAAGCGGAAGTTAGACATATTGGTTTAGTAACATTTTTTCCCCAAACAAAATTTTTTAAAACGGAATATGATAGACATTAAATCAAGTCCAACGCTTTTTTCCAAATTTTCTAGGTTTGAGATGGCGGCCGCTACAAATTTTTGAAAATTTTGACTTTAGCGCCTTATTACTCAAAAACAGCTTGACAGGTATTTTAAATATTTTATCGTAGTAGCGCTGTACAAGCCTTATACAATGAGACAATGTTACTGTGAACAGAAATTTTTGAAAAGTTAAAAGTTCATCATCACCATCATCATCATCATCATAATCTATCCTCATATACCTGAAGGTGTCGAGGTCTTTCACTCCGGATAGGCTCTTCGCTTGTGTAGTCAGAGGTAGTGGGGCTTTTGGCCTTTAAACCACCACGCTCTTGAAGCTTAAGCCACCCTTCATGCACATTCATTCAAGCCATACGCACATGTGTTTTATTTGTATGCTAATGTTGTGTGTGGCTTTGTTACTTGTCCTGGTCAGCCAGTAATCAAGGCAAGCGCCGTTAATTGTAACCCAACGTCAAATGGTTACCGAGCTCAATACCGATCCACAGAATTACAGAAAAATTTTCTGCTTCTTCCGAGATTTGAACCAAGGACTCACGCATTGTGAGCCAGATCCTCCTACCACTGGACCACTCGGTTATAAAGTGAAAAAATTTGAAAACTTTCGGAAATTACAAAAAAAATATTGCCCAGAAGCTGGCCACACGTTTTTTTTCAATATTTGTAAGCTCATAGAGGTGAGAATGAGCTACAATCCTAGTTCGCAAAATCTATGAATTTTTGAAAATTTGAGTTTTAATGTCTATTCACTCAAAAACGGGTTCTCAAATCGGGATGAAATTTGATATTGAAAATGCCCTAAAGATACACAAAGTTACAAGTTAGTAAAACTTTAAGAACTACTAAAACTGAAATTTATCATAATTTTGACTTTTTCGAAAATACTGCTCAACAATTGACCACACATTTTTTTTTTAATTTTGTTAACTTATAGAACTATGGATGAACTGCAATTTGTCCCAGTCCGCGAACTTCTTTGTGACACCTATGAATTTTTGAAAATCGACTATTTCTGCTCCCTTATTTAATTAACGGGGGCTAATACAAATTTTCTGTTTATTCTAAATTGCTTATGAGTGACTGTAGAATAATGTTATAAACGTAATTTTTAAATACGGCAAAATTTGGGGGGGGGGGGTAATTTTCCCTCTCCCATGCAAATTTTGATGGACGAATTTGTACTTCTGTTTGTTGGGTTTCTTTAATTCCAAGCTTTTCCTTATTTTGAAACTATAGTGCATTGTTATTTAAACCAACAGTTGGACTGGCAGGTAAAATACCATCGAGTGGCCGGCAAGATCGCCGCATCTTACACCACTCTGTTTCTTTTTTGTGGTTAGTCAAGTTTATAAAACCAGACCTTACGCTTTAGACGACTTAAAGCTAGAAATGTAAAAACCATACCGTAAATCACGTCAGGAACTTCTTACAATGTGCTACAAGCATTCGTTTCTTGATTGAGGTATTGTCAGTAACTGAACGAACACTTATAGAAGATTTTGTTTTAAATATTTTGAGCTAGATTACTAATTTATTTAAAATATTTCCGCTTATTTAAGTCGTATTTTTTACACAGTACATTTTTTATAAACAGTATTTAAAAAAATTGAGCACGACTTAGGCACAGGTCAAAACTACACCTTCGATTTCCAGTCAAACGTGCAGACCAGTAGGTACTAACACCACCCATATAGTGAGCTTTGGTGCGAGCGTAGGTTCGATTTTTGCTTCAAACAGAATTTCGTTTATTAAAAAAATCCTAATGTAAACGCGGTAGTTAAAGAGTATTGGTAATACTAATAAGTAATATAAAACGAAATTATTTACAATAATTACTGTACATCTTTCTCGTTCCAACCTTGACCCGTAGCAATCTGTTGATGATTGGTACTAAATAAAAATTTGATTATTATATCTTATTGGTTTTCTTTCGTAAATAAGGTACGTACATTTTCATCTGCAATTTCTTTTTAATTTTATTATTATAGTGCGAATTTCTAGTCTAGTATTTTGCCAATATACAGGGTGTTAACGAACTGTGGGGACAAACTTCTAGGGCTTGCAAAACACAACAAAACAAACAACTTTTGTAAATAAATGTGTGATCAAAGGTGTTTCCTATCAGGGATAGAGCTTCTCAAAGATTCTTTAAGAAGCGCCTAAATGTATGCAACTCAATTTACTACCTACTATTTGTTTCCATAACGACGGAAATTAGTACAGGATAAATGAAGCCCTCTTTCCCACTTTTCAAATTCAAATTAAGTTTAAAATATTTTAATTTACAAAATGTTTCAAAACTAAGAAAAAACCAAAATTACAAAGCAAAAATCAACTATTTGAAAAATTTACAATAACTAATTCAAAATTAACAAATATATAGTAAATGTTCAAAATGTCGCCCCCCCAGCTTCTATACACGAAGCACATCTACGAAAGAAATTCCTGCGCACCGCTCCAAATATACCAGGAGTCTATTGAACTTCTTCACATGCAGCAAGAATACGCGCCGTAAGTTCTTCTACAGTTTTAACTGGGGTAGTATACACTAACGTTTCAACATGACCCCACAAAAAGAAATCAAGTGGGGTCAAATCTGGAGAACGTGGAGGTCACGCCACATGCCCTCCTCAACCTATCCATTTGTTGGGAACATCTTCCAAAAGTTCAGGCAAGACATGGCGCAAGAAATTTAAATTAATTGCTCCTGTTAACCTTTGGGGTAGCAGATATGGTCCAATGAGTCTATCGACAACAATCCCGGCCCAAATGTTCATTGAAAATCTTTGCTGGTATTTTTTTTAACCACAGCATGGGGATTTTCATTGTCCCAGATGTGGCTGTTTCTACTGTTGAATATTCCTTCTTTCGTAAAAGATGCCTCGTCTCTAAACAGAACGTTTACTTGGAATTCTGGATCCTCATTACACCGCCGCAGAAATTCCTGGCAAAATTCTACCCTTCTGGGAAAATCTGCTTAAACCATGGCTTGTACCCTCTGTGGATGGTACGGATGTAGCTGCTGCTCATGTAGTACCTCCCATACTAAAACATGGTTCACTCCCATTTCATGAGCGATGGCTCTTGAACTAGTAGAAGGATTTTCAGCCACTCTCTCCAAAACTTCTTCCTCAAAATCCACCGTTCGCCTTGTTCTGGTAGCTCCACAGTTGTATCTGGTGACAACGAATGTATCTTCCTCCGGCATCCGACGTGAAACTACACTAAAGGCCTTGTGCGACGGATGATTCCTATTCGGAAAATATTCTTGGTACAGGCGAGCAGCTTCGCGTGCGTTACCCCAAGCAGCTCCATACATGAACATCATGTCATGCTGTTCGGCAAAAGTATAATTCGCCATAACACAAAAATACGAAACACAGAACGAAAATAACGAAGAAAATAATTATCAAAAAAATCACAGAACGAAAAAAAACGAATTATAAAAGGCACAGAAAGAAACGAATGCAAGAAAAGTCAAAAAATATTACAAAAACATCGAATTGTGTCAAAATTGACGTTATTTGAATGCATGTATGTCTAGATCGTTTCTTTTTTCAAAATTCCGTGTGGCCTATGCAAAATAATTGAAAATGCAATTTGGGTTGCCTATTTTCAGGTACTTCTTAAAGAATCTTTAAGAGGCTTTATTTTCTAAAGGAAACACTTTTGATCACACATTTATTAACAAAAGTTGTTTGTTTTGTTATGTTTTGCAAGCCCTAGAAGTTTGTACCTACAATTCATTAACACCCTGTATAAATTATGAGACAATGAATTATTAAGCAATTTTGGCATAATTCCTTTAAATGTATAGTTGGCGCATACCTAAACTTTTGAACGAATTACCTACAAGCTTAGAATGGTAGTATTATTTATTTGGTCAACTGCAATTAAAGCTTATGTAATAGTTTAATAAAATAAAACAGGGTTCATAAGCGTAGAATAGAAATGGTTGCAAGTTTTAAAAGTAGTTTACAAAACATTTTTTTATGAAACTGCAAAAATATTTTTTTTAATTGAAGTGTAAAACAGCAACAACGAATTAATGAAAATTGAACGTGTAAATTCATTAATACAACGACAAAATTTTACAAAAGAAAATTTTGGACTATCAACATTCATAAGGGACCACCGTTGAATAAAAAACTTAAAAATTGCAGTACATAACAACAACGTTTCGTAAATTTTCATCCGAAAAATTAATTTTCTCGTCCAATATTTTTCATGTATAACTTAATAGATTTTAGTACGCCCATGTTTTGTTTTTGCTTTTCTGCGACTAAAAGTCCGGTCTTTATTTATTACTATAAACAATAATTATAAATTCGATTGACAGATAAAACTGCTGTTGCGAAACGGCCAGCTTGTTTTTTTCGCTCAAAAAAGTTTTGATATAAAAGTGTAAACAAAAAACGTTATGTATATGTATCTAAAATTATCGATGCATTATCTTTTATAGTAGTGAATAATTATTTTGGCTCTGTTATTGGCAGTGTAGTGAACGACTCGAGCACAGCGTTATAAAAATTTGGCCCTCATCAACAATATTACAACATGTTGCTATTAATTATAACAGCTTTAATAGCTTTTGTTGCGTTTGTTTACTTGAAAATTAAGAAAAATTTTCAATATTGGCAGGAAAGGGGCGTACCCTATGTAAAACCATGGTTGATATTTGGAAATATGGGACCCATTGTTTTTAGAACGAAAGCTTTCGCCCACGTGCTTCAAGATGGTTACAGACAATTTGCAGATAAACGGTAAGGATAAGATAATTCCTAACAACTATGGTTCAGAAATTGTAACAATCTGATTAGTTCCACATAATTATAACCACATTAATTCCCCCATGCATGACGTTTGTTTAGATATCATACGAATACACCCCAAATGATTAACTTTCTGCCTGCGTTTATTTGTTACTATCAACAAATCTCATATTTATTTAAATAAAGTAAATAAATAAGCAACTATATGAAATGATTAACAAAGTAAAAATAAAAGTAAAATTGGTGGCACTACACTCCAATGAGGAGTTTGGCCTGCAATGCGGTGGATCAGGGCCACCGATCATCGCTTGCGATACCCAGCCGTCTCGCAACAAAGTAAAAATAAAACCCTTTAATTTTCATAGGAATTTCTTTGTAGTCAAACTATACATTTCGCCTGCTAAGCAGTCATCATTAGCAGAAAAATAAAAGAATTACTACGAATCTGAATATTATAGGAACGAAGTAGAAACGGTACGGGTTTTCAGAGTTACCTGGTTTCTTTTCTGTTGAAGCAATGGACCGAAAAGCTGAATTTTAAAGTTAACTTGTAATTTTATTACGAACAGGTGAATATTATGTTAAAGCCGCCCAGCATTTTTGCGATTCTGGTTAACTAATGACGGGACATTATATTTCAGTACTATTCAAATTCTAAAAGAGTTTCCCAATCCGGTTACAAATTTAATTCCTTTTTAATATGAATATACTTAAATTTTAACTGACTTAATGTGCAAAAGTAGGATTATTACAAAATTTGTATTAAAATCACACAAAATATAGCAAAATAAGCATAGCGTAAATGCGATAAGCTAAACAAAATAGGAACAATAATCATACGTAAACACAAATTAGGACATAAATGATAAAACGTATGCCGTAGCGCAACCTAATAATGCTTTGTAATTTTTTCTACTCGCAGTATAAACACTGTCGACCCACCCGATTTCTCAGTGTGGCGACCTTCATTTGTCCTCTATTCTGGAGGCCACGATTTTGTCTGGGAAAGCCTTTTCACATACGTGGCCGGAGATTTCTACGTCGCAGGATTCTGTATGTTTAACGAACGTGAAAATGTTTTACTACGCTGCTGATAAAATAATCCCGTCGTATAAGAGCCGAAGAAAACAAGCCTTGTTTGATTGACAGTTGTCTAGAAAATTGGTTGACCGTCGAGAGTTTTTTTGTTTCGTCACTTTTTTAGACAGTTATTTATTAAATTGATTCAGCACTTATAGCTCTGCTGTACTCAATTGATTCCATATTTTCAGAATTTCATAGGGTGCATCTGTTAACGCTGCACTTAAGCAAAATCACTTTAGGTTTAGAACACAGGGCTGTGTTTCGGCCCTCAGAAGAACACATGCGCCTACGTTGATAGCTTAGGGCCGATTGAATTTTACCCCCGCAAGCACAAGCGCTTGAAGTATTTGTTAGGCGTGATCCGGACATGCGCTATACATTCAAAGCTAAGTACAAGAATTGACTAAGGAAACCTAAGCATTTCATAAAAGAAATTAAATGCGATTTTTGTTAATAATTGGGAAAGCCTATTACAATGGGTTCTTAGTAACGAATAAGCGTTTAACATAGTTTAAACGTTATCGCCATACACCTCCTCCTAAACATGCCGCATTTACTTCTCTAATTCATAGATTACTTAACGTTTTTTAGATCGAAATATGATACAAAAAAGAATTAAAATTATATGCGCAAAATAGCAAGATTTAATAGCTACTCCCCCTCATTAGTTAACCCCCCAAAGCAATCGCCAAAAAGCAGGTTTCTCTTAAAACTACACAGAAGAATAGACGAATCAGATTTGCAAAAATACTGGGCACCAAGTTTTCGGCCCATTGATCCTCAAAATTTCCTAGGTAACACTAAGGAGCCCGTACCAATTAAAGGTCAATCAGGGTTTACCAAATAAACTGTTCCACATGGTCTAAACATTATATAGACCAAATTAATTGGATACTAGGCACACATTTTAAAGAACACTTTCGCTACAACAGATCAGAAAAATCATGCGTAGCAACACACGTTCTTAGATTCAGAATATTTATATCCTATTGTCTGATTTAAAAATTCTAGAATTTGTTAAAATTACTTCAATTTAACGCACGACGAGAGGGGAGGAGTCCCGTAACTATAAATTCGGAATTCGTGATTTCCGATTTACCAGGATTAAGAGATGTTTCTACTTCGTTGCTGTAATTTTCAGGTTTTTTTCTGGGTTTTTTCTATTGATGATGACTGCTTAACAGTCGGAATGTACACTGATAGTACAGAAAAGTACCTATGACAATTAAAGGGTTTTATTTTTACTTTATTCTCATTTATTTTTTTAAGAATGTTTATGCCATTTATGCTTCTATTATCATACCAAGAGCGGCCGTAGCTAAGTGGTCTACCAATGCAGCGGATCCGGATTCGATCCCCGGTCCGGTCGTTCTCTCTCGCAAGGCAACGGGATACCAGCGAGGTGGATTTTTCCCCAGGAAAACCTCTCTGGAGAAGAAGTACATGCACTTCCTGTGGTTCGGAGCCCACGTTAAACTGTAGGTCCCTTATGTCTGTCTTTGCAAAATATGTACCGCCGCGCACCAAACACAAACATAAGAGAGAGGTAGCCAACGCCCTAAATAGGATATGGCACTATAAGAAGAAGAAGATGATACCAATTACTCAATAGCGCAACATAACTTTGCAAGAACTACCGTCTTCTCATATTATTCTTCTTCTCTACCAATTTAATACCATATTTCTTATATAAATGCATCAGACACGCAAATAAAATCATGTTTTTCTAGATATTTCGGATTTTACACTTTTTCTCAACCGACCCTTATAATAAATGATCTGGACTTAATAAAACAGATATGCATAAAGGATTTCGACAAATTTGCGGACCACACCGATTTTCTACCTGGTACTTCAGATCCTTTTTGGAAAAAAGGTCTTTTCGCCAGAGAAGGTCAATAATGTAATACGTTTTTCTTAACATTTTCTTTAAAATAATGACACTGCAGGTAAAGAGTGGCACGACATTAGAACCGTCTTGAGTCCAGCTTTCACCAGCAGTAAGATGCGGGCCATGTTCTACCTCATGGTTGAATGCGCGGATGAATTTCTCAATCACTTTCAACAACAATCGGGTATTATTACCATGGATATGAGGGATACCGTTACCAGGTTTACAAACGATGTGATTGCTTCCTGTGCATTTGGTATTAAGTGCGATTCCCTAAAAGATAGAGACAACGAATTTTTTCTAATGGGAAAGGACGCTTTTGATTTCAGTGGTTTCAAGGCTTTGAAATTTTTTGGTGCTTCCATAAGCCCAAAGCTCATGGAGGTATGTATACCTATACAGGACTAAAAATAATCAATTGATTAAAATGTAACTTGGTGTTGTTCAGTTCTTCAAGATAACCTTCTTCTCTGAGCAAGTGAAGAACTTCTTCCGTACCATTGTAAGAGACACCATCAAACATCGAGAGGAGACCAAAATAATTAGACCAGACATGCTTCATCTACTTCGACAGGCACAAAAGGGATTATTGCAACAAGAAGATGAATCTTCGGCTGCAGATCATAGTTTTGCTACTGTGCAGGAATATAAAATGGGAAAAACTAACGGTAATAAAAAAACCGAAATAACAATGGAAGATATAACGGCACAGGCTGTTATATTCTTCTTTGGGGGATATGATACTGTTGCATATTTATTGTGCAATACGACTTACGAATTAGCAGTCAATCCTGACGTTCAGGAGAAGCTTATCCAAGAAGTTGATGAAACCCTGAACAACTGCAATGGTAAAATTACTTACGAAGCCCTGATAAAGATGAAATACTTGGATATGGTTATTTCAGGTAAAGATACTTTGTACCAATTTACATCGGTTGGATTTAGTTGGGTGTCGGTTTTGATAAAAAATACAGAACATTATTGGCTTTGTGTAAATCAAGATGGTACGTAGTGGCTCTAAAATTGTCAAATGTCTTGTTCAACTCTGATCATTCTTTTCCTATTCAGTTATTTTTTGTTTGCACCACACGGAAACAAACTTGCATTGGCGGGAGAGTGGGGCCAGGAAAAGAAAAATTATTGTTTGTTAGATATGGACAATTGGAGTGGGGGAATAAAAGTTCTCGGCTCGGGCTTTACAGGATGTGCGAATTCTTAGCCTCGGCTTTTCCGTACGGGCGCCAAACTGTTTTTTCTTTTTCCGATTGCTAGGGGGAACGGCATCGACGCGCAAAAGGACCGGACACGATGCCTTATATAAAATCACAAAATCATAAACCTTTTGCTATGGCTACGGCTAAAACCTATTGTTTTTCCTGAAAAACAACTTCCAAAAATTCGAAAATTTATACTTATAAAAGCAGAGATTTCAAACTTGGGGACCTCTGACTATATCATAGGAGGCAGAACCCGATCGGTCGATCCGCTCACGAACGGCACTGGTTTTGAATGAAGCACACAAAATCGGACTTTTAGACGGATACATTTCGGCTTTAAATTGAACTATTAAAACCAGTTTCTTTTAGTAGAAAGTTAATGGATTGCTCTAAGGACCTATTCAATTTAAATTGGGCTTGCAAACTTTTTTGGTGTCATACGGCGCCTTCAAAAAAGGTGCTGAAATTCGGACATTCTGCTATTATAGAGGGTTCAACGGATGGTATCATTTAGTTGAACTTTTGTTGCCTAACACTTTTGGTAATAAAAACCAAATCCGAAAAAGTCATCATCAGAGTCGAAAACGCCGAAACGCGTTGGACTATAAAAAACAGCGCTACGAATCAATATCGACATAAACCACCAGAACAAAACTATTCTTGATCATATCCCAAGTTCATCTGTTCGAACCGCATCTAAATATCTTGGTTAGTTTTCCCCCTATTAAAGGTCAAAGTTGCACAAGCGATTTTTTGTCCAATTTTTTAAAATTTCGGATTTGCGAGAATTTCCAAAAAGTAGACAAGCTAAATGCGGTTTCTACCAATCGAAAAAAATCGTCTATATCCAGTCAGAAATAGCAAAACGGTTTGGAAAAGTTGCAAATTTCACCAGCAGAGGGCGCTAAACTTTCTCTTTGACACGTTGTAACTGCGGAACCATGCTGGTTAGCTAGAAGGGCTTTATTTAGTTGGATTGAGTTTTCCGAGGTCTACAACCCTGAACCGGGAAAGTCAAAACCGTAAACCTTTTGCAACACTCTGTATGCCAAAAACTAGTTTTTTGCAGGGTACAACTTAAAAATCGTACGTATTGACATTGAAATGGTACAGTTACATTTTTGCACACGGATTAGGGACACATCAGGGTATCACATTTTGGGTGCCCGGCTCGATCCTGGTACCAGGCGACGAACGCCACTGGCGCAAAACTTAATACTCGAAAATTAATGTGTAAAAAGTGGGTAAAATTTAGTTTAACTTCCAGGCACTGCTGAAAAAGTTTTAAAAATTTTATTAGACGCTCATATAAAACACTTTTACAACATAAAGAGGGAATGTTTTGCCAGGACCGTACTGGGAATTCTTTATTCAATTTCAAAGTCGAAATGTAATAAAATCCGTCGCATTTTATTCTCTTAAAAAATATTTTTACACAAGTCTGCCCTCCCCCCTTCTTCGGTCAAAAAGTTTTGTTTTTTTAAATTACATTGCATAAGACAAAATTCTTGTACTAAACCAATAAGGTCCAAATTTTCACAAAAATATTTTCAGTTTTTCCAAGTTCTTACCTAACCTAGCCGGATCTGCTCCTATATTTACCAGATTTATATCGTATTAACATTCAATTTCCTGAATTAGCTTGCGGCGGCGCATGGAAATAACCTCAGCGACGACATTCTAGAAATCGTTAGCTCCTTTTATAATCAGAAACCGCTCCGATCTTAACCAAACTTTAATCAAACGTTCAGGAATGAGTTTCTCCAACCTAGAGCAGGAATTTGTTGATAGAGCCATACTGGGAATTTTTTATACAATTACAAAGTCGAAATTTAATAAAATCTATTGCATTTTTACCATTGTAACAAAAATATTTTTACATTAGGGCCGTACTGCACATTTTTTATACAATTACAAAGTCAAAATTTAATAAACTCCATTGCATTTTTAGCACTGCAAAAAAAATATTTTTACAAAATCCTCCAATCGCTATCAAATTTACAGCACATATGTGGAACATCGTGCTGGTCAATACAGGTGGACATCCCGACCCGAATCCGTCTCGGCCCACGGGTCGGGCCGGTTCTATTTAACTAACAGAGAACAGAGCCTCGCCGGGCCAACAAGGCCTAATTTTGCTGGGTCAAATTTATATAATCATAAAATGGGCCGGGCCGAGCGAGCCTGTTTTTGATTTTGACAGGACGGGCCGGGCCTCAACCAAATCATGTACCTACAGAACAGGCCGGGCCGCGCTAACCCATCTTTTGAATTTGCCACTGAAAATTTCTTCGTTTGCTCACCCCTACTGATTAACATTGCATCACATAGCTATCAGCTAGCGCCCAAGCCACGCGCAACCTGTACGATCTTGTGTCTGACCGCGCACTTCTGTTTTCCCTTCCGACGAAAAAGTTGCGACACCAACAACCTCCCACTCTTACTTTCAACACAATCATGGCACGCCCATAAAAACCCCAACACTCACTTACACTAATCTTTTCCCGCCAGGTATAAAAGAGGTTTAGTGCGATGTTGAGTTGTCGAACTCAAACTCGCACATGGGTTACGGCATTTGTTTATTTATTTGTTTAAAATTTAATTATTCAACTAAAACGAACGCAAAATGTTCTGTTACTGATAAAATCCTGTTCGTATTTTTACTGGCTAGCATCTATTATTGGCATTTCAGAAACACTTCGCATGTGGTCGGGGCTATTTCTGAACAGGAAAGTGGTGAAACCCTACACAATTGAACCGGTACTACCAGGCGAAAAACCACTGCATATGGAAGTTGGCACAGACTGCATGATTCCCACTTTTCCAATCCAAAGAGATCCAAAATATTTTCCCAATCCAAACAAGTTTGATCCTGAAAGGTTTAGTGACGAAAACAAACACAACATTAACCCGAACACATATGTACCATTTGGTATTGGCCCAAGAAGTTGTATTGGTAAGTAAATTTTATTTTGGTTGATATTTAATTAAATACACAGATTTTGGTATTAGCGTTTAAATAATTTTGAGACAATCTAACCTCTGCACTTAGATCAAAAATAATTTCAGTAATTAAAACTTTTTACATTTTCAGGTAATCGATTTGCATTATTGGAATCAAAACTTTTAATATTTTCTATCTTGTCACGATTCGAAATTGTACCGGTGAAAGAGACAGCAATTCCGTTTGTTCTAAGCAAGAAGAGTATTACTCCACAGAATGCAAAAGGATATTGGTTGGGACTGAAACCAAGAACGAAGACAGTATAAATATTTCATTTAATACGCATTTTGCGGCTTCTAGGAGTTAGTAGTCGTGCTAATGTGCGTTTTTCTAATTTTTTTTGTCACAAGTAATATAACTAGCAATTCCGATTTTCTGACAGGCTTCTACGCTTCTAGCTCAATCGACAATAGTCTTGCCCATGTTTCGTTGCTGGTTTTACAAAACATCTTCAGGTCTGCTACTTTTTAGGATCTGTTGTGTGCCCGACCTTAGTACCAGAAAGGACGGCAGCACTGAAGATGTCCCGTACAACTGAAGAAGAAACGTTGGCAATTTTTCTTCCGATTTGCGACACTAAACCTGAAATTAAAAAAAAGTATCAACTCAAAATTTAAATTTATAGTTTACAAAGAAGTTGACAAAGCGTGTGTTATGTAATATTACGTTCAAGAAATTAGTTATTTCATGCATGCCACTAACTAGTTATTTATAATATTTGTGCAGAATAAATTTTTTTTTTATTGTCTGATTATTACTATTTACAATCTGCTCGCAGAGCAATAAGTAAATTATATAAATGAATATATGTGTGACAATGGAAGCAGATATTCATTAATATCGCTTCAATTACTATTAACACGTAATAACGGTAAACAGTATGAACTTAACATTTGGACCGAAGTCTAAATACTAGAATCTAAACGGCAAATCAAGAGTATACTGCCTCTTAAGTCTACGGTTATGGACACTGTTGTCTAATAAGTTTAGTGCTAGGGCATTAGGGTGATGTTCTAACTTGGCGATATAACTTTCACTGAATTTCACTATTTCTTCTTTCACAGTATTAACTTTAAGGTCATTGTAGATATCTGCGTTGCTTATGTAGTATGGTGCATTAAGGATAGTCCGGAGCGTCTTAGACTGGAATCTTTCTATTATAGCTAGATTAGAGGATGAAGCAGTCCCCCAAAGCTGTATTCCGTAGAGCCATACAGGTTTAAAGATTACTTTGTAAATCAGAAGTTTGTTGTGGAGGGAAAGTTGCGAATGTCTGCCCATCAGCCAGTAATGCTTGCTAAACTTCAGGTTAAGTTGCTTGCGTTTGGTCCATATATGGGTCCTCCAGGTTAGGCCTCGGTCAAGGTGGATACCGAGGTACCTTGCATTGTCAGACTGTGGCACTTGTGTCCCGTTTATGGTAATGGGTGGGCAGGTGTCTCTTCTTTTTGTAAAGGTGACATGTACGGACTTGGTTTCATTAATTTTAATTCGCCATTTTATGAACCAATCCTGGATGACATTGAGGTGGGTTTGTAGTTTTATGGAGGCGTTTGTTGGATCTTCGTCAGTAGCCAGTAGAGAAGTGTCGTCTGCAAAGGTGGCGATTGAGACTTCCTCACAGGTTGGTATATCTGCCGTGTACAGTAGGTACAATACCGGTCCTAAAACACTCCCCTGAGGTACTCCAGAGCCTATGGGGATCAGATTGGTAAGTTCTTCTTCGTATTTGACTTGGAAGAGTCTGTCATGTAGATAAGACCGTAGTATGAGGTAGATGTTATCAGGCAGCCACTTTTTTAACTTATACAGTAGGCCTTTGTGCCAGACTTTGTCGAAAGCCTGCCTTACGTCTAGAAAGACAGCACTACAGTATTTTTTGGCTTCGAAGGTGGCGTTAATAGTTTCTACTACTCTATGTACTTGCTCGACAGTGGAGTGCTGCCGCCTAAAGCCAAATTGGTGGTCTGGTATGAGGTGCTGTTCTTCTAGTATAGGTATTATTCTCTTTAATAGCAGGTTTTCAAATAACTTTGAGATTATAGACAATAAGCTTATGACTCTGTATGACTCTGCTGAATTAGGTGGCTTGCCAGGCTTTAAATCATGATGATTTTAGCTACTTTCCATTGAGCTGGGAAGTGAGTAGTTCTTAGTATCGCATTGAATATATGTGTCAGCACTGTGAATCCCTTATGTGGGAGTTCTTTTAGAATTTGCCCTGTTATTAAGTCGTACCCAGGTGATTTTTTTCTAGGCATCTTTTTTATTGCATCTTTTACCTCTTTTACTTTAATGGCTTGGGTTGGCGGTGATAGTTGTAACGAGGCATCCAGAAACCTGTCTATTTCTTCTTCGTCAATTCCAGGTGCTCCAGGCAGTGGTTGGAAAACATTCCTGAGATGTTTGGCAAAGACCTCAGCTTTTTCGGCATCGCTTTTCGCCCATGTTCCGTTCTCTTTGCGGATTGGTGAAACGGGTTTTTGTGGTTGTTTCAGCCTTTTGGTGGTTCTCCATAGATTGTAGTCACTCGCTTCTGTAGCCGATAACCCTTCGATGAATTCTTTGAAAGTCGCATCTCTGTATTCCCGCAACATTATCTTTAGTTCTCTTGTTGCAGCATTGTAGGGTTGCTTTTCTTCTGGGTAACGTCCTCTCTGTCACTCCTTTCGTAGTCTTCTTTTCTCTGCTATCTTGTTAGTGATTTCCGCTGGGTAGCCTGGGTTTGTCTGGTATTAAAGGTGTTGATTTCCAGGCGGCGTTCTGTACTGCCTTCAAGAGATCTTCTACTGCCGTTTCAATGTCATCTGCTGTTTTTAGTTTTATGTTTAGAGAAATGTTTTCTTCGAGTATCTCCCGAAAGAAGTCCCAATCAGTTAGTTGATTGTGTAGTTGCAGCGGCTTAGTTTTAACAATTATGGATGTACTTATGGTTAGTATCACAGGAGTATGATCTGAGCAGAGTTCATAGCTTTCTTCGACGTTTATATGTGCTTGTCCAATGCCCTTGGTGATGAAGAAGTCTAGGCAGTCTGGAATTTTCGTCAGGTCAGTTGGCCAATAGGTAGGTTTACCCGTTGAAGCATGGTCTAGGTGCCTTTCTTGGATTACTGCTTGTAGGGCTCTTCCCCTGGGGAAAATCAATCGAGATCCCCAGTGTGGGTGTTTGGAATTGTAGTCTCCACCAGAAATAAATCTGTGGCCTAGAGATTTGAAGTATTCCTCGAATCCTTCTTTATTCGTTCTGTAATTGGGAGGACAGTACGCTGCTGATACTGCTAAGGGGCCAGTCCAGTCTTCTACCTTTATCGTTGTGGCTTGCATAAAGTCTCTGTCAAACTTTTCCAATTCATGATGCTTGATATTTTGTCTGATTATGATTGCAGTGCCACCTCTAGCGTTGCCATTGGGGTGTTGTGTATCGTATATTTTATAGCCTGGTATTTTAAAGTAAGTGCGCTTCGGAGATGAGTAAGATGTCAATATGGTTAGTGTTAAGGAATGCCTCTACTTCCTGGCGATGTTGCGTCAGTCCATTTGCGTTCCATGTAACGATCTTATAATGAGCCATTTTTGTTGGTGATTTGTTGTCTAAGTGCAGTGAGTTCACTAGTGAGTGACTCTATGGTTTTTCTCATTTCCCTGGTTTCTCGTAGTAGGTCCGTTATCACGTTATTTTGATTCATAATGGTTTCCTGCATAAATTTGATTGTAAGTTTTTCTTGATCAATGGCAATGCTATTTTGCTCGGTTCTGATTGCTTGTTTATATGACCCTAGCCCTAGTTGTTGTACACTGTGAGTGTCGGAATCAAATGTTGTTGCCAATTGCTGATTGTTTGTCTGTCTCAGTGGTGGAAAATCTGTTGGTGCTATTGAGAATCTACCATTCATGGTTTGGTAATAGTAATCGTTTTTAGTGATTGTACTTTCAATTAATCGTATTAGCGGGGATATATTGATTACGTGGTGGATAATAAATGGCGGCGGCCGTTCGGTTTTTTTTCCCGTTCTTTACGCGCGTTTTCGCTACTTACATCTGTTACATTTTTATTTGTGTTATTAGTGGTTGCTAGTGGTTGGAATCTATTTTGTGTGTAGTTAACTAATTTAGGTTTCACTTGCCTTTCAGTATCGGGGCTGGTTGGTCCCCTCTTGTTTTTCCTGTGTCTAACTTCCTGGAATTCATTTAACTTGATAACTTCTTCTTCAAGTTCTTGGGACGTTTCTGCTTTATTTTCGACATCCATGTTAAGTGATTCCGTCGCCATCAAAGATTGGTTGAGGTTGTTTGGTAGAGTTGGACCGCCGTACGTTGGGTATCTTGTCGGGTAAATCGTTGTTGGGAGGTTATATGTTTGCGTGTTGATGATTGCAGGAGTTTGTTGCATCTGCGTATACGCCTGATACTGCCCTAGACTCTGTTGTGATGTAGCACTATTCTGTTCATTTGCGTAGTACATTGGTTGTGTTTGTAATAATTGTATTAATTGTGGGTTCGACTGCATGTACTGTAGTTTCGTTGGATTAACGCTAATTTGGGCATTTTGTGCTTGCTGTACGTAATTGGGGTTGTAATTATTGTTACTTACGTAGTGGTTTGGATTATAAGCTACTTGATATTGCTGCTGAGATGGGCCGCCGCTATTTGCTTGCATGTTTCTTTATTTCACAGTTAAATAGTTGTCTTGTAGTGATGAAGATAATAACGAACCAGGTCGCGGAGGAGATAAAACTTATCACGTATCCGCACTGGATGTTAACCTTCAGAATTCGCACGATGCACGCCGACACGTCTTTTAGCTTTGAAACTCAAAGCGCAACTCCGTGCAGAATAAATGGATTATTAAAAAATATAATATTTGCAGTCATGCAACAGGGCAACAACATTTGCCAAAAATATAAAAAATATGTTGGCAGAAAAGATACAATAAATTGTTTTTTCCCCAATAACTCGTTTTCTGTTTATTGTACAGCAAAAATAGTTTAATATAAAATTAAAGCTAATAAATTTCTCTACGAAAAGATTTTATACATATTTTTTGTGTCATCTGTATTTTATCAGCTTTAATTTTATATAGAACTTATTTTTGCCGTTCAACGAAGAGAAAACTAGTTATTGGCAAAAAAACAATTTATTGTACCTTTTCTGGCTAGTGCCGACCTCGGGAGAGGAAGAAAACTTAAGATTTCTCTAATGACATCAAAATAAAAAGCTTAAAATTATTAAATCTTCGCCAAAAATTTTTTACGGTCAATCTTATCTGCCGCCTGGCCTACCTTGCACCTTGACGTTTCTATAATGTAAAATAGTTAATTATGTATCTAGTGCGCAAAATTATACTTTGGTGCTTGAGAATGAAAGCTTTTTTTGTCGAGGCGGCAGCCGAGACAAAAATCATTCGAAAGCACCAAAGAAATTTCGCGCACGAGTTGCATATAACATTTTTTCTACAAACTTACTGAAATAACGAAAAAATTAAGTAAAATCATAATAAAATACAAAAATAGAGATTTATTTTATCGCAATCAAGTCTGTTTCGTTGTTACTACAGAAACAAAATTTAACAAATATTGATATTTGTCAGTTATTTTTTCCTAATCAAGTTTGGTCGGCGTCCTTTTTAAAAAACCTAGTTTGAAATGATGAAAACATTGGAAATGGAAGAAGATATACCTTTTGATATGTGGCTAATAAGGCAATTGCTAATCAATTACACGAAAAATCAAGAATTAAAAATGTTACCATTGCCGTCATGCGCGAAATACTTCGTGCACGTTGTCAAAATAAATAACTTAAATGTGACATTTTATAAAAATGTCATCATTTTTTGACGTCTGTAGAAAAAATAAATATTTAATGCCCAATACTGTAAATGTTTTATTATGACACTAACGTTATTTTAAGATTAATTCGTGTTGCTACAAAATTTTTTAAATTTTTCGCTTTTTTCAAAATTTCCGCATTATTTAGAATATTTAACATTTTCAAGAAATTTTCCAAATTTTCAAAACTTTTCAAAACTTTCAAAATTTTTAAAATTTTGGTAAATTTTTAAAACAGAAAGAATTTTTAAGTTCTAATTCAAATTTTTGAAATATCTAAAACAAAAACTGTTAAAAATTATATTTTTAAAAACTTTATTAATTTTAGATAAACTATGCCAGAATTATGTTCCATGACTAATATTATAGGTATTGTTACCATTTTTACCTTCCTCGCTAGACGAAATATAGTTACAGAGAAAAGTATTGTGATCGTCAGGTTGGATTTGAAGCAAATGCTTTCATTCAGCGAAGTTTTTTTCGCTTTGAGTTTACATTTATAACCTAAACATTTTGGTGCTGTTTTTATTTTTTTTTTAATTTACCCATTATTTACAAAACTTCAAAATTCAAAAATTATCAAAATTTTTGATTATCTTAAAAATCAAAATTATTTTCAAAACACAAATATTGAAAATTCTTATTTGATTTTTAACATTTTCCATAATTTAAATTATTTCAAAATTTTTAAAATTGACCGCAATTTTCAAAACTAATCTTTTAAAGTTTTATAAATTTTCAAACAAATTTTAAAATTTTCAAAAACTTTCTTATTTTCAAAAAATTTTTAAATATCCGTAAATTTTTAAAATTTCAATATTTATCAAAATTTTCAGAAATATTAAAAATTAAAATTTATATTTTAAAATTTTTTAAATTGTTTTAAATTACATTTTTAATAATTCATGAATATTCAAAATTTTTACAATTTTTTAACATTGCATTAAACTTGAATTTTCAAATATTTTTAAGCAAATTGAATAAATTTTTAAAACATTATTTAAAGACACAAATATTATCAAAATTTTTAGAATAATAAGTTTTCATTTCAACTTTTTGAAAATAACCTTAAATTTTCAAAACTGCAAAATTGCAGTTCCAAAAATTTAAAAAAGCTTTAAAAGTAGCAAAATATGTCCCACAATTTAAATAGTTATACCTGTTTCGTTATCTTCATCTTCAACAGTTTAGGAGGACTAAACACTTACAGTTTAAGTTGCTACTGCCTACGTCACCCTACAGCTAAGTACGTGTAATTTAACGAATGCTATTGCTTAATTTATTAATAAATTTTCGGCATTATCTATTACGGTAATGTACGAGTATAATTCTCGCTCTTTTATTGCCAGTGTAGTGAACGACTCGAGCACAACGCAATAAAAAATTGCAACTGTTTTTTTGCGCGTTAATGAATGTTACAATATGCTGTTATTAATTATAACAGTTCTAATAGCTTTTGTTGCGTTTGTTTACTTGCAACTTAAAAAACCTTACCAATATTGGAAGGAGAGGGGAATACCTTATGTAAAACCATGGTTGATAGTTGGAAATATGGGACCCCTTGTGTTTAGGACAAAAGCTGTGGCTCACGTGATTCAAGAAGCATACAGACAATTTTCAGATAAACGGTAAGGGTAGTTCTTAACAGTTAAAATATTTATTTTAAGTTGTCAAAATCTGGTTAATTTCGTACCCAATTCCATTCCGCTCAACTGGTCAACAAAGGTTTTTCTTCCTAAACTCTAACACGTGTACTGTATGTACGTTTTTTTGCTGATTCTGAAACCATGTTCAATTTTTTTCCATCACGTCAGAGTTTTGAGAAATTTTCAATAATAGTTTTCTCCTAAAATATATTAATTTTTTAATGGATTTGTCGTTTTCGGTTTTACCGCATTAATGTTACCCACTAAAAGAAACCTTGTGTTACCTGAGTTGCTTGAACAGGTGTGAACAAGTTTTGGCATGTTTCCTACGTCACAACCGTAAGCCACGCCTCTCTTTGCTTTTAAACCAATTATATTTCGGAAATTCGTAGAAATGCGATTATGCGGGTATAGGTACAGAAGGATTATTACAAGTATTAAAATTGAATTCAGTCAGTTTATCACAAACTGACTGTTGTCTGTTGTGTTTTACATTGACAATGTCTCGTAAGTGTATAAATGATCAGAACAGTTTTTGTTATGTTCGCGGAGAATTAACTCTTGGGCAGCTTAAGCGAAATATTACATCTACAATAGAAAAAGCGTACTACTACGACTTTGGTGTTAAAATTAAAATTGAAGACAAACTTTGGACTCCTTAAACTTGCTGTCTGCGTTGTAAGAAGCTGGTTGAATGGTGCGAGCACTGCTATGCAGTTTGTGGTTCCTATGATTTGGCATGAGCAAACGGGCGATACGGCGAACTGCTACTTTAGCTGCACCAAAATCTTTGGGTTTTCTGGCAAAAATAAGGCGAAAACTGCTTATCCCTGTTTGCCTTCTGCTACTCGTCCAGTACCTCATTCGACAGACTTTCCGGTACCAACATATTCAAACGCTTTAAGAAAAGAACGAGTTGATACTGAAACAGTAGAACTAAACGACCTTGTTCGAGATTTAAATTTATCAAAAACTCAAACAGAGATACTAGGATCAAGATTACACGGATGCAATAATGACAATTTAATGCTAGCATTAGGCTATGACCACAATGCAGAACAATGGCGTCTATTCATCGACGTTTCGAAACTGAGCTTATAGGCTGTTATTCTATTCAGGGTGTTAATGAATTGTAGAGACAAACTTCTAGGGCTTGCAAAACACAACAAAACAAACAACTTTTGTTAATAAATGTGTGGTCAAAAGTGTTTCCTTTACAGCCTTAAAGATTCTTTAAGAATTACCTGAAAATAGGCAACACAAATTGCATTTTCAATTATTTTGCACAGGTCGCACGAAATTTTGAAAAACAACGCGATCTAGACATACGTGCATTCAAATAACGTCAATTTTGCCACAATTCGATATTTTTGTGATATTTTTTGGCTTTTGTTGCACTCGTTTCTTTCTGTGCCTTTTATAATTCGTTTTTTTTTTTCGTTCTGTGATTTTTTTAATAATTATTTTCTTCGTTATTTTCGTTCTGTGTTTCGTATTTTCGTGTTATGGCGAATTATACTTTTGCCGAACAGCATGACATGATGTTCATGTATCAAGCTGCTTGGGGTAACGCACGCGAAGCTGCTCGCCTGTACCAAGAACATTTTCCGAATAGGAATCATCCATCGCACAAGGCCTTTAGTGTAGTTTCACGTCGGCAAGGTACATTCGTTGCCAACAGACACAACTGTGGAGCTACCAGAACAAGGCGAACGCTGGATTTTGAGGAAGAAGTTTTGGAGAAAGTGGTTGAAAATCCTTCTACTAGTTCAAAAGCCATCGCTCATGAAATGGGAGTGAACCGTGTTCTTCATGTACTACATGAGCAGCAGCCACATCCGTACCATCCACAGAAGGTACAAGCCATGGTTCAAGCAGATTTTCCCAGTAGGGTAGAATTTTGTCAGGAATTTCTGCGGCGGTGTAATAAGGATCCAGAATTCCAGGTAAACGTTTTGTTTAGTGACGAGGCATCTTTTACGAAAAAAGGAATATTCAACAGTAGCAACAGCCACATTTGGGACGATGAAAATCCCCGTGCTGTGGTTCGAAAAGGATACCAGCAAAGATTTACAGTGAACATTTGGGCCGGGATTGTTGGCGATAGACTCATTGAACCATATCTGCTACCCCAAAGGTTATCAGGAGCAATTTATTTAAATTTATTGCGTCATGCCCTGCCTGAACTTTTGGAAGATATTCCTTTTCAAATGAGGCTGCAGCACGATGGCGTACCTGCTCATTTTTTGGCGGAAGTCAGGGAATTTTTAAATAACACTTTTCCCAACAGATGGATAGGTCGAGGGGGGCATGTGGCGTGGCCTCCACGTTCTCCAGATTTGATCCCACTTGATTTATTTTTGTGGGGTCATGTCAAAACGTTAGTGTATGCTACCCCAGTTGAAACTGTAGAAGAACTTACGACTCGTATTCTTGCTGCATGTGAAGAAATTCAACAGACTCCTGGTATATTTGGAGCGGTGCGCAGGAATTTACTTCGTAGATGTGCTTCGTGTGTAGAAGCTTGGGGGCGACATTTTGAACATTTACTATAATTTTGTTAATTTTTGAATCAGTTATTGTAAATTTTTCAAATAGTTGATTTTTGCTTTTTTCTATTGCTAAGTTTTGAAACATTTTGTTAATTAATTTATTTTAAATTTAATTTGAATTTGAAAAGTGGGAAAGAAGGCTTTATTTATCCTGTATTAATTTCCGTCGTTATGGAAACAAATAGTAGGTAGTAAATTGAGTTGCCTACATTTAGGCGCTTCTTAAAGAATCTTTGAGAAGCGCTATCCCTGAAGGGAAACACTTTTGACCACACATTTATTAACAAAAGTTGTTTGCTTTGTTGTGTTTTGCAAGCCCTGGAAGTTTGTCCCTACAATTCATTAACACCCCTATAATGGAAATATTTACTATTCAGTTCCTGTTGGATATGCTGTTCACATGAAGGAATCCTAAGTAAATATGGTATGCTTTCTTGACAAAATTAATTACAGAAGGTATAAATGGTACATCAGTGCTGATTTAAAAGTTGTAGCAATTCTGCTTGGTTAACAACTTGGATACGCGAGTCATTGTTGTTTCATTTGTGAGTGGGACAGCCGAGCAAGAAATTTTCATTATATTGTTAAACAATTGCAACCAAGAAAGCAGCATATTCCTTCCTGGTCAAAAAAATATAATCTATCCGGGACTAGTTAAGCGTGACAAAATTTTCTTACCAACGTTGCATATAAAATTGTGTTGCCAAGCATCAGGTTGTAACATGAGCCTTAAAATGCACTTCTTAGATTTCCAGTTGGATTTTTTCCTCCGAATCTTGGTGACGTTAGTGATGAGCACGGAGAACGGTTCCATCAAGACATTGCCACGTCTAAAAACGTTACCAAGAGAAGTGGAATATCAAAATGCTTGCTGATTACTGCTAGACACTGATAACAGAAAGTGCTACAGCCCCATACAAAAGAAAAGTGAAGATAAGAACATTGTAATTGTAATACAATTAATAGTGTACCTATTAGGCTATTAGTTATTATGTTTCATACTTTCTTTAAGTTAAATTTTCCAAAACCTGACCTGATTTCTTTCTAAAATTGTAATTAGAACTAAAAACCAAAAATAAATTGTATATAGATACCCAAGTAGCACACAATATATATCCAATATCTATCCAAGGTTTATTTTATGTTGTACATTGGCTCAACATTTTATCGTGCATCTTATATCTAATATATAATGGATAACTATTGGAAATACAAGGTATATTTTGAAATATTGGCAAACTGTTGAAACTACCTGGGACAGGCAACATTGGTATCCCAGGGTAAAACCAATATGTAACCAATGTATGGGATCCCGCAATAAAACCATGTTGGGTAACCAAATATTGGCAAACTGTTAAAACTACCTGGGACAAGCAACATTGGTATCCCAGGGTAAAACCAATATGTAACCAATGTATGGAATCCCGCAATAAAACCATGTTGGGTAACCAATATAAAACAGTTACATAACCAACAAGCCATTTACAATATAAACTTGCAAAGGTAAAATCTATATATAACCAATGTATGGAATCCCGCAATAAAACTATATTGGTTAACCAATATAAAACAGATATATAACCAACAAACTATTGGCAATATAACCTTACAATACTCTGCCAATAACGAACAAGTAAATGTAATACTAGCAGTTGCCAATATTG
This sequence comes from Ctenicera cuprea, assembly GCA_958336395.1. Classification (NCBI taxonomy): domain Eukaryota; kingdom Metazoa; phylum Arthropoda; class Insecta; order Coleoptera; family Elateridae; genus Ctenicera; species Ctenicera cuprea. The sequence continues at coordinate 57,224,945 of OY284489.1, forward strand.
CCTGCCATTATAAAGCCAATATATTTTATCATTGAACAAGGTTTGTAATTAAAATTATAATGGCAAGGCGATATAAAGACAATAAGAAACCTATAAACACTAGTTGAGATACTGCCAATATTTGAAATTAACCTAAAACCAATATTTTTTGATAAACTTAACGTTAAATGTAAATAAAAACCTTTCACTTTTAAAATTTAAATTTCAGTCAGCACTGCATTTATTAAAAAAATATTATTCTGTTTACTATTACTAAAGACAGGATCCTGCTTAGATAGGCAAATTGTTTTTTTTACAAATAGGAAATTTAAAGCATGCGCTATTTAAAACCCCGTTAAGAGTATATTTACATTTAATCCAAATTTTATTATGTATTTTTTGAAGTTTTTGAATTTTATAGCCCTTTATCTGGGTTTTGTTGTTTGGCTTTTTTTGTGCAAACATTTTTTTATAGTTTATTTTCCAGTCATACTGTTTTCTATATTTTAATTTTTGTAAGAAATTCCAAAACAAGCAAATAATGTTTAAAACTTTTGAGATAAATTCAATTACAAACCACTGAAAAGTTCATCAGTCTTTAAATCCTTATTATTCTGACGTAAGAACAAGTATTCTAACATATATACAAATTAAGGTCAATTTCGCATATTCTAGAGATGGCTACGGTAAATAGAAAGTTTTATGACGTCATTCGTGAATCCCTCTTTATGGAATGTTTAAAAACTGATAAGAACAGCATAATTATCTGCGTATGTCATTTTTACCTATTTAATTCTCTGGGGTGTTTTTTTTAATAACATTTTTGCTTTTTTGGTTCCTTTTTTTGTCACTTTCTTGCTTTTTACGTATGTTTTTATACTTTAGTTTCTTGTCTGTTTTTAAGGATTTATTTGTATGTTAACAGCTATAATAAAACAAGTATCCGTTGATGGTTATAACTCCCATATATTATTTTATAGAAAAATACTAATTATAATACCTATTTTACTAAAATTTTCGGTTTGTGTTGTTGTTTTCAATGTACATAGATAAATCAAAAAATTGGACAAAATATTTTTTACTCTACTTTGATAAAGGTTGACACATGCCATCTGTAATATATTTAGCATTCAGAGTAAATGTACAAAAAGTAGTACCACCGATTAAATTACACGCTATAACTCAGTTACACAAATATCTGTGCGTCATAAGATGCAAACAACGAAAACACCTTTTGAACAGATATTTCTAAGAAATGAGTAATACCGAGGGCTGCAAGCAAACAAATTTGTCTTGGAAAAATTTACCAACGGACTAGAGTTTGTATTGCTTCCAGTGGCGTTACCACAGGTTACAATTAAACATATATTCTACAATTTATTATTTTACTTATTAGAATTGTTCAACTTACTAATTCAGTACGGTTAATATAAAAATAAAACGATTATCTCAATTGTTTTATTATACTCTAATAAATTGTAATATTTGTTTTATTTTTTGTAATTAATTTGTACTGGTATTAGGAACCATGACATTACTAGAAGATATTTTTTGAATCAAGAGATTCAGAGAATCTAGGAAATAGTATCCGAAAAAAACCACAGAAAGTTCCCGGGAAAATAGTTCTCTGAACAAAAATCTGGAAAACAGTTCCCGGAAAAAAATTCCCATAAAAGTTTCAGAAAAAAACTATGACATGTACAGAAATTTATTAAACATAGAATAAGTTTATCCTTTGTCGAGATACAAAATTAATTTGTATTTTTAAATGATTTTATTATACAAGTTGATTGCAAATTCAAAACCAGTTGATGTGCTCATTTATTTAGTCATAAAACCTAAATATTGTAGGCAATAGATACAATTTCCGTTGACGAGTATTTTATACACAAAAAACGAAATAACCGATTCCACCTAACCCATATGATCATTTCGAACATTTCAGAAGTTTTAGGGGGCTTGCACATCAAACAATTTTTTTGGAGATTTATTTCCGAAGACTTTTTTCTGAGTGCTTTTTTCCTGAGACTTTTTTTTCCTGGAGACTTTTTATTCGGGGACTTTTTCGTGGAACTTTTTTCTAGACTTTTGTTCTGAAGCACTTTTTTTCGCATCCTCTAAAGAATAAAAAACGCCTCGACAAAAAATAAACAGCACTATTAAATTAGTATTGCAGAAAAAACAATATGAGCTTCATAGCATCCTCATAAAAATTGGTTGCATAAAAAAGGGTGGCTTAGCATTTCCGGAACAGAACTTTATAAAAATGACTAGCACAAAACAACTTAAAAAATCCAAAAAATTTTAGCAAATAAGTGAATTTGTATTTTTTTAAATTGCAAATGTTTCTTGGGCTCTGTGAAGTACTACTGCCGACGCCACTGTTACATAATCCTTTTGCAAGAAAGGATACATATTTTGCTACCTGCGCTTTTACTGTACTGATAAATCGAGTTGGGGGTAGTGAGTTTCCTTCAGTTAACGACACAAGTTAGAGTTAAATTATCTATTGCTTCAGTGTTAGTTTAAACAAAAAGTTTCGTTGAGCAACGTTTAAAATCATTTTCTTAGTTTAGTTTCAGTTTAAGCTAGTTAGTTAAGTGTTCTTTTGATATTTTAGTACAAGTTAATTAGTTTAGCTAGTTATTTACTTAAGTGTTTTGACTGAAATTGTGTAAAGTGTTAACAGCTTATTATTACAAGTAAGTATAAACTATATATAGTGTATTTGTTATTGCTACTTTATGCATAATTCATAGATAAAGATGTCTGGAATTTGGTGTTAATGAAAAAATATTATTTTTAGGTCGACATTCTTTATTTAGTGGGGGGCGAAAATCAAAACACCACAATATACAACTGCATGAAGAGGCTGTTAATATCCGATGTGGCCATACAGTACTCGGGGCATTGCAAGATACGAGGAGGCCAAAAAAAAAGGAATCCTTTAACGACTTAAAGATTTGCTCTGCTCTAAAAAGTAAGATTTATATCGATCCGTTATTTCTTAAAAGTTTATCTTTGATTATTGGCTCAGGGCAAAGACCAGAAAATAAAATTGGCTGTATTATTAGTTGTACAATTCAAAATTGTGAAAATAAATTTCAATGTACTAATATTAGCAAGAAAAAAAAACGCATTTAAAAAAACTCTTATATAATACTTCTTTCATAACCCAAATATTTCTCGCTGGTTCTGTATATCGTTTAGAAACGCAATTTTTTTTGCAATATTTGTAGTTTACGGCAAAATATCTTATAGTAGTAGTGTACGTTGATCTAGTACATGGTTTACAGAATATATTTACTTACAGCAAATTTGCAAATGTTTTAGGTGTTAATTTAAAAAATAAATTCTTTTTTCTATTTACAGAAGCAATTCGTAAAGGATTCCCGAGTATTACGGATACGGAATTCTTAGGAAGGGTGGGAACCTTTTTGTGCACCGCAAAGGATCGCGATGGGGGACGTAAAAGGAGGAAAACTGAAAACGCAGAGGTGGACAATAATTTATAAAATGTATTAATTTTTTTTATATTTAATATTTTTTAAATAAATTATTGAATTATTATTTGCATTTTTGCTAGTTTACATACAACAGTTAATGCGTAATGTAATTGTTTAATTCTAAATAAACTTTAGAGGCGCATTCACATTCTTTTAGAAACCATATATGTATTTCATTCAAAAACTTATATCTAACCCCATCAAAGAAACTACCAGAAGGAGAAACAGCAAATGCTGAATTCAAAGACGTGAAAAATATACTTACTCTTATTTAAAAACTTATAAAAAATTAAATATACAAAATTTTTAAGGCTATTTTTTATATAGCTGATAGGTACTTACATTGTAACATTATAAGTTGAAGCTTACTCGCACTTATAGGATGTGGCATGGGAGATGCACATCGTTTGTACTTCGAAAACTAGAAGAGCTACGAAGTCGGTTAAATGAGCAACAAATATCAGTTTTTTGGGCTGATTACGATGCTGCAATTAAAAAAAACACAACTAAACGCTAGTTCCTAAAAATAGTATTTTTGCATATTTCGATGGAAAATTAAATTGTTTATAAAAAAGTTCAAATGCACTACTAGCCTAAATTTGAAAATAAAGTTATAAGCAATTTTCTACATTAATAATAATAGCAATAATCATTGAATAATGCATAATTTTTATATCCTATAATAACACGGTTTTCTGTAGAAAATTGCTTATAACTTTTTTATTTTCAATTTGATTGGTTGTGCTTATTAACTTTTATATAGAAAATTTACTAAATATGCAAAAATATACAGAATGTTTCAAAAATTAAAAAAATATTTATAAAAATATCTCTAAAACTAGACATTTAATTGGTTTTTTAATTACAGCTTCATAATCAACGAAAAAAAAACTGTAAATCTTTGCTAATTTAACCGACTTCGTAACTCTTTAGTTTTCGAGATACCAATCCAACAATAATATTTTATATTGGGCACGTAATGCCAACCAATAACTAATTAATATTTACACCCAAGATTGGACCATGTCTGTTGTACAATAAGTAGCCAATGTCAGTATTTGATGTTGGACATATGTTGGTTGTCAATATATAACCAACAAGAGTGACCAACAAGAAACCAATAAACTTTTCAGATATCTTACCTTCCTAGATTTCACATATTGGCTAAACGTTGGCTGCCAATATGTAACCAACAAGAGTGACCAACAAGGAACCAATAAACTTTTCAGATATCTTACCTTGCTAGATTTCACATATTGGCTAAACGTTGGCTGCCAATATGTAACCAACAAGAGTGACCAACAAGGGACCAATAAACTATTCAGATATCTTACCTTACTAGACTTCGCATATTGGTTAAACCTTGGTAGCCAATATATATCCACTATAAACAAGCGTTACATTTCAGAGATATCACCAATATAACAGAGCCAATATTGGCCCAACTTTAGTGTGCTACTTGGGTAGTAAAGGAAAAATGGGTTTTACCATAAATGGTCTCCAGATAGCTCAATCTTGTATCTCAGGGCGATTCAGGTAACGGAATCTCTGAGCTAATTTTCAGCTGGTAACCAAAACTTTCCTTCCTTTTTGCTAACTTTGATGCAGTTTTAATTTCGAATCTTAATACTACCCCTTATGTAGTACTTAGCTGTATAGGTGGTGATTGCGGGTGGAGCGTCGCACTATAGCCGTTGTGTTGACAGAAACGCTGTGATATTTTCACCGTGGATCGCTGGTATTTCCCACGGTTGCTGCTCTAATTTGCAAGTGCTGCACTTCGAGACTTCGTTGGGTGTTGTTCTATGCGCCCGAGATAGAGAACACCACAAATACACTCTTTTTTACTTTACTGTTTTTTATTTGTGGTTGTGACATTTAACTATTTCTCATCCACTCACATCACGACGTAAAGCTTACGCACACCAGTTGTATTTCACGAATTATCTTTAAGTTTCCGTTTTTACAGTACACACCCCGAGTTTTATAGGTGTCGATCTGGTCACCTCTACGGAGGGCGGTCATCTTCTCCTTTTCGCCAGAGAAAACGTCTCCGTCTTCTAGTCGACCACCCTAAAAAGTTGTGTTAGAACGCTGGTACTAAGCGACGTGCTTTTCCACAATCAACCTTTGTCTGATCGTCCAGTTCCTCGGCGCCCAAACCCGCACCTACGTCTTTCAGGCGCCAAACTTTTTACCTCTACCGGATGCGGGTAATAACATTTACACAAAGGCGTAAAGAACAAACCTTACTAGTTCACTTAGTAATCTTGGAAAGAAATTTGAGATAATTTCCAACCGGAAAAGCTGCCCCAGTACATGTTTCATGTCTGCTGATTTGATCATACCAACCACCCAATTGACCAACATCACTTTGTAAATACTACCTTCTTCCCTGAACATATTTAATGCTTTTTTATATGTTAATGCTCGGCTATTTAGTTTATCAATACGCAAATAAAATATTGTTTTCCAGATATTTCGGATTTTACACGTTTTCGCAACCAACCCTTATAATAAATGATCTGGACTTAATAAAACAGATATGCATTAAAGATTTCGACAAATTTGCGGACCACACCGATTTTCTACCTGGTACTTCGGATCCTTTTTGGAAGAAAGGCCTTTTCGCCAGAGAAGGTCAATATTGGCAAAGGTTTTTCTTAACAGTTTATTTAAAATAATGACACTGCAGGTAAAGAGTGGCACGACATGCGAACCGTCTTAAGTCCAGCCTTCACTGGCAGTAAGATGCGAGCTATGTTCTACCTCATGGTTGAATGCGCAGATGAATTTCTCAATCACTTTCAACAACAATCGGGTATTATTACCATGGATATGAGGGATACCGTTACCAGGTTTACAAACGATGTGATTGCTTCCTGTGCATTCGGTATTAAGTGCAATTCCCTCAAACAGAGAGACAACGAATTTTTTCTAATGGGAAAAGACGCTTTTGATTTCAGTGGTTTCAAAACATTAAAATTCTTTGGTGCGTCTATAAGTCCAAAGCTCATGGAGGTATGTATCGAGCATGAAAAGACAAAAATTAATAAACGTAACTTGGTTTTGTTTAGTTCTTTAAGATTAGCTTATTTGACGAAAAAATGAAAAACTTCTTCCGTACAATTGTAAGGGATACCATCAAACATCGAGAAGGCACCAAAATAATTAGACCAGACATGCTTCATCTACTTCGGCAGGCACAAAAGGGATTATTGCAACAAGAAGAAGAATCTTCGGTCGCAGATCAAGGTTTTGCTATTGGGCAGGAATATAAAATGGAAAAAGCTAACGATAATAAAAAAACTGAAATAACAATGGAAGACATAACGGCACAGGCCGTCTTATTCTTCTTTGGTGGATACGATACTGTTGCATATTTATTGTGCAATATGACTTACGAATTAGCAGTCAATCCTGACGTTCAGGAGGAGCTTATCCAAGAAGTTGATAATACCCTGAACAACTGCAACGGTAAAATTACCTATGAAGCCCTATTGAAGATGAAATATTTAGATATGGTTACCTCAGGTAACGATACTTGTTCAATATCTTGTTAAGCTTTTTATCATATGCAATGAATTTTACTGACAAAAAACAACCCTTTCTACCTACTTCTAATTTCTTTAGTGTTAAATGAGAATAGGGACAACTTTCCATTGAAAAAACACCTCTGGGAGGTTTCCTTTTGGTTGTTTTCCTAGAAACGGGTAATCTCCAAAAAACTATCACCAAATTACAAAACGGATTGTAAATTTCAATGAATAAGTACTTTTTGCAATTAAAAAATATTAAAAATCAAAAATTCTCAAACTTTTCATAATTTCCAAAAATTTTCAATATTTTCAATAATTTCCTACATTTTTAAAAATTTTCAAAATTCTGTAAATTTAAAATACCCAAAATTTTCAGTCTTAAATTCTTCAGAAATTCTTAAAATTTTCATACATTTTTTACAATTCCAAAAATGTTTTAATTTTCCTAAATTATGAACATTTTGAAAATTGTTAAAATGTTCAAAATTAGAAAGTTTCAAATTTTTTTCGTTTCCAAAAATTTTCAAACTTCCAATTATAAAATTCTCTGTTTCTAATGTTAAACATTTTTAAAGTTATCGGAATTTTTAAAATTTATAGAATTGCAAAAAATGTTAAAAATAAAATGTTTCATAATTGTAAAATTTCATTTAATTGTAGAACTTACTAAGATTTCATTGTTACATTTTAAAAATTTAATTTTTTTAAATTTACAAAAGTTAAACATTATCTATATTTTTAAAATTTTCAAAATATTATTTAATTTTCTAAATTTTAAAACATTCATTTTCAGAAACATTTAAAATTCTGTAAATTATTAAAAACTCAAAAGGTTTCAGTTCCAAATCAATTAGAAATTTTAGAAATTATTAATTTACATTAATTTTCCATATTTCAAAATAAAATACACAAATACACAATACAATATTTTCGGTATTCAATTTTTCAAACATTTATAAATTTCTAATAATTATCAACCTTTTCAGAAAGCTTAGAAAAATTCAAAAAAAATTGTAAAAATTTTTTCATATTTTTACAATTTTCAAAAATATGAAATTTTTGAAAATTTTACATTTAAAATGTTCAAACATTTTTTGCATTATCATAAATTGTCAAATTTTGAAATTTGAAGATTTTCAAAATTTTTTTAAAAATAACCAAAATTAAATGCGAGAAAGGTCCCGTAGCGTTTGTGCGACAGCAACTTTCTTAATAAGTTGCAATTTATGTATAATTGTTGCTATTGCTATTTCAGAAACACTTCGCTTATGGTCGGTCCTCTTTTTGAACAGAAAAGCGGTAAAACCTTTCACCATTGAACCGATACTACCAGGCGAAAAACCACTGCTCATCGAAGTTGGTACAGACTGCATGATTCCCACTTTTCCAATCCAAAGAGATCCCAAATATTTTCCCAATCCTGACAAATTTGATCCTGAAAGGTTCAGTGACGAAAACAAACACAGTATTAACCCGATCAGCTATCTACCATTTGGAACTGGACCAAGAAGTTGTATTGGTAGGTAAATTACAAGGGAGTTCAGTAAATAGGTCACAAGTGGCTATAAAAAGTAAAACAAGTAAAAACCATTTATTGTGATGCTCTTTGGTTTACCTCATTAAAAAGCTCTAGCGTTAGAGTTTATAATGGAGTGTACTCTCCGCACGGCTTTTCTCTAGTAGAGTTGCACTTTGTGGTGAAAGTTTTTCCCCACTATGACTTCACTTTTTGAAGACATTTCGCCAGTATGACTTTACTTTCTTAGGAACGCTTTCTTCCCAACACGGTCGCCATTTACACCACTTATCATGCGTTTGCGCGTTTGCTTCCCACATTGTCATCAAACTGAACTGTAGGGGCACATATTATAGAAAACCTGTTACTCTCATTACAGCCTTCCTACTTCCGTTTGTGACCTATTTACTGACTTTTTCACGTATATTTCAATTGGTATTTAATTAAATGCACGTTTTTTGTTTTTCCAAAAAACATTTTTAAATATGCTAACAACGTATTGCTGTATGTTTCGCTTTTGGTAAATAATTTGGAGAAAATTAAAATAACCCGCGTTTAATGAATAATTGCAATATCAGTGATTGGAAACTTTTATATTTTCAGGAAATCGGTTTGCATTACTGGAAACAAAGCTGTTAATATTTTCTATCTTGTCACGATACGAAATTGTACCGGTGGAGAAGACGGCAATTCCGTTTGTTCTAAGCAGAAATAACATTATTCCAAATAATGAAAAAGGATATTGGTTGGGATTAAAACCACGAACCAAAACAATGTAAATTTGTCACTTTTAATGTTATTATAAATTAGAATAGTCTGGTCTAAAAATACAAATTTGTGGTTTCTGGCAATAATTGTTTTAATGTGCGCTTTTCTATGTATTTTGTCACAAGTAATATAACTAGTGATCCCGGTTCTCTGATAAACTTTAATTTATTTATCAAAAGCGTGAAGCGCGAATGAAACTGTCTTAAATTAACTAGCATTATTTAACTATCAACCCAAGAAAAAATATATAAAAGGCCTCTTCATAATTATGTAATAAACAAGAAAACGTCACATGTTTCGGAAACAGGCTGTTTTTATCATCGGGAATATCAATAGGTTGACCATGAGGAAAAGTTATCAAATAAACAATAACAGATCAAAAAATCCCAAGACAAGGTTTTGAGTTTTTGTGTATTTCCTCACATTTTTACCCCTCCATTTATCAATCTAAATTTGTTACAATAAAATCCGGTCACGTGTTATTTTTCTGTAATGACTACATCACACACAATCCGTTGCTATTTATTTTGATTATTAACAATTACAGCGAATGTTTTCCGAAATTAAAGTCATTTTCCTGGTGTTGTACTGTGGCAAATATCTTAATTTGTTTTATCCTGGTCACTATTGTTTTTTCACAAGTAATATAACTAGTGATCCTGTTTTTTCAAATATACAAAAATTTTGAAAATTCTCAATTTCTTCCAACATTTTCAAAATTTTTTATAATTTTCAAAAATAGTTTGAATGTTTAACCTGTGGGTGCGGTTATCACAGCTGTTCGTGTTTGGTATCACGTGAAAGACTTTAAGGACTACTTTTGAAATGTGGTTTAATTTAATACTATTTTTAATGTTAGAGATTAGTGTCGTATTAATTTACAATACAATAAAGAACAACTTTTTTGTCCGTTTTGAAAAGAAATCTTATAACCTTTCGCATGATACCAAACACGGCTGATTTCCGAATCGGGCCAAAACCACAATTTTGTTGATCAGAGCTAAAAGCTTTTTATTTAAAAAACAAAAATACATACAAAAACGTAAATTACAAGCCAGGAACACATAGTTTTAAGACGAGTTTATAAAATAAAGTCATTTGGATTGCGATTCCTACGATTACTTTGCACTTTATTTTTTTGTATATTTTTAGTAATATTATGGTACCTGTAGCAGTTTATAAAACGTAACAATTCATATGTTATAATCTATATTCTAGGTTTCTATGGCTTTTTTGCTTCTAGTACAATCAGAAACGGATGTGCCGACGTTTCGTTATCGGTTCCATGAGACATCTTCAGGGCTGCATTACATTTTGGCATCTGTTGTCTTTCAGAATTCAGAAGAAAGAGCAGCACTGAATATGTCCCACGGAATCGGCACAAAACATTTCAGTAAGTTACGTCACCAAGCCGAAACCTGGAAGCTAATAAAGTATAAAGTTAATTTTATATTGTAGAAGTACTTGATAAAGCATGTGTTATGTGTACTAAATTTAATTAATGTAGTTATTCACAGTTTGATTATTTACAAATTTTGTGTAGAAAAAATGGATTTAAAAAAATAAAATGCGTAGTCCTTATAGCTTGACTTTTCTAAAGTATAATAGATAAATACTGTATGTTCAAATAAAAAATACATAAGGGTTGACCATGGAAAATAAAATTTGTCTGTGCATTCTTCGGAATTTAACTGTCATTGCTGTGTCACTACAAATAACAAATTTCAAGCTTAACCTAAAAATTTTAAGTGACATTGTGTTATGTTTATTTAAATTCTAAAGCACGCAAAGACAGAAATTTTGTTATCCATGGCCAACCCTTATGTATTTTTTATTTGAACATGCGGTATTTTATGCTAGCAAATACGATAGAAAAAAAATTATTTTATTTACAATAAAATACTATAGAAGTTTTATTATAATTTAAAAAAATTCATCCAAAACCCAACACTTTGAAAATTTATTTTCAACGAATTCAAGATACGACGCCTCCCTCCACTTACGTTTACTACAACGTATTCTACATATGCTTAGAAAGTTTGTTTAGCGATAAAAGAGGGGTTCAATCAAAATTGTTAGTGTTGGTACGCACACACTCATTAAAATGAACATTAAAAATTCAGATCGTATCCGATCTTATCCGCATTTTTAGGACACACTCACAAATTATGCCTCTACATGACAGAGTAAAAGTTTTTCTGCTCGAAAGTAGTAGGAGTTTATTCTTCACTTTCAAGTTCGAAATTTCATAAAATTCACCAAAAGCCCAACACTTAAAAAAATTATTTTTAAGCAATATCCCCCCCACCCCCCACCCCCTTACGCTAACTACAAATTGGTTTTTTCATAAACAAATTTTTAAATATGGAAAATGAATATGTTCCGTTTTTGATAATTCTGACCCAAGTTGGTCAGATCGTGTCCGATTTTAACCAAATGTTAACCACACATGTAGCATATCATAGTAAATAATATCCAAATGCCAAATATACGTTCAGAATTTAAAAAAAAATTCAGTGTTGAAGTACTGAAAAAATCATTAGTGCTGGTATGCACACATCCATTAAAAGCAACCTCAAAAATTCAGATCGTGTCGGATCTTATCCGCATTTTTAGGACACACAAATTATGCCACTACATGATAAAGTAAAATTTTTTCTGCTCAAAAGTAGTAGGATTTTTTTCTTCACTTACAAGTTCGAAATTTCATAAAATTCACCAAAAGTCCAACACCTTAAAAAATTATTTTCAACTAAATCACGATCCCCCCCCATACGCTAACTACAATTTGTTTTTTATAAATTAGAAAACTTGTTCAGCAATAAAAGACAAGTCCAAATTTTTAAATGCGGAAAATGAAAATGTTCCGTTTTTCATAATTCCGACCCAACTTGGTCAAGTCGTGTCCGATTTTAACCAAATTCTAATAACAAAAGTAGAACGCCATACTAGATAATATTCTAATGCCAACATTGCGTTCGGAACTCTGAAAATGTTTTTAGTGCTGAAATACTGAAAAAATCGTTAGTAGGCACACATCCATTAAAATGAACATTAAAAATTCAGACCGTGTCCGATCTTATCCGCATTTTTAGGACACACTCACAAATTACGCCACTACATGATAAAGTAAAATTTTTTCTGCTCAAAAGTAGTAGGATTTTTTTCTTCACTTTCAAGTTCGAAATTTCATAAAATTCACCAAAAGTCCAACACCTTAAAAAATTATTTTCAACTAAATCAAGATTCCCCCCCCCCCCCATACGCTAACTACAATTTGTTTTTTTATAAATTAGAAAACTTGTTCAGCGATAAAAGAAAAGTCCAAATTTTTAAATGCGGAAAATGAAAATGTTCCGTTTTTCATAATTCCGACCCAACTTGGTCAGGTCGTGTCCGATTTTAACCAAATTCTAATCACAAATGTAGAACGTCATACTAGATAATAGTCTAATACCAGCATTGCGTTCGGAACTCTGAAAAATTTTATAGTGCTGAAATACTGAAAAAATTGTTAGTGCTGGTACGCACACATCCATTAAAATGAACATTAAAAATTCAGACCGTGTCCGATCTTATCCGCATTTTTAGGACACACTCACAAATTATGCCACTACATGATAGAATAAAAGTTTTTCTGCTCGAAAGTAGTGGGAATTTTTACTTCACTTTTCAAGTTCGAAATTTCATAAAATTCACCAAAAGCTCAACACTTAAAAAAATTATTTTCAACGAAATCAAGATCCGCCCCCCCCCCCTTACGCTAACTACAATTGGTTTTTTCATAAACTGGGCGATAAAAGAAAAGTCCAAATTTTTAAACACGGAAAATGAAAATGTTCCGTTTTTCATAATTCCGACCCAACTTGCTCAGGTCGTGTCCGATTTTAACCAAATCCTATTCACAAATGTAGAACGCCATACTAGATAATAATCTACTGCCAGCATTGCGCTCGGAAGAATTTTTTAGTGCTGAAATACTGAAAAAAAACGTTAGTGCCGGTACGCACACATCCATTAAAAAGAACATTTAAAATTCAGACCGTGTCCGATCTTATCCGCATTTTTAGGACACACTCACAAATTATGCCACTACATGATAGAATAAAAGTTTTTCTGCTCGAAAGTAGTGGGAATTTTTACTTCACTTTTCAAGTTCGAAATTTCATAAAATTCACCAAAAGCTCAACACTTAAAAAAATTATTTTCAACGAAATCAAGATCCGCCCCCCCCCCTTACGCTAACTACAATTGGTTTTTTCATAAACTGGGCGATAAAAGAAAAGTCCAAATTTTTAAACACGGAAAATGAAAATGTTCCGTTTTTCATAATTCCGACCCAACTTGCTCAGGTCGTGTCCGATTTTAACCAAATCCTATTCACAAATGTAGAACGCCATACTAGATAATAATCTACTGCCAGCATTGCGCTCGGAAGAATTTTTTAGTGCTGAAATACTGAAAAAAAACGTTAGTGCCGGTACGCACACATCCATTAAAAAGAACATTTAAAATTCAGACCGTGTCCGATCTTATCCGCATTTTTAGGACACACTCACAAATTATGCCACTACATGATAGAGTAAAAGTTTTTCTGCTCGAAAGTAGTGGGAATTTATACTTCACTTTTCAACTTCGAAATTTCATAAAATTCACCAAAAGCTCAACACTTTAAAAAATTATTTTCAACGAAATCAAGATCCCCCCCCCCCTTACGCTAACTACAATTTGTTTTTTTATAAGCTCAGAAACTTTTTTAGCGATAAAAGAAAGGTTCAAATTTTTAAATACGGAAAATGAAAATATTCCGTTTTTCATAATTCCGACCCAACTTGGTGAGGTCGTGTTCGATTTTAACCAAATTCTAATCACACATGTAGAACGCCATACTAGATAATATTCTAATGTTAGCATTGCGTTCGGAACTCTGAAAAATTTTTTAGTGCTGAATTACTGAAAAAATCGTTAGTACGCACACATCCTATAAAATGAACATTAAAAATTCAGACCGTGTCCGATCTTATCCGCATTTTTAGGACACACCCACAAACTATGCCACTACAAGATAGAATAAAAATTTGTCTGTTCGAAATTAGTAGGAGTTCATTCATCACTTTCAAGTTCGAAATTTCATAAAATTCACCAAAGCCCAACACTTAAAAAAATTATCTAAGTTGCAGGCTTCCGCGGCCGTTGTTAATAAGCCTAGATGTTACTTAAAAAAATCTATTTTTAACCACAACAAGATCGACCCCCCCCCCCCCCTTACGCTAACTACAATTTGTTTTTTCATAAACTTAGAAAACTTTATCAACGGTAAAATAAAAGTCCAACTTTTTAAATACGGAAAATAAAAAATATTCCGTTTTTGACAATTCCGACCCAAGTTGGTGAGACCGTGTCCGATTTTAACAAAATTATAACCACACTTGTAGAATAATAAAATGAACAATATTCCAATGCCAAATTTGCGTTCAAATTTATGAAAAAATTGGTCAGTGCTGGAACACTGAAAAAATTTAATCCAAACTTTAAGAGCTCACTGTACATATGTATAATAGTATATAGATGAGTACAAACTATTTTTAACATCACCCATATTATAAACCACTTGTTATGGGTATTATTTTATAACATGAGTAGTTAGCCGACCTTGAATTGATTACTCGCCTCGTATATTTGTCAATCTAGTTTCTAACTAAGT
The DNA here is from genome assembly GCA_958336395.1 of Ctenicera cuprea. NCBI lineage: Eukaryota > Metazoa > Arthropoda > Insecta > Coleoptera > Elateridae > Ctenicera > Ctenicera cuprea. Next base: position 57,239,957 of record OY284489.1, read on the forward strand.
ACTATAACGCGTGTATCTCGACTGATTGTCACTGCGTAGACTAAATTCGCTGCGTAGAACTATGCTGTGGTTAATATTAGCTTTGGTTTTGTTCATATTTATTTATTTAAAAATTTACAAACCTCTCACCTATTGGAAGTTAAAAGAAATACCCTATGTGGAGCCATGGCCAATTTTTGGAAATATGGCACAGACTATATTAAGACGAAAGCCGCTGGTTCATCTACTTGAAGATGCTTACCACCAGTTTTCAGATCACAGGTAACGTAATTTTTGTATTCATCAAATTAAGTAGAACTAAGCGAAATTTTGAAAAATGGGATATACTTAGAAAAATGAACTGTGGAGGACGGATCGCTATAATAGGTATCGAGTTCGATTCTCGGTTACTGCTCCTTCTGGGTGCTTGTCGCGTTTTAAATATAAACAAATAAAAACCGGATTTATCAAATAATTTCTGTAAAAAAAGAGAAAATAAGAACGACGAAAAAGCGAAATAAAACATTTAAAAACGTAGGTTTATTTTAAACATTTTATTAAAAAATGCTTTACGGTTTTAACGGCAAAGATAAGACTAGCAATGAACTTGAAAGTTATCTGCAATAATAAAATTATCAGCAGCTCTGCTAGTCTCTAAATATTATAATTAATAATTAATAAAAAACTAATAAGATTCATATGTTAAGAATTAGGTCAATAGTGTCAACTTGATTAGATATAATAATGTATTTTCTTCTTTTTTTCTTCTTTCTCTTTAATCTCTTTCTCTTTTACCGTTAGGTGACCTTAATATCTCAAATTTCAATAATATTTTATAATACGCAGTGAAAGGTAAATAAAAGAATTTTCATTAAAAACATTGTTGTTAATTTTTTTATTTCTTAATAATTAAATTTTAAACCTATTTCTTCTCTTTCATTTATAACACAAATCATTTTAGATACATCGAGCCACGTTTGTGTACCAATAAACGTTTTTATATGGCAAATAGTTTCTACAAAGATATAAAAAATTTTTAAAACATTAAACTATGAAAATTGCTGTAAAACTTAAGGATTTTTAAACTTTCTTTACAACGGCCTTTTTACTTTCCTATACTTTCAGTATAGTGAAGTATTGATATCATGAAAATTTTCGAAATCGACATTTTAACGGAAATACACCTCCAGGAACCCAATAAAGTGGTTTTTCAAATGTCTGCCTGTGTGTGGGTGGGTGTGAGTGTGCGCTCCATAACTCCCAAACTCATGGTCCAATTTTGATAAGCTTTGGCATAGGAGGGGGGGGGGGTTAAATATCAAAAATTCATTGGGAAATAGGCTTTAAAAAAAATCCAAAACCGGAAGCGAAAGTTAGACATGTCAGCCTGATAATTCCTCTGTGACGCCTTCTATGAATTTTTGAAAATTTGAATTTTAAGCCTATTTACACAAAAACGAGTCAATTATCAAATCGGAATGAAATTTGACATTGAAAAACCTTTAATGGCACATAATGTTAGAAACTACTAGAACTTTTGAAACTACTAAAATTGCGAAGTGAAAAAATATCAACAGTTTGACTTTTCAAAAACATACTGCTCAAAACAGATTTGTAGACTTATAGAGCCATAAATCAGCTAGAGTTTGGTTTGTGTTCCAGTCCGCCAACTCATTTGTGATACCTTCTGTGAATTTTTGAAAATCGACAATTCCAACCCCTTTATTTAATAAACAGAGGGCCGATAAACATTTTCTGTTTTTGCTCATGAGTGATAACAGAATAATTTTTTCAACTTAATTTTTATATACGGCAATCTTTGGAGAGATTTATTCTCTCCCTCCCACTCAATTTTTGTTAGAAGGATTTGTCCTTCCGTTTTTGGGTTTCTTTTTTTCCAAAAAATCAAAAATTAATTCTCCTTACAAAAAACTTCAGCGTACTATCAGTTTACTTTACAGTATCGCTCGCTCTCGCTCTATCGGACTCCCATGCGTCAGCCGAAGTCTTTCGGCGCGTGGCCTTCTTTGTCTTCGTCTGCGTCTTAGTCTGCGTCTGCGTGTTCGTCTGCGTCTGCGTCTGCGTCTGCGTTTTCTTCTGCGTCTGCGTCTACGTCTGCATCTTCGTCTTTGTCTTCTTACCATCGAATTTGTATATTCCACATCCAGTCCATCGTACTTCGCTCATACCTACTAATTGGATTTCATTTCTTTTTAATTGGCTACTTTCTCTGCTTGGAATAGCGTTCGTACGTTTATAATCGTTTTAATCCAAATTTCATAAACGTTTATAATTCAAAGAATTACTATAAATTTGTAAAAGTATATTCTTATCGTGAAAAAAAAAACAATATGAAGAAAGGACAAGGAGGACTGTATTCCATTACATAGTATACGATAGAGATAGAGGAAACTACAATTTGGTAATTGCCAACCCAACCTCATATGAGACAATACCAAGAAGGATAAGGCTATACTTCTAACTGTTCTGCCCAAAAATCACTATTTAAAGTTACAAATCTTTGCAGGTATTTAGGTTTTTACCAATTCTCCATGCCTTCACTAATGATACGCGATCCTGACCTAATAAAGCAAATATGCATCAAAGACTTCGACAAGTTCACCGATCGCACTGATTTTATTCCTGAAGATGTAGACCCCTTTTGGAAACGAAACCTCGGCAGCATGTCAGGTTAGTTATAATTTGAAAAAAAAATTGGTAAGCACAACTATGAGATTTTAGGTGAAAATTGGCACGACATGCGAATTGTGCTAAGTCCAGCATTCACCAGCAGCAAAATGAAGGCAATGTTCTCTTTAATGTGCGAATGCTCTGAAGAATTCGTTAAACATTTTCAAAATCAAACCGGAACTATCACTCTGGAGATGAAAGACGTTTTTACTAGGTTTGCCAATGACGTGATTGCTTCCACTGCATTTGGTATTAAATGTGATTCTTTAAAGGAAAGAGATAATGAATTTTATCTTATGGGCAAAAATAGTTTTAACCTAAATGGTATTAACAGTTTGAAGTTTTTTGGTTATGCCATAAGCGCTACCTTGATGAAGGTAAACCTTTAAATCTCCAATCACATTAGAGTACACTCATAAATAATATTTCTTTTCAGCTGCTTAAAATAACATTCATCGATGAAAAAATGACAAACTTCTTTCGAAAAGTTGTAAGGCAAACCATCAAGCACAGGGACGAGACAGGACTAGTCCGACCAGACATGATTCATCTTCTAAGAGAAGCCCAAAAAGGAAGACTGCAGCATGAGGACGAAAGTGGAGTTGTGGATTCTGGTTTTGCCGTTGTTCAAGAATCTGATATAGGGAAAAGATCCAATCGTAAGAAAAGGGAAATAACAGAAGAAGATATAACAGCTCAAGGTGTACTTTTCTTTTTTGCTGGATTTGACACAGTTTCTGTACTATTGTGTCATTTAGCTTATGAGTTAGCTGTTAATCCCAATATTCAAGACAGACTCGTCCGAGAAGTTGACACGACATTTGAAAACTGTAGTGGTAAAATCACATATGAAGCTCTTCTTGGAATGAAATACTTGGACATGGTTGTTTCTGGTAAGTAAATTTTTGGTTTTGGTAGTATGTTCATGTTACGTTAATTTGTAAAATTTTGTTTAATGTTCCGATTATTTAACCTGGGTGATTGCACACTATTTTCAAAAACTATTGTAACGTCGCGGACCCTACGTATGATGCGTTGTAATTCATAACGTCCTGGCTTTTTGTAGTACGTTGTGTTATTTTTGTAGCAACACAGCAGATATACATTTATTAAAATTCTTCAATATAATAATTCTGCAACAGACTAGCATATCTACCTCAAAGAAAGCGTGTACGGTGAGCTGCAGACAACCTTGTCAGGGCAGCAGCAAATGGACGTGCCACGCTACAGTGACGGATAGAAAAAGAGACTTGGACAACGCAGCAGGACGAGCCAAGCGCAGAAATAATGGTGGAAAAATCTGCTTAGAAAGCCGGAGAAGTCGAGCAGTAGTGCGAGACGAGAAAATAAACCTGACAGAGACAGCCGGGCGAGATAAACGCAGAACACCGGGTGGAAGAGTCCGTAGAGGCATACCGACTAGCACAGCGCCAATGACAGACAGGAAAAGTGACCTGGAAAATACATCTTAACAAGCCAAGCGCAGAAAAACCGCGAGCAGTCGAAGAAACTAAGCGTCAGGTATGGACGCACTGGATAGGGGCCAAAAGAGGCGTCCGAATAAGCCAAGAGCCAGAGACAATCTGGAGCCGGACCTGGAGAAATCGTTACTGATGAAGTATGGATCGGTATTGGATGAGTAGTCAATGAACAGTGAACTTAAAATGCTTATACAGTGACTGTTGTAACTTTGCAAACTAACGTGGGAAATCCCTGACCTTTTTAACATAATTTTTTACCACGTGGTTTTAAGAACAAAGAAGATATCACCAAAATTTGTTATTTAGGTGATGCCACTTCGGCGTCGGTTTACATCCAAAACTTGTTTAACTTCGCAATTAAATACAATAAACCCATCCTAACCAGAGGAAAAATTACTACTAAATTAGCTCAGAAACGTATTTTCAATATATTCCACGGGGTTCCTATTTCCCCACATTCTCTGCCGTAGGAGAAATACAGACCCAGCACTTGCGATTTGCGAATGTAATCTCCTGACTTTATACTGACTTCTGTAGGAATCAGCAACGTTCGACGTTACTTCGTTATACCTCCCCAGAATATCACGCAACCTCCACTGAATGATGGCTACCTGCAGTCTCAAACCCACTTCCGTTTTTCTCGTGCCAGGTTTTAGTAAACGTTTACTTTTGCCACTAATAACACAGTAGTTCTTGGGCCCGGCTTCAAAGTATGAACATTGTCTTATCTCATTTAGTAGAGCTGAACTGAATTAATCACACCATCTTAATAAAGTACCAACAGCGTCTTGTAGAGATGAAATTGATCACCCAAGATTGCAACCTTCATCAATCAAAGGGTGTCACTTACAAATAAATTAAATGCCACTAGACCAAGTAATAGTAGTAGCAGTATAGAGCTTCAAAGCTATCGGTAGAGGAAGTGTAAAAGTTAACCCAAACTGAAAAAAGGTTTGTTGGTCAGAAACCAATTGAACAACATTAATACATAGTTCGCACCTATGATAAATAATTTACCGAAAATTTGTCTAAAATTAAGGAATGCTGCAGTCTCTGTGGTGGTAATAAAACGGACCCTTACTGTTGAGAGGCGTGCAAAAAGGCACATTTTGCGGGGTCGTCGTTGTAACGGTCATTTCGGGGTTTTCAACTTGGTACGTCCACTTCTCTTCGGAAAAGTTCGAAGTCTTCCTAGGTGGGGACAAAAGAGGACTGGACAGGTGGCTGACATTCCTGACGCGTCACTCAGGTGCCGATTACTATAATCAGATTGACTAGTAGCCTATGCTCGGAGGTCCTACCAGTAACTTTGACTGATACCACGGGGGAAAAGTGGCTCTTCGTTTCCGGCCTGGCCATCGAAAAGGACTATTGTGGTGGCAGTATTAGGTATATGCAGACGTTTCAGTTTTGGTACTGATCTGCAGAATCAGTAAAAAGTTAGCTAGTCTGTTCCACCAGTGTGGTTTGGGGCGCACAGCCTGATGTCATACTGGTAACGTGTTCTTGTCTCATGTAAGTGGCTTTCAACAGACAGTAAATTAGGCAATTCCACACATGAATTAAATATCGATGCCAGTAACGCAATTACTTTAGAGGATAGTTAGTTAATTACTTACCTAGGTACTTATGTAGCAAAAATTAGTTGTATTATTTTAGAAAATTCTTTGGAGGTTGCTAGATTGAACGTCTCCATTACTTTTTGGATAAACCGCCTGAATGTTAATTTTTAACAGAGTTTAAAAAAGTATTAAAAACGTAGAACTTTTCTTTATGTGAACAATAGAAGGCATTGTCTATTTGTAATAATGTTCTACATGGAACTTTATCACCGAAACTACGAGAATCCAAATTTATAATTTTAAAGCTTGACAGACAGTGTCCAAATTGCCTATTTCCAAACTACCAACATTTAAAATTGACAAAATTATTTGCTTTTGTGTTTGAGAAACCAATACAGATTTATTTTTTAGAAACCCTACGTTTATGGTCTCCAGCAGCACTTTTGAACCGAAAATCCGTTAAATCTTACACAATAGAACCAGTACTACCAGGCGAGAAAATACTACACATTGAACCTGGTACCGACATAATGATTCCGGTATTTGCCATCCATAGAGATCCGAACTACTACCCCAATCCTAACAAATTTGATCCAGAGAGATTCAACGATGAAAATAAACACAATATTCATCCAGGAACTTATATACCGTTTGGCATTGGTCCAAGAAATTGCATAGGTAAATACGTGGTGTCAGTACTAAGAAATAAATTTATTTTTTTTATTATTGTTCTATTATTGTTCACTTGTTTTCAGGCAATCGATTTGCTTTACTGGAAGCAAAAACAGCAATATTTTTCTTATTGCGCCACTTTAATATTACACCAGTAGAAAAGACGATAATCCCATTTGTTATTAGCAAAAAAAGCACAATGGTTATCACAAGTGATAATGGATACTGGTTAGGATTACAAGCAAGAAAATAAAACTGTAGCAACTAAGTAAAATAAATGTTTTTTATTTGTTTTTCCATTATTTATTAACAGCGTTGTTCAAAAATTAAAAATAAATAATTACGTAATTAATTGTACATTTGACTCCCACTTTTACATTTTTTACGCCGAGGAACGTTATAGCGCCGCTACAAAGCCTTAATTTTTTTTAAACTTAATAAATAATATTTTTAGCGCACCTTCAGTGTCTTTCTACCATCTTCCAAAATTAGGTCTTACAAAAGGTAACCGGGGGGAGGGGGCAGAGTTGCTTAATGAACGAACTGTAATATTACAGTACAGCACAATAAATTCACAACTAAGTAGTTTCCTTCACCATGATTTCATTTGCTTTTATACATACTTGTGTATGACATAGATTCAACGTTTATTTTGCTACATTTCATGATTTTCTGAAACCTTAAAATTTCTTGGAAACAGTTTTCGTGGTGGTCTGCAAACGTGTCTGTTCTAGCTTCCCCAGTGCCGGTTTTGAGTGTAATTCGCTCCTAAGCACAACTACCTTTTGCGCCCTTGTAACCAAGGCTAGGGGCCTGATCGGAGGGTCCGCGGTTCTCCCACGGAAATTTTTTTTTAGCAAAATACACAGTTTTACGAAAGGGTATTATATTTTTTATCTATGGTTTTACGCGTCAAATTGGCTATTATTGTGATACACGACGAAAAGTTTAGTTTACCGAAAATATTTTGGCATTCATTAATATTTACAGAAAATTTTGCTGAACCTAGGGCGCCCCCCTAGTGCCGGCGCCCCTAGGCACGGTCCTATGAGGCCTAGTCGGAAAACCGGCCTTGGCTTCGCGTGATTGCAGAAAGTCTGCTTCAGGTTATTCCTGTCCGGTGTGGTTCGCTCGCTGAAACATTTGGGTTGTCGGCAGGGCGTCTGCTCTAGTTTACTTCTGTCAGGTGTGGGTTACCGCCGGTACGGGTAAAGCGCCTCACTTACGTGAAAAGCGTAAACAAAGACCAAGATCTCGAAATTTTTAGATACGAAGGTGGGTCAAGTCGTACGCCTCATTTAAAACGTACTTTTAAACCCAACAATTTAAAAAAAAGAAAACATTGATAGCTTAAACGGTTTCCAATCGACGGCCAATTATATCAAAAACGCGCCCATTACATAAACCTTTCGCCAACCGCACATGAACTATTGTACCAAGAAAGTTGGTACTGATCGTTAAAGTCCATTAAATTAGCTTTCCAACGATGTACTACTTGAAGGCAAAAAGTAGATGTTAGTACCCTCCTCAAAAGAGCGGGAACATTTAAAAGATATTATCTCAAAAATCTTAAAAAGGACGAGGGTTCAAGTGGTACCTCATTTTAAAGGTCCCATTAAACTGAACAATATTTACATTTAAAGTTTTTGGATATTTCTTACCGTTACAAAATGGCGGCTCAATTTATAAAAATTCTTTTTCTATTATCGGATGAATCGCTTCCTCTACCGCATGTAGGGCAGTGAAACACCAATTTTTGTAGTGATTTATAAAGTCTACTCACATAACATTTAAATCTACGTGCGAGTTGGAGTTAAACAACTCAACATCGCACTCGCACTAAACCTAGATAATACCCGGTGAGAAACTATTAATGCGTGTGTTGCTGTTTTTAGCGAATAGGATGTGCACCGTGTCGTAATTGTTTTAAATGTAAGATGGAGAGGCGGGTGATAGTAGTGTGACAACTTGTTAGTCTGAAGGAGAAAATAAGAAAGTATGGTCGAGACAGGAAAGTACAGGGTATAATAAAGGTTTACTGCGAGTGCGATGTTGAGTTTTCCAACTCCAACGCGCACATGAATTGAAATGTTATGCAAATAGACTTTATAAATCAGCAAAAAAATTTGTTTCACTGGCTTAGATGCGGTAGAGGAAGCGATTTACCGATAATAGAATGTAAGTTTTTATATACTGAGCCGCCATTTTGTAACGGTGAGAGATATCGAAAAACTTTAAATACAAACGTCGTTCAATTTAATGGGACCTTTAAATTGAGGTATAATTTGATATATAAATATAACAATCAGTACCAATTTTGTTGATACAATACTTCGTGTGCGGTTGGGAAAAGGTTTATGCAATGATCGCTTTTGTGATAGAATTGGCCGCCATTGTGAAATGGTTTGAGCTATCAAATTTTCTTTTTTTTTTAAGTTGTTGGATTTATAAATACCTTTTAAATGAGGTACGACTTGACCATTCTTCGTATTTAAAAATCTGAAGAAACCTCCAAGACCCCCCTAAAACTACCCTTTTCGGAGCCCCTAAAAATGTATAAATATTATTGCTGAATACCTCCTGTACGATTTATAACAAATTTTTTATCTCATCCATGTAGGTTCAATGGTTTAGCCGTAAAAGATAGTACGTAGGTGGTCTGTTGCACAGTGTATAATTTATTGCACTTAACATAGAAAATGAGAACAAAACATATAAACAAAAAACATGTATAGTATCGCTACTAATAATTAGATTTACTTTAAGTTTATTTTTTTAGTGCAATGAATATATTTAGCCGATAATATTATTACTGTTACAAAAATTGTAGTAGTTAGATTTATGCAACAATAGAACTCTTAAGATAGTAATAAATTTTTCTCTACCCAACAAAGTGTTATTTTGCAGATAAACATGTAAATGTATACCTACACTTATCATAACAATAATTAATATTATTGTACCTATACCTACACTAGCAGCTCATGCAGTACACACTTAAATGCCTCCAAAAAATTACTTAAAAGATGAATTCGTTTTTGAGCAAGCATACTGTTTTTTTTTCAAATCAATATACTTTCAGGTAATTCTTCAACTGTACTTATGCTAACCTTACAATCTTTACAGATAGAGACACATTTAAACATTTTTCGTGCCACATAAGCAGATGCACAATCGTTAAAGAAAGTCGATTTACTTTTGACGTTTGGTAAGAGATACACATAATTTTATTTATCAATTCCAGCTTTACTTCGTTAAAGTCCATATTTAATGAGTATCTGTATATAAAATACTTAATCACTTTAACAATATCTATTTATTTAAACCTTATACGTATTTCGGCATGTTTACATGCCATTGTCAAAGGTTATATGAAAGTAAACAGTTAGTGTTGTTATAGCAATAGAACTTTTTTACTTATCTTGGTAATCGTCTGCAGATGACTTGATTTCTTATTCCAAAATGTCCAGTAGAGGAGAATTTAAGAGATCAATAAATTTGCTCATTCATTAACGGTACAGTTTTTAAATGTTTGTGAATTTCAAAAGCTTCTAGTATATCTAATTTACGTTTATCATCACAAAAGTGTAAACATTTTATGGTGTTATTAGATGTCATTGAATGATTTTGTTCTAGTAAGTGTTTAGCATAATTGGATTTATGTGGGTGTTTGTATTTGTAACAACGTACGTGTTCTTTATACCTAATATCAAAATTTCTAATTGTCTGGCCTATATAAACCGAATTACAATGCGAACAATTTAATTTGTAAATGCCTGATTTTAACAAATTGTCTGTTTTTGATTTTGCATTAAACAAAGTGTTTAAGATGTTCCTAGTTGTTTTAAAGCTTACTTTATATTTATTTGTTTTGTTTATAATTTTAGCAATTTTTTCTGATTTCTCACCAAAATATGGGATCGAAGCATATTTAATTGTATCGAACGAAGTTAGGATATTCGGATAAATTTTCTGAATGGCTAATTTATAATCTTTTTCTTTAATTAATGTATCAATAAGTTTAGTATTATAACCATTATTGTATGCAATTTGTTTAATAATTGAAATTTCTCTATTATAATTAATTTCATCTAAAGGGACCGTCAAAGCCCTATGTATCAGGGACCTGTATACACATAATGTTCGATTGCTTAAATACTCTACCTCATCATGTTCAATAAAACTTCTTAATGTATTTACTCCAACAGAATCATCAAGTTTGCAGCAGGGGAGTGCACTCGAGTGGGGAGATTCAAAATTGGTAATTAACGGAGAATTACCGTGTCGATGACGATTATTTGCAACAATGATCATGTATTGTGTGGTTTACAACAAATTTGGATTGTTGTTTTGTTGTAGATTGTTTATCACAACAGTCGCGTATAGTAAAAATTCAATATTTATAGCAACTTCCTATGTACTTAATTGGAAATTTGAACGGTTATTGCAATATTTAAAATGATGCACCTAAAACTTTGATTTGTAACAAAAGCACCGATGTTAGATTTATATTTCAAAATAGATAACTACATGATGTATTTATTATAACATAAAGTTTATTTATATTAAACAAAGAAAACGGTCTTAATAATAAAATAAATATAAATTTTACAATAGCTTATAAATGATAAACACAAATAATTCGTAGATTGTCTTGAATATTACAATACCAGCTCTAGCTTTAAAAACAACACATTGAGAATTGCTATATATGCTCATTTTCTGCAATATGTGCTTATTGTCGGAATTACCGAAATAGAACATTATTCCACTATAGGCTTATTTCGGTATGTTTTGGTAAACTTTCCTTTACAGTACCTAGTTATTTGTATGGAAGCAGGTGAAACAAGTGTCGAATTAGAGCAATAGCCCAACATTGCTGTAATTCAATATTTACAATAGTCGTATATTGTAAAACTTCAATATTTGCAGCAATTGCTAACGTGATGACTTTTAAAAGCTTGACGGGGTTTTGCAATATTTAAAACAATACTAAAAAACTTTGTTTTGTAAATACTACTATAATGTTTTTAATTGTAAATGAATTAAATCAACTAGATGTTGTTCACAATTTTGTTTTAAACTTTTTAATAAATAGTATTTGTAGTAATTGGAACTCACTGCACTGCTCCTGAAACAACACTGAACGCAAATTTGTTTTAAAATTGTACAGGGTTGGAGCTTTTGTAAAAGTTGTTTCGACTATTGTACGTGAAATATATTTGGAAGAAGAATGATTGTTTAAAACGAGCCATAGTGTGCTGCGGAGGCAAAATTAAACCTCTATAATTGATCCAATAAATTACGAACCATTTGTTTCAGATCTGTCACTCTCTTTGTCATTCTATTTAACTTTCTGTTTAATAATTTTAACTTCTTTTGAGCAACAAATTTTTTTTCTCTTTCCTGTAAAAATTTCCGTTTTAGGTTTGCATATTGGTGAACCAAAAGGGGTGAATTAATAATTGTTTCCGCTTCCGTTGACATAATTGCCTTTTCTGCTACTGCAGTTTGAGAAATTTGGTTCTCCATAACAATTTCACCATCGGTATAATTAATCCTGTAAAGTGATTGTTTGCCGATATTTTCCACTTCATTTCCCTGGAAAATAAAATAACTAGTCATCACACCCAAAGCAGGAATTTCCCTTAATTTCTACCTCCCACTTATGAATAAAAAAACAAGGAATGCTGCCTACTCGTAATCTGGTTGTTTGACCAGTACGATCAAAGTCGCTTTCTTTGAAGTGATCCGAACACAAAACACTGTGCTTTTTTGGAAACCAACCTGGTCTATTTACGGCTTCAACCCATTTACTCAAAACAAATGGTTTAGAAAAGGGAAATCTACAACATTTTATGAGAAAATTAGAACATGAAACGCAAAAGCATGTGATATAATGGAAAAAATACTTACGAATGAAACGATTTTCCTGTCACCTTGCCTTTCTCATTTTTACACGAAAAAGCAGAACAAACCACCATTGTATTAAGTTTGGTATTAATTGATATTTGTCAGCACAGAACATAAGAATTGTAGGTTAGGATGCAAAACGTAAACAAACTGGTTTACGCAGTTGTGCCAACAAAAGCAGTGCCAACGTAGCATAGTAGAAAAAATAAAATTACGAAGCAACAGACGAGCAATACGGTGCATCTGACCAGTGACCATTTTGCAAGCTTCGCGCAGGCGCAGATTATATGTAACTTTGTTTTCGTATTTTTTTTCAAATAACTGATGTTAACTATAACCTCGGCCAGACAGTAAATACCAACAACGTTGTTTTGAAAAAAGCAGTACCTATACATATAAAATAAAAAAGAAATTGGCCCCAACTGAGATTCGACCCCGCAACTTTCATGCAGCAAAACGCTGTAAAGCCATATTTCCAAATGAGCCCTTATGAAGTTGCAGGCGGTCGCTAAAACACGTAATATAAACTTTTACTAGCGTCTAGCCCCTTGGACTTACAGCCGATCCTGAATTGGGCAATATCATCTAATATCGGCTCGCATATGTGCGAGTGTGATATTTACATCGAGATTTGCATTGTTAAAGCCGATTTTTTCATTGCTAATAAATTCCATTCAATAGAAAACAACAAATCCTTTTTTTTTTAATTTATTACCAGACTTGCGTGTTAGTATGCCGTCAATCAGTTAGTGAATGCAAATTTGTCTTCGTATTTTTTCTTTAAAAATATAACTGTTCTTAACAAATAACCTCGCGTAAACAGCAAAACGCAACAACAGTGTTTAAAAAAAAACTATAAAATAAAAAAACAATTTTGGTCCCAGCCGAGATTCGACCCCACAACTACTTATGCAGTAAAAAAGTAGTACACCCGAAGACACCCTCATATCCATCTGTGCCACTACGAACTTGTGGTTTACACACATTCCAGCTGCATGCAGAGGAGGTGCGCAAGTCATGTTTAATATGACATGCACAGTCTACGTAGTATACAGGGTGGCCCTCCGAAAACGAAACAGGCGTGTTTTGTGACAATAAACCTCAATTTTTGAAATACGCCTAGACGGTTCAAATTAATATGCAAGGGGGACGTACAATATGGCTATTTCAGTTCGCCTATCTTCACTCCAAAATTGGGTCGATTGCCGCCCTAAAAATCTCACTATTTGAAAGCCCGATGAATGTGCTTTACATGTGTTTTTAGTTTTGGATTTCGAGCATTATTTCCTGCGAAAATGCAGATCAAATTTTCAGGGTAGTAAGTGTTCGAAATAAGCACCACCAGCTCAAAATGTCGTCGCATATTCTGGAGCATTTGTGGAGTGATTAGACGGCATTCGTTCATTAAACGTCGTCGTAAGTCGGGTTGTGTTGCACACATTTTACTCTTTAAATGACCCCACAAAAAGAAATCGAGCGGAGATAAATCTGACCACCTTGGGGGACATTTAATTGCGCCTCTTCTTCCAATCCATTGACCTGGAAACCTCGATCCAAATACTTTATACACTTAAATACACTTTTTGTATAGTTTTCTATGAGACACGTTCGGGAATTGGCATCTTTGAGACGCGCCCTAAAGTTTAGATTTGCAAACTCTTCCGAGGGATGACCTAATTATCAGATCTTAATTTCGATATATTCCATCTACTACATGTTTAAATATACAGGGTGTAACAGACTACCCACGCACTATCTTTTACAGCTAAATATCGACCCTACTTAGATGAGATAAAAAATTTATAATATAAATCGTACACGAAGTTTTCTGTAAAAATATTTATACATTTTTGGGTTGTTTTAGGGGGGCTGGGGGGGGGTCTCAAGAGTTTCAAATACGAAGGTGGGTCAAGTCGTACCTCATTTAAAAGATATTTTTAAACTCAACAACTTAAAAAATAGAAAATGTCGATAGCTCAAACCATTTCAAAACGGCGGCCAATTATATTAAAAAAGCGGCTATTACATAACCCTTTTCCCAACCGCACATGAACTATTGTACAAAGAAAATTGGTACTAATCGTTTAAATCCAATAAATTAGGTTTTCAACGATGTACCACATGAGGACAAAAAATAAATGTTAGTATCCCCTCCCCACCTCAAAAGAGCGGAAACATTCAGAAAATATTATTTCAAAAAACTTAAATAGGACTAGGAGTCAAGTGATACCTCGTTTAAAAGGTCCCACTAAACTGAACAACTTTTACATTTGAAGTTTTTCGATATCTTTCACCGTTACAAAATGGCGGCTCAATTTATAAAAATGTATCTACTATTATTGGATGAATCGCTCCCTCTGCCACATCTAAGGCAGTGAAATAAAAATTTGTTTGTTGATTTATAAAGTCTATTCATAACATAACATTTAAATCCACGTGCGAGTTGGAGTTGGGCCACTCAACATCGCACTCGCACTAAACCTTTGTTCAGTTAAATGACGCTCTTGCATTGAGTAGCGCCCTTTCTCGTGCTTATATTTTTCTAATTTAGGTTTCAATTTTGTTTTCTAATTGTAAAATTTTTAAACATTTTTAAAATTTTTTAAAATTGAAATATTTTGAAAATTTGAAAAAGTTGTAAATTTCTAAAATTTTTAAAAAAGTTAGGGAAAATTGTTTTTATTTTGATAATTTTTGAAAATTTGCATAATTTTAGAAAATTTGGAAATAATTTCAAAAATTAAAAAATTTTAAAAATTTTAAACTGTTGAAAAAAAATTTGAGTTTGAGTTAAGCAAATTTTTAAAAAATTTATCCTTTGTAAATAATAATTATTGGTTTAAATCTAAAATCGATTTGATTATTTGGTTATAGTCTTTATTTTGGCGATTATTCAATTAAACTGCGGCGCTTTCTCAGTGGAAGATTGTTCGTATTGTTAACATGTTCATACCGATTTTGAAACCAAAACCCCTAATTTTTTTAAAAAAGCGAAAATTCGATGGCTGAGGCAGTGAGTGGGTGGCAGGGAGATCGCAATTGCGCAGATCGGTCATTCGACATGTGTAAAATATTAATCTAAAGTTTTTCTGTGCGCCTCTACAGAGTGGCTAGGAAAACCCCGGCCACTTTTCTTGCGGCGGTCAAGAGATGGCGCTTTAGTAAAGAAAAATTAAATTAAAATACTGGCAACAACGCAGAATCCAAGACTCTTTGGATGTTTTTATTTAATATGGGGCGTATTTAATAACTAAAACGTCTTGGATTCTGCGTTGTTGCCAATATTTTAATTTAATTTTTCTTTACTGAAGCGCCATTTCTTGACCGCCGCAAGAAAAGTGGTCGGGGTTTTCCTAGCCACTCTGTATATTAAAGAAGAGCACCCTTCTCCCCCCTCCCCCATATTACAAAGCAGTCGAGTGGTTTTATGATATTTTGTGTATTCTAGTTGCACCTAATGTTTATCTCTTGAAATCTAAAAAACCGATTTCATTATTTGGTGATTTTTTGTCGAATACTCAATTAATCTGTTCAGGTAAACGACCAAACGAAAACCTCTCAGTGGTGTTTTCCCAATTGAAAGTTGTTCCTATTGTCATTTAACATGCTCATTTTTGGGAAAAACGACAATCGATGGCGACAGGGCAATGGTGGGTGAGGTAGTGGGAGGGAGAGAAATCGCGTTTGCGCCGATCGGCTATTTGACATGCGTAGAATACGAATTTAAGGTTCGTTTTCGAGCGCGTCTGGTTTGACATAGAGCAGCCCTTTCATTTTCTTGCGGTGTCATCTTATTGCAATGAGCAATTTTTGTACCAAATTTGGTTTTTCTGCGTTAAGGCGTCTGGACTGTAATGTGTATACAGACACACAAACAGTCATCTATGGAGGGTCCGTTGCATCGGTCTCCCAAGGCCCTAATACCTGCGTATTAGTGAAAATGTTTGTCATAAAAGTACTGTAATGTTTGGTTCGTAGTTGTAAATAAAACGCTATTTTGGAGGAGAAAGTTTTAATGAAGTTTTCACGTTTACAAATAATTTTGAAGAATTGTTTTATATTATGTAAATAGCAACCAAGTCGCTAAGTTACCAAAATACGATTGCTGCTACAGTACCTTTCTTTTAGCATAACTTGTATGTCGGCCAGTAAAGTCACTGGAAAAAAACTTCGCTGAATGAACGCATTTGCTCCAAGTCCAAGCTGATGACAGAACGAACTAACTTTCTTACACACCCACCCACAGAGAGACATGTCTAAAACACGTATTTCCGTCAAAATTTCAAAAACTAAAATGCTTATGAAAACAGTGCTTTTCTGTACTGAAAAGACAAGAATGGAAACCATTTTCTAAAAATTGCTTCTAGTAGCTGGTTAGAGCCTTCTTTTGCTCTTTTCCTTATTTTGCACCATTTTTGGGGTTTTTACGAATATTCCATAAAATAATAGAAAAATCATAACACTATATTCGTTTCTATAATATGCTTTATTTTGATGTCATTTTCCCACACAAACAAAACTTAAAAATTGTATGAAAAAGACGAAAGTTATTCTTTCAGCCAACTTTCGATACTAGTCGCAATTTGTTCTCTAGCTGCTTTCAGTTCTGGCGTATCATTGGGAGATTCTGCTACCATATCAGCACTGTGGCCCGCTCCTAAAAATAAATAATATTTCGTTACAGACACACAGATACAGCGATGATTATGGAGATAATTAACCCTTACCTTTAATAAATATCACTGGCGCTTTTGAGCTAATATTTTTCTGTGCACCTAGTATATGCCACGGGTCGACAGATCCTTGTACAAATACAACGTTTGTGACCTTCATATCCGTGCCACCGTATGTCATCTTTATATTATCAATAGAATCGTATATTAAGCGATCTTTGCCGTATTTAGGTCCAAACACATCTGAACATACTTGCATAAAATAATGTGGATCCAAGCTATCACCAAATACTGTTGAAGGATAATTTGATACTCGGAATTGCCCAAATTCGGCACAAGATTGATACTGTCGTAGACGATCTAATAAAAAATTGTTTATAGTTCAATACTGGTTAAAACGAAGAATGTTTTAAACAAAATTATTTTACCTCCGGAGAAAGAAAGCCCTAGCAAAGAATCGATGTGAAGGTCATATCTATAAGAGTGGAATACAGTACCATTTCTAGTAAAGTAATTAGCAAGCCGGTTTACAGGTGTTCCTAACTTTTGGTTCGTCATAAGATCGCACACACAGCTGATGTTGTAAAAATGCTCTGTATTATTCTTCAAAACGGCTAATGACAACATGTCAGCTAAAACTTTATTAAACTGTGCAATGTCGTTAAGAGAAAATCTATCTTCTGGACTAAATGGAAAAAGTTGAAACATTTGCTTTACTTGTTGTTGTCCACTCGGGTCTTGCAACAATTTAGCGAGCTCTTCAAACGCGCCTTTAATTGCACTCACACATTCGGTGCTGTAGTTGCCAAAATTTTCTGTTACAATCCAGTAAAATCCTAAACAAAAAGTAACATCAGTGGTTTTATAAGAATAGACATAGCTTATAATAATTTTAATTTAAATGCAGTAGAACAGTTTTCTTCCTTTTGCAGGGACTGTCAATGGATAATTTTCCAACAAGGTGAAGCATGAACACTGTCAATAATGTTTTGAAAACTCAATACGATAGTCATTTGAAATCGCTACCGTGGCCGTTCTGAAATTAAATAATTTTGGCCACCTTGCTTACCTGACCTAAATCGATGTGAGCAAAAACTTTTAAAATTAAAATTTTAAAAATTATTCAGAAATAAAGCTTAAGATTGAATTAGGTAATGTCACATATTGATGGGTACGATTTACATACGATAACAAACCATTTGCTTAGGCGTCCACGTCAAATTTTAAATTATCGCAACAATAGGCAGAGCATACCATACGCGGTCATTTTATTGAATCTCTCTTTCGCTGCGTAGAGATCCTTAAGAGACAACTATTTCTTTAAAAAAATATTGTTATCAACAATTATTTAAATGAAAATGTGTAACATCCGTAGCCGTAGGCTTGGCCCAAGATTAAATTTATTTGCAACCTCCTTAACCAATCTGTACAGTTAGAAACAATTCGACTAGTCTACCTGGATAGTACACCTGTGGATTAATAGGGGCACTGCTTGCAATTGCTCCATGTACCAGATGGGGATATTTTAATCGCAACCATGCAGCAAGTGCGCCTGGATACGAACCACCAAATGCAATCCATTTAACATCTTCCGGCAATTGATATTTTTGATTCATCTGAGTAATGAAAAATGCTGCATCGGCAAGTGCTTGTTGGCTATTTAAATATTTCAGATTTTCTACACTCGTATCGCTAAAAAATAAAAGAAAAAATATAGTATGTTCTATGAACAGTAGATATATTTTTCCATCCAAATATTTTTATTAATTAATGTTACTAAGAGCTACAAATATTTAATCTAAACGATTTAATCGTAGGCTACAGAGAACGATAATACCAACACAGATTACGAATGGACGACAGCGATAAGTAAGGCTACGGTTTTAAGACACTGTCTGGCCAAACAAAAGCCGTCACTGCGGACCAGCTCGCGACCCATACCGTAAACCGTCGAGAGACTCTCGAGGGCACGGGGTCTTGGCTTAATTGCTCGGACCGTGTGAAGGATTAAAAAACTTCACTAACCTCAATAGTATTGTGCGCGTCTAAGAGATGATCAGCTCCTAGCGACTAACCTCGGGGCACCAGGCGCATCCTATTGTATTAAACCCTACCACGTCAGAAGAGGGTTCCTGGCGTGAAGCCCTTTTATTTCTCCCACACGCGTGTGATCAAAATGTCACACACGTTTATTTTAGACCGTAGGGGAAAGAAGAGGCATGCTAAAAGTTGGGTAGCGGATACCTCGCTACTGAATGAGTTTTCTCTCCCCTACTATGGAACATTGTCATGGACAAGCTGCTAAAGAACCACATTAAGGAAGGATTTTTCCTCTTGGGATACGCGGACCATTTGGTCATTTTAGTTAAAACGCAACGGGTGCAAAAATCCCTGATCGTAGTTACAAGGTAGACCAAAGGAGAAAGCCCTAATGTCAGTCGCCAAAAAATCACTATAACACCATTTACGAGAAGGAAAAATGTAAAGGAGTTGGGGTATCTTTACCTTAACGACACAGCAATTAATCTGTTGGAGGAAGTAAAGTATTTGGGAGTAATTCTAAACTCCAAACTTACTTGAAACCAACACATCGAAAATATTATAAAGAAATCGGAGACCACCTTAGCGGTAGCCAGACGAACCTATGAAAAATCATGGGGTCTAAGTCGAAGCATGGTGCACTGGCTATACACCCAAGTGGTCAGACTAGCCATAGCATACGCGGTAACGGTGTGGTTTATTATATATTATATATAATTAAGATTAAGCAAGATTCAAAAGGCTTGCTTGTCTTGGTATTACGAGGGCAATGAGAACAACGCCTGCTGCGGCTATGGAAACTCTTCTGGACCTCACACCACTTTATAGTCTGGTAAGGAGAGAGGGCAGATTAAGGCTATACAGGCTGCAAAATGTAACGTACAAATTAAGTAGAGGTACAGAACATACAAGCTTGATTGGTAGCATAGGATGTTCTCTATTCGAAATGAGGACGGAACATATGATTCCAAAACATTTTTTATGTAATAATTTAAAACCGCAGAGAGTGGACAGAACCTAGACAGGGTTTTCTTTCCGAAAGTTTAATGTGGTTTAAAATCAGATACGGGTACTGGAGAAGGGATATATAGTGAAAAACCAAAAGAAAGGCTTAGCTATCCTCTAGGCGAGTACGCCTTCGTGTTTCAAACGGAGATTCACGAGATTCTACAATGTGCTCGGGAAAACAAAAGAAGGCTTATAATAATAGGCATATTTTGTCAGAAAGGCCCCCAAAGGTTTTTTTGAGCCTAAATACTTCTTCTGGACTGGTATGAGGATGTTGCGAAGAACTCAATGACCTGGCGGAGCAGAACAAGGTAAGACTGTTTTTGGTCTCAAGTCATCAGGGAATCGCTGGCAATGAAAAAGCTGATAAACTCGCAAAAACAGGGATTAACAGGGGCTTACTACGGACCAAAACCTGCCTTGGGAATGCCAAGGAGCGCAATTTGTCACTATGTCAGCGACTGGATGCAAAATGAGCACACTACATACTGGAATAACAGGCCAAGACACAATCACAGCAAGTCGTTCATAAACGGACCCTGCATTTAAAAAAATGCAGAACTTTTAATGCTCAGCAGGACGGAGCTCAGGATTGGTACAGGTTATTTAACACGGCATGCGACTATCAAGGAACACCTCCATAGGATCCATAAATTCAAAGAAGACCGTGCTTGCAGACTATGCAACAAGGAACTAGAAACGGCAATGTTTTAAGCAACTGTGATGCGTTGGTGAGAAAAAGACAATGCATATTCGGAAAACCGAAAATAAAACCGAATAATTTTAAGACTCACCCAGTGAGAGACCTGTATTGTATGTTACAGGAAACCCGAATCACAGAATGGGTGTGACAAAAATCAGCGTGAACACAATAGACTGCAGTGCCTACAGTCGAACCCTGAGAAGGTAAAAAAAGAATGGACGGCATGCGCATACCAAATCGAATTATGGAATACGCGTCTTAAGGACAAAGAAGTGTAGGCCGTCTGCTGATAAAATGGAAAGATCAACCTTAAAGACAAAACACACAAAACAGGCTTAATTCCTGATGTGATAATGATGGTAAAGATTATGCTGATGATGATGATGATAATGATAATGATGATGATAAAAGAGAGAAGAGATACGATATCAAAACACTTTTGTTAGCTTTCGCCAGTTATTTTAGTCTGCTCTGCAGATTAAACAGGTTTATTACAGGTTCCTATAGTTGCTTTCTAGTTGTACTTACTCTGTTGGCCTGCTCAGTCCGTAATATCGGTGTTCAAGACAAAATAACAGCGCACCAAATCGTTTTGCATAATCAATCCAAGCACCGGATTTGGTATTATCTACAGAATATATATAATTCTCAGCGCTAGCATCAATCATCAAAAAAACTGGTCCTCCAGGTCGGTAATATTCACCATTGACAAAATAACGCTTAAAAAACACAAAATTAAACAGCAACAACAACAAAGACTAAAACGCGTCTTACTTGATTCCAAAACATGGGATTTGCGTGATCAAAATGATTTAGTCTCTGCATTGTAAAATACCATTTCACTTCAGTAACAGGGTTTTCGTTATTAAATTCTTCTAAATTTCTTCCATTTCCAAAATTACTTTGCTTGGGAATGATTTGGCCACCACATAAATTACTAGCGAATAACACTTGCAACAAGAATGCATATTCATACATTTTCAGGTTGGCGCCCAATACACTAGCGCCAGTGAAAGGAAAGTATTGTATTCGTTGTGTTTTCGCAGGTCTTATATTGCGAACCTTATCTTTTCGTGTAGTTGTAAAAATTTATATTCACGCTGCAAAAAATTGAGGTATCTGTAATATATTAAAATAAAAAGTAATGTTCACCCATAAAGAAATTACCACGTTCTAATTTACCGTTCAATTTTTATTTACTATTTTATATTTTGGTCATGTAAGTCGTAAAGCTAAATTTTTGCGTCATAATAGTTATGATAATATGTTTTAACAAACAACAGAAAAATGTATCAGTTACCGCATATACAGGAGCATTAGAACAGAAGATTTTCCCACATTCCGACACATTTTGTCGAGCGCAGCCAACTGCACATGTAACTACTGGCAACAAAACGGAACAACCTCTTTGAAGTATCGCATTTTGTATCCCTCATCTCTTTGGTCTATGAGAAAACATAATATGTTTGCCTTTATTTTCGCATGGCATTCCTATGCTTCCCAAAACGAGTACATATCTTGTACATAGCATACACAGTGTGTTTCACAAACAATAGGGAAACCTATTACATCACAAGTAATGCAAATGCAGAAAAGTTTTTTAAATAAAGGTTAAATGGTTTGAAATGTGTACAACATGGGTATGTGCGCTTTATAACTCCCAATCGGGTGGTGCGATTTTGATGAGCTTTGGAATGTAGAGATATATCAAAAATGTATCGGGGAAATTACCTTTAAAAGAAACCCAAACCGGAACTAATTAGACGTATTTTTGGTGACAGTTTGTTTGCAAAACGAACTTTTTAAACCTAAAACAGGAATGTTACAGAACAAATCCAACGCTTTTTTTCGAACTTTCCAACTTTAAAGTGGCGGCCGCAACATTTTTTTTTTGGGCCGGCGGGAGGTCTAGTGGTTAAGGTCCCAGGCTTTGAAACTAGACTCTCAATGGCAGTTGGTTCGAGTCCACTGCCAGTCGGTAATTTTTCTGAACAAGTTAAATCCGACAGGTCCATCGATGATTGCGGGTTATGAATGTAAATGACGTTTTGATACTTTGACAAGGGCCAAATGGAACACTTGTTAATCATCAAAGTTGTTTGTCTAAAAAACAGTAGATCAGGGAAAAAAGAAAGAGGAGTGTTAGTTATTTCTGGTTCGTTCTGAAAACAAAGAGAAAACATTATTAGTATCTTGCAAATTAGAAGAACTAGAAAGTCGGATAAATCGAGAAAGATGTCAGGTTTTGAGAGTGTAACAAAAAGGTGTTTTTGATTTCTTAATTAATATCATAGCTTACTAGATATAGGTGAAAAGGTAAAATAAGCAATTTGTGTTAAATTTAAATATATCTTATATTTTATTTATAAATTCTAGCTTTATCTCGTTGAAGTCCATATTTATTAATTATAGGTATATAAAATACTTTTTTTTATTGGTGCCCCATTTTACCTATTTAAAGCACGCCTCAGCGTGTTTAAATCGAACTTTCAAAAACGCGCCTTTTTTAAAGTTACCATGGCAACATCAACAACTCGAGAAACGTAAAGTCTAAATGACAATTTTTTGATTATTGATCTGACAGGAGTACCTTGTAACGTCAAATAAAATATTACTAACAAATTTCTGAAGGTAAGCAAGCACAACTCGTTCATTTATATCTGTTACCTTTTGCTCTTCCATCCATTTGATGAACTTGTCATATTCTTTTTTATACGCATCATTAGATTTTTGCGGTATTAACCGCGATTCTGCTTTACTATTTAAAAAATCGATATTAGAATTCATTTTTAAGCAGTGCGGTGACAACAATTAATCTTTGATGACAAGATGCAAATTAATTTCTGTTTTTCTCATTTCCATGACAACGAAAGGTATACTGATGTCACATCACGAATTCAACCATTTTACATTATTAGTTCTTATTTCCATTTTTTGTAGTAATAATACCAGTATTTATGATTTCAAAGTGCACCAATAAAAAAAAATAGCGTAAAGTATTCGTGGATAACTGGTTTTTAAAACACTTGCTCTATTTCGAGCACTCCGGCTGCGCCGTCGTGCTCGAAAAATCGCGCGTGTTTTAAAGACCTTTTTATCCACTTATACTTTAATATACTATAATTACTTCAAAAATATTTATTTATTTTAACCTTATACGTATTTCGGCATGTTTACATGCCATTGTCGAAGGTTATATTAGAAAGTAAACAGTTAGTGTTGTTATAGCAATAGAACTTGGCGACTTGTTCTCGGTAATCGTCTGCAGATGACTTGATTTCTTATTCCAAAATGTCCAATAGAGGAGAATTTAAGAGATCAATTTGCTCATTCATTAACGGTACAGTTTTTACTTGTACTTGTAACAAATACAAACAGCTACATAAATCCAATTACGCTAAACACTTATTACAACACAATCATTCAATGACATCTAATAACTAGAGTTGGGCAAATGCATATTTGCATCTTTTTTCCTATTGATCATAAAATGTTAATTTTTCGTATATACACGTTTCGTGATGTTTAGAGTCATAAAAAGTAAATTTTATTTTGCATATTTGGCATATATTACAACTTTTAACTATTAATATATTGCTGTGTATCTGGGTATTTGAAAATATCCAGACATTTTCATAATTTTGACATAATTCAATAATTTAAAGTTTTTAATAGAAAAATAGTTATCAATAGCCCCACGTTGGGCGCCAAAAAGATGCTGTGATTATATGAATTATAAAAATTCATAATTAATTTAAATATTTGAATATAATAATTTTGAGTAAGATTAAATAAATGACCCGACATTAGCTAGCTCAGTAATAAAAAAATTAAATGTTGTGTGTTTTAATTTAGGTTCTAACTTTTCCATTAAGCAACTTATAATTGTTTTAAATAAATAAATGATTAGCATTCTAAACTTGTTTTAATAATTATGAGACATTCCTTTCTTTTAGCATAATAAATTCTTCTAGAGCATGAGACTTTTTTTTCTTTATTTAACAAATTATTATTTGTCTTAAACATCTCAGGGTTTTGAAATAGAATATTTTTATAATGAAATGGTGCGTGACTTCCCCTAAATACGACTGAGTTATTTAATTATGCGCAATGGATTTTTCCAAAATACCATGAATTAAATTTACATACAAATACATCGACATAAATGCACAAATGATAATAAATAAAACAATTTCTTTATTCAACAATTAAAATTAAATTTTCGACTTATCTGGTGTTAATTAATCCTCCCTGTAAATTCTTGACGTCCAGGTATCTTCTTTCCCCTTCAACCAAATTTTCTTTGATGCGTGCGCTTTCACGTATCTGGATGGTAGATCAACCGTCCAACCAATTTTTCTTTCCTGTTTGTGCAGTGCTAGTGCACGGTACGATATGTGCTGTCCTAACGATGACTGTCCAAGTATTTAAACCATATGCTCTCCAGCAAATTCTTCAATAACAGTTTTTCAGGTACGTAATTCTTTTTTTATTAGAAATTATTCTTTTCAATTGATAATTATATTATTTTAATTTATTGTTAGCATTTTATTTTTAATTATAACTGATTAACTTTTATAATTACAGATTTATTATTATTATCACACGAAGAAATTGATTCAATATTATCAGTCGAATCATAAATCTGAACCACCGACGCCAAGATGTATTACTACACTTCAAAAACCGGAAATTCGCAGAACTGCCTCTTGTCACGAAATAGTGCTCAGGTATACCACTTTTATCTATTTATATTTTATTTTAATTATTCGTAGATAGATTTTTCCAATTTTTCTTTAACCAATAAAACACATTACTAATTTCACTTATAACCACTTTATTGCAATTTTACAATTAAATTTCTAATTAATTTTTCGAAATATGTGGGAACTAATTACTAACACAACCCACGCTAACAAATTCTTACCGGAAGCTCTCTAATCTGGCTAATAGCCTCGACCTCTTTACAATTTTTCAAATAGATCAAAATATACAAATATGACCCTTAAGAATACTCTACATAACGATAAATCATTTACAATTAAAATTCTCATTGTTTTACAAAAATAGCTACGAACCCAGTGATCATTTTTCTCTAAGATATCCAAATTTCACCCCTATTTACCTATTACATAAATGTCATATTCCAAATCAACCGTATTACATAAATAAAACTGGAAATCCCAATAAATATTTGACCCTTACAATACCGTAATTTGACAATGGGTTCTTTTTTTAAAAGGTAGTATCACTTTGAACAATTGACTCCTATATTAATATTACATACAAAATTTCAAATTAAATTAATTGAAAAATTCTAATTTACTTAATCATAGATTTTACAACTTGTAATTCTATAACAAACACATATTTTTATTCAATATCACCTTAGTAATTTTGATGAACCCCTTGGTTAATTCTTATCGAATATGTATGTCATTGACTTTCACCCCTTTTAAGCATTTATAAAAAATAGTCTGGCTATTTTATTACAACATTGACCCAAATTGCACTAAACAATTTTACATCCAAATTAAAATTATATAGGGTGCTTCAGAATAAATAAATTTCCCAATTCTGTTCTTTTCCCTTTTTAACTTACTTAAACACTTTTTAAACGACTAAAATTTCTTAAATAACTATAACTTATTAAATTTCTATATAGTTAGACTCATAATAAAAATTTAAATAAGTCCTTTACAAATCTTATTTTCTATAAACCAATTTAATTGGCAAACAAATTCAATTTAAATTAAAATAATGCATAGTTTGCACCAAAATTAAATTCCTTAGCATGTCCTATACATGCTATAATTTTTTCATAGTCAAATTTAATTAATATTTCATAGTCAAATTTAATTAATATAAACAATTTTATTCTAGTAATAGTATCCTGGAAAAATCTCAATGCCACTTCAGATGCATTTAAAAATTAAGAAAAACAAGAAACCAAGATCACCACTGCATTACCATCGACATAAATTAAACTTCAACGAACTACACAACCACGAAGAAATCTCATACCTAAACAAATTCTCATACTTTTCTTAGTAATAAAAAAAAATATTAAATTTTAATTTTAAGTTTAAAAAAATAAATTTTAGGAATTAAAACACACAGCAATATATCTATATTTAACTATTAATATATTTAATGGCATGAAAATGCATATTCTAGCAAAAAAAATAAAATTTCAAATAAATTATCAAATAAAATATTCGTAGTTCTTAGAAGAAATTGCACAATTTCTTCTAGTGAAACCACATGAACCCTAGACTTGCACTTTCTAAATTTCCAAGTAGGGGTAGAGGAAATAAAGGATTAACTGACAAAGGTTGTATTATTTGGGTAGATCTTATTCCTTAGGTACAAATTGCTTTGAAAATAATATTTGGAAATTTTTCGTATACTTATTCTTAGAAATAGTTATTTATAGTTTTAGTGCTTGACTAGTTCATTTGTTGCCTTGAAAGAGAGCTGTAAAGTGTAATTGTCCAGTCTATACCCTGAAAATGCCTAAAGTTGCTAGTTTAAAAAACTATTTAATTAAGAAGTGGTTGAAGCCGTATACATGTTTTAAATACGATGGAAGTGTTGTGTTGTGCGTCATCTGTGAAAAAGAGGTATTTATCCGTTTATTTTAATTTTGAATTAAAAAAAACTGTTTACTCTGTTTAAAGTTAAAAAAACTTCAAACAATCCAAAACAGCGCGTTAAAAATTTAATACTAATTTGTTATTTTATTTTGTAATTAAGCAAACAATTTAAGAATAAAATTAGAAAGTTTTTTTGTGATATAGCAAAGGATGTGGCAGAGGGCACATTTAATTATTTTCCTTTGTGTAAGCTGTAGTAAATTGCACTTAAATATTGTTTTTACAGATAAACGTTAATAAAAAGTTTCAACTTGATCAGCACGTAGCCACCATCAAAAAAGAAAAAATAATACAAACGAGCCAAAACAACAATTATAGCTGAACTGCTTAAATAAGAATGTCAACAATTTCAACGATGATTTGTGTAGAATGATGGTTTCATGCAACATTCCATTAAATAACATGGACGTTCCCGAATTTAGAAATTTCTTAGAAAAATATACGAAACAAAACGTCGTTTCCCGGAGAACAGCTTCCAGAACGTGCATTCCAAAATTATACGAAGAAAATCTTCAAAAAATGAGAAACGTTGTTTCGAATAATTGTATTTGGTTTAGTGTTGACGAAACCACCGATGCTAAAGAAAGATACGTATATAGCGAATTTTATTGTAGGTGTTTTAAACAGCAGTCATTCTTCCAGTTATTTAATTGCTGTTAAACAACTAGAAAAAACCAACAATTTGGCAATTTCACGTTTTGTCAATGAAACTCTTTCGTTACTTTATTTGCCAAATCAAATACCACCAGAAAGGATTTTATACATGGTGACTGATGGTGCCGCAAACATGGTAAAAGCAGGTCAAAATTTAAAAATCTTTTTCCCAAATTTAATTCATGTCACTTGTTTGGCCCATGCGATGAATAGGGTGGCCGAAGTGGTTAGAACTGAGTTTCCTTTAGTCAATAAATTAATTAATAACGGAAAAAAGATATTTTTAAAATCATAACTTCGCGTCGAAGTTTACAAAGATGTGCCCTTACCTCCACAACCAATTCTCACCAGGTGGGGAACGTGGATAGAAGCCGCTCTATTTTATTGTGAAAATTACAGTGAATTTAAAAATGTTGTTAACACCTTTGATTCAACTTCTGCTCAGTCTATAGCAGATTGTCAAGATATTTTAGTGTCCGAAATTGCAACCGCAGTTGTCCTACATAAAGGCTCATTTTTCGGACATTCCTAGCATCATTAATAAATTAGAAACACAAAACCTGCTTCTCACTGAATCTTTAGAATTAATCGAAAAATTTCGTTCAATTTTGAATAAAAATGTAAATAAAATATGCAAAAAAGTTAGCAGCAAAGTGGACGATTTAATTCAGAAAAACAGCGGACTTTCAACTCTGAATTCCATAAAAAATATTTTAAATGGATATTTCTTAAGCAATGGCCACGTTTGACGAATGTTTTGCAGTTAAAAATTCACATTTATTTAAATATTGTCCAATAACTTCTTGTGATGTAGAAAGAAGTTTTTCCAGCTACAAAAATATATTGGAAGATAAGCAGCAAAATTTTCTCGTTGACACCATTGAAAAGCACATGATTATTTATTGTAATAATGAATAGGTTGTGTTATTTATTGATTTTACTTCTACCTGTATTTTTGTATATGCAAATAAAAAATGCAGTTTTAACTGAAGTTAATAATAATGCGTTTCTATATTATGTAAGCCTTTTTGATTTTTTGAATGTTGATTGTTTGTAACTAAAAATAATGAAAATCATTAATTGTATTTATCTTTTTCTTTCAACGAAAAATTACATTTGATGCAAAACGTGCTTTAACTCATATAATAATTACTAGTAGGTATTAAACTGCAGATTCAAATAAACATCAGATTTTCATATTAGGCGCTAAATAAACAAACTAATTTTTTTTTAGTGCATATCGCAAAAGGTTGCTGCATATTCTTGCATATATTGAAGGTTTTATGCGGCATATTTTAGTGCATATATGCACTATCTTTACAGCATATTTCCCCAACTCTACTAATAACACTATAAAATGTTTACACTTTTGTGATGATAAACGTAAATTAGATATACTAGAAGCTTTTGAAATTCACAAACATTTAAAAACTGTACCGTTAATGAATGAGCAAATTGATCTGTTAAATTCTCCTCTACTGGACATTTTGGAATAAGAAATCAAGTCATCTGCAGACGATTACCGAGATCAAGTCACCAAGTTCTATTGCTATAACAACACTAACTGTTTACTTTTTCATATAACCTTCGACAATGGCATGTAAACATGCCGAAATACGTATAAGGTTAAAATAAATAAATATTTTTGAAGTAATTAAGTATTTTATTTCAACTATTTGACGTTTTTCTTTCTTGGGAGCGACATATTAATTTATTTAATATTTATTAGACTTTTTTATTTCGACTTCAACTATGTACCAATTTTTTTCATTTTGTTTAAATTTGGGCATCTTTTTAAAAAAAATAATTTAATAGACTGCTATGGAAACCCACCATTTAATTTATATCACAAACATGTATAGCAGGCCGTAAACAAGACGTGACTGTGGAAGATAACAAAACACTACTTTAATTATACTGACGCACACTAGATCTTTAGCTGTTTTTAGCACGAACGTCTCACCCTAATAATTATTATCCTTTTTCGTGATCCATTCCCCATGAGTGAAATGTTACTTTTATATTTCATTAAATTTAATAATAGCGCAAAGAAACATGATTCTGAATTTTTACGATCAGTAATAGCTACAATATAAGGCTCTATGGAAGAGGCATGTATTAACATAACCTTCACTGCTGCAAACGTATTGGACGGCAGTCGGAAAATGTTCAAATATTCCCTATTTCTGTTAGTGCTTTTTGCTGATAAATTATATGGTTGGAAAATTTTCCCCAGGGAAACATATTTCGATGAACGCCTAGGAAGGTTTGCTAACAAGGAAATGAAATTTGTTTATCAGGACTTAAATCATTTTGATAAAACAGATGTTCGAAAATAGCAACAAGTAAGTCTTTTAAGTTTTTCTATCACAATAGTTTACTTATTGTTTCTGCTCAGCACTATTATGTCAACGATAAATATTATAAACCTGGGGGACCAATTTTTTTGATGATTGGCCTCGACGCATATGGTGGAGATATTCAATATGGTGCTTGGATTGATTATGCAAAACGATTTGGGGCAATGTGTTATTATCTAGAACACCGATATTATGGAGAGAGTTGGCCGACAGGGTATGTAAAAAAAATAAGCGACTAAACTTGGTCAATTTACGTACAACACTAAAACGATATCTATAAAGTTAAACCAAATATTTCTAATCATTATTATTAAACTTATAAGATCACATAAAAAAAAGTAATATATTTAATTTTAGCGATCTAAGTACGGAAAATCTGCAATATCTAAACAGCCAACAAGCACTTGCAGATACAGCAAAGTTCATTACCACAATGAATAGATGGTACCGCTCTCCCAAGTGGATAGTTTTTGGTGGCTGGTATACAGGTTCACTTGCTGCATGGTTACGGTTAAAATATCCCCACTTAGTGCATGGAGCAATTGCAAGCAGTGCCCCTCTTGTTACTCAACTTGGATATCCAGGTAAATTAATATATTTATCCTAAGAAATAGGCAAGGGAGAAATTTTATTTAATTTTCTGTTTAGATTATTACAAGAAAATAGCAGAATATTTAGGTACCCACAGTAATGAATGTGTGCATGCAGTTAAAAATGCATTCACAGATCTCAATACATTGTTACGCGACCAAAATGGACAACAACAAGTGAAGAAGCTCTTTAAGCTTTGTCGAACAAGAAAAGAACCTGAAATCAGTCTTAACGAGCGACGTATCAAATTTTAATTACCGCGTAGCTACTTGGTTAGCTTACCTTGTTTTATATACCGATCCTCTTTGTTTGTGATAGGATGACAAACCAAGATATGGGGGTACCTTTGCACCGATTAGCCGCTCTAATGAAACGGGGACTATTAGGTTGCTATTCTTATAAATATGATGATGAAGTGGAATACATACAAAACGCTGATTGGTTTGGTCATGCTGTTTATGGAGGTAAAATATTCACCATTTTAACATATTATTAATTTAGCAATTAATAATAAACTGTAAAAACTTTGATTACTTCGCCAGTGGTTTTACCAAACTTGCACCGAATTTGGATTCTTCAAAACCTCAAGTCACGCTCCACATTTATTCGGCAACAGTTTTCCAATACAGTTCTTTAAGCAAAAGTGTATTGATGCTTTTGGATCTGCATACAACTCGAATGCGTTACCTCATACTGCTCTTAACACAAACATCACGTTCGGCGGTAAAAACATAGATGTTACCAATGTTGTGTTTGTCCAAGCATCGCTAGATCCATGGCATCCGCTAGGTGTTGTGAAAGATGTTAACTCGAAAGCACCAGCTATATTTATTAAAGGTAAAATATAATTATCTAATTGTGTTTTTTATAACGAAAGCTTTCTGTTCTGTCTTAAGAAGTGTCTCAATGTGCTGATATGGCTCCGGAATCTTCTCAAGATATACCAGAACTGAAAGCGGCTAGAGAAAAGATCATAACCTATATTGAAAATTGGCTAAAAGAATAACAACTGCAATGTTTAAAATTTTTTTGTGTCAAAATGTAACAAAACTTATTAAAGATATTGCGTGAAAAATATCGTCTTGTGTTCTCCGCAATGACTATTAACTACATTTATCTTACTTAAACCATCATCGTCGTGCAGTTTTGGTTTTTTCTTCTCGTTTTTATTGTATGTAGTTCTCATCTGTAATGCGAACAAAGAACGGAAACAGAACATAGAAGTAAGAAGAATTCAAATTTTTCAATTCCTATTCTAGTCAATGCGCGCGTTAACTACGGTCAGTCAATAAGAACGCGGCTTGCACCTCCACGGCGTCAACAAGGTCACGCGTAAAATTAAGTTAGGTGCTGCGGTAAAACTTAAATAAAACACATTTCAGTAAAATAAATGATGCCTCATTACAACTAAAACATTTTTTTTATATTCAAGTCCATATTTTACATATTAGAACCATTTGATATAACAGGTATTTACCAAAATACTTAATAATAATAAATCTTTCATAACAATTGTAAAATTATTATTAAATACAGAGAAATATACAACACAACTTAAAAACGATTCTCCGCGGAAATTGTTTTAAAAATGAGAGCTACTGCTCTATTCATATATAGTAATAAATTAAAATTTATTTGTTCATTGGAATAGTTTTCTACTATCAAAAAATTAGCGTTTGTCAACAATCGAACAATTCGACACTTTTTATTGGATAGTTCTAATTAATAAGCTATGCGTAAGTTTCTACAATCAAGCATAGGCGCCTAACCTGAAATCCGTGAGGGCCATGGCCGCAATGACAATAAGTACGTGGGAGCCTGGCGCCCTTGTGCTTATTGGATCGACACTTTGATTGTAAATCTGAGGAAGCAAAACAAAACGTTATTCCTAAAGCCCAGGTCTCTGATGCCAACCGCCATCTTTCATAAACTTTTACCTAGAAATCAGTCTGCCTCTGACCACCTAAGAGATTGAAAGCAAATTTATCACTCGTTTGTTTTGCCAGGAATAGTTACTAAAACGCAGGAAAATTTACACCAGCGCCATTTCAAAGCAGACGTATTGTCGCTCAAGTGTTAAGCACCCATCCTTAGGGCTAGCAACTTTCTACAACATGAAACTACTTACCCAGTCTACCATGGCTCTAATTAAAAAGACTTTGAACCACCATATGACCACCCACCATCACTGCTAGAGAGAAAATAATAAATAACACCAAATGTGCAAAAATATTTTTAATCATTGAAAGCACTGCATTTAGGTAGGAAAAATTGTGAATTTTCATTTTAATCAAGCTTTGCTTTTCGATCAAGAAATCCAAGTCCTAACAACCCACCATTAAATCGAGCCTAAGTGTTTGCTCAAAGCAACCCAGTTTCTTCTAGGGCCCAGCAGCACCCCGCTAAAACCACACGAGGGACCGATGGGATGACTCCCATAATTACGCACTTCGGTTAGGAAGTTCTTTTTCATAATCTTACCCACCGATTTTTAGCAGTTCCCTGAGACTCAGCCGTAGCATCCGGCTATTTTCAGGCAGCAAGTCCTAAGTTGCCGACATCAAGCCGCACGATCCCTATTTCACCCTGACTGAACAACGACTGTGCTCGCTTGGCAACGACTTGGTGTTGGCATACCCAAGACACAAGCCTGCCACAGCATGGATCTGAAAATGTAGACCATAGACGCAGCGTTGAACTCGCCATCTACGGGCCTCAAACCTATACTACCTTCACCTTGCCACACCTCATTAGCCCGCTTCCTTCACCAATTTCAAGCCTGCAAGCCCTCTGCCCGATCTTTACGCAGAACCCGACCATTTGGAACTTTGCCCCTAGCCATTTAGTGTGCCAGTGGTCTTTTCGCTTACTTCGCCGGCCCAAATAACATACCATTGGCCCAGGCATCCAAAAGTCCCCCGGATCAATTACTGCTGCCAACACTGTTAAACTGCCTTAATACCTTACTGTATTCGTGTATTATAATAGCATTTTGATGTATTTGTTAATGGACATCACAAGATTCCATTTTTGGAGTGTACCAAGATATAAGAGGATGCGACAAAATGTTGCTACTTTCATTTACGGCGTCCAAAAAAATCACTGAGCCACCATAAAATGATCAAGTTAGAAATGATATTTAGAGGGTTTTATGTTTTATTCCCTTCTATACAACGCATTTAAGAGTTCCTAAATCTAGCATGCACATATAGTAGGGGGGCAATAATTAAGACCACAATTAACACGACAATATGCATCATGGGTGTCGGCATATTCATTAATACCATGGCAAGTAGCATTTGCATTTTCAATACATGTGCTAAACTGTCCTGATTTGCACCATACTTCGGCGTCCAATTGACCATTTCCAAACGTCAATGGTGTCTTCACGTCTATCCATGCTTCTTCTTTCGTAACACCTGAGCATTTTTTACGTCCCCACCCAAGTTTACGTACCATTTTTGGAACGACAGTTACCCAAGCTTTAAATCCAGGATTTGCGGTGCAAGTTATTGATGACGATGTCGTTGCCGATTTTTCCCATGAATGGGAATAACTGGCTGAAACCGATACAAAAAAACTACCACCTACGCTTCCCTCTACTGTATGGGACGATGAAGCGGTATGTTCGTAACCTATTTCAAAAGAGCAGCTGTTGCTTCCGCAGGAACAATAAAGCTCTTGTGATGCCTTTACTGTGTCGTCCCGGTATCTTGCTTCAGCTGTAATGCAAATTATCATAATAAGCAATAACGTAAATGACAAAAATGTGTTAGTTCTGTGACTTAACCACGCTTCAGAAATATTAACTGTCATGCAAAATTTGTCGGTTTTATTTACCTGCCAAATCGAATTCGTATTGACATGTTGATAACCAATCTGGTTGTAGCAACAGAACTGCTACGTATAAAATTAAAGGAGCTGCTTTAATTGTACCCATGTTAATAGCATACATTTACTACGAACGATATTGCATTAAGAATCATATTTATATCAAATTTTTCTTTTATTGCTGATAACCAATGATGACCTTCTCATTGTGATATCCTTATATTAGGAGATTGGTATATTCCAACTTTTAAACGTGTGATGATAACTTGTAAACAAATACAAAATTAGTCTTTGCAAAAATTCCAGTTTTGATACTGCAAAAACTTGGAATGTCCAGAATGTTTTGCATCCAAAGCAGCGAAAACATGTCCACTGAAGAGCTGTAGTTTCAACAAAATGGTGAAACTTCTCATTCAAAATGTTGCCGGGGTATTTCCAAATAGGTAAGTAGAGAGAACAGTTCACGTGGAATATCCAGCTAGATCTCCAGATCTGATTCTGCTGGATTTATCTTTATGGGGACATTCTATTGCGCGGTTTATCAAAACATTCCCAACAATTTGAATTATTTAAAAACTCATACTAGCCAAGATGTTTATGCAATACCACTTCATCCAGTGCAAAATGCGCCACCGGGATTTTGCAGGCCGTAAATGGCGAACATTGCGAAGGTTCGCTCACGTAATTTCAGGAGTTCAGATAACTTGCAAAATACTATGGGTTCATGTTTGCTTTTATTTAATATTTATGTGGTGAGAATTATTGGCATGAAAATAGTCAGATTTCCCCGATTATAAAGGTTGTCGTTGGTCCTCTCTTGATCTTTTTCCGCCACCGAGCCTAGGACGTCATTCCATCCTCAGACGTATCTACCCCACTGAACCATTTCTCCACTTATTGTGTAGTAGCCTCTGCAGGACCTTCTTCTCTCGTTTGTTTGCTGACTCTGCTTTCCGCTAGGATTAGAACCACAACCTCAAACAGAGTTGCTGTCCACCATCATGATGGTGCGAACAAATTCGAGACAGAGAAGCCAAAGAGTACTTCTTGCGCCTTCCTAGCTGCCAAAAAGAATTATAATAATTTCTTTTTATTAAATACTAAGTTGGGCCACATTCACTCATTCTTGTAAATAATTTAAATAAGTTCGCACATACATGATTCAACCTTAAATAAGCGCTACCAACGTTAGTGTGCTGCGAGGGAAATGAAGACAGTCTGCCCTAAACTGTCAACGTGGCGTGTATTGCTGGCATGGCGAAGCAAAACCCTTTGTTTTAAATTTAAAGTGATTTTGCATAAGTGCAGGGTTGTTATATGCGCCCTGCTAGATTCTACAAGTATAGAATTGACATTAGCCGAACAGAGAAAAGTCAAAGACGAACCACGTTTCTACTTGGCAGTTATAAAGCAAACAAGACTGCGTTTCAACCTCGGCAGCGTAGTAAAATACGTTTGCCAGCGATAGTAAAATTAGCAAAATCCAGCCGTATTGAATCTCATCCAACGCCACGTAGTAAAAGTTGGGTAAACAACAAGGAGACTCCCCCACCCCCCCTGGAAAAAGAATCGTAACCTCCGATGGAGGTTAAATGGAGAACGAACCACACATCAAATGATGAGTGAAACAGTGCTTATTTCGGCTATAAAAAAGCCATCGTGTTGCGTCCTCCTATACACTTTATCTATTATGTAATCATTTTTATTTATGCATGATTATTGTTCTTATTTTATCTAGCTATTCAGGTATATAAAATTGCAGTTAACTTGTGTTTATTTCTCATATTTTGTGTGTTTTCATTATATAGTTTGTAATGTCCCTTACTTTGTATTTCATTAAGTATATTGAGTCAGTCAAAATTTAAGTATATTTCTATTTAAAAGGAGAATTGATTTTGTAATCGGATTGGCAGCTAATCAAACTTTTTTAGAACCTGAATCGTCCTGAAAAATGAGCCTTATAAGTGTTCGCCTGAGCTAGATCGAGGTAGGTTTTCTGTTAAATAAAAAAAGTAAAATACAGAGGTTACGCTTTTTGGAGTTTGAACGGTTACTGCAAAATATGTCAATCGATTAAAAACACACAATGCTTAGCGAAGCAGGCAATGCTTAGTACCAGTATTACAATCCGTTTAAGAACTAAAGTCCCTGGCATAGTACTTCGCGTAATTCAACTAAAATGGAACTGGGTGGGACACGTCGCAAGACACAACAGGTGTGTTCCAGATCCCAAAGCGACCACAGCCCTGAATATGTCCCGTGCAACCGAGGACGAAACGTCGGCAGTTCAAGCACCGATGACGCGGCGCCAACCCGGAAGCCTAGATGTTAAAATTAATTACTGTTGATTTCGCAATATACTTAAAATTAACCGTTTAGTTTACTCCGTCGTTGTGTTTATCAACATTAATTAAAATTTCATTATTGCGATAACAACTTGTTGTACAGATAACTAAAATAAACAACTATAGCGACAATTGTCAGTGATTTCCCAAACGTTGTTGACATTCGTTGAAACGTTTGAAATAAACTGTTTATTTGCGAATTGGTGAAAGTAAATTTTGATCCAATATTTACTATTTTTGTCTTTCGTTTCTTAACATGTGGTTTATCATCATAAGTGTAGCAATACTTGCATTATTATTATATACCAAAATAACTAGACCCTATCAACATTGGAAGAAAAAGAAAATTCCATACATCAAACCATGGCCTTATTTCGGAAACGTATTTCACACAGTTTTTAGGAAAAAACCTTTCCCGCATTTCTTG
Source organism: Ctenicera cuprea (assembly GCA_958336395.1). Lineage (NCBI taxonomy): Eukaryota > Metazoa > Arthropoda > Insecta > Coleoptera > Elateridae > Ctenicera > Ctenicera cuprea. The sequence goes on from OY284489.1 coordinate 57,277,543, forward strand.
CAAGAATTGTACAACAGATATTCTGACCAAAGGTATGTGTTGCTCCAGATCTCTTATATACAGTTTTAATTATTCCTAATTTTTTCGCAAGATATGTAGGCGTTTATGAGTTTTCTACTCCAATTTTGATGCTCCGAGACGTTAAATTAATCAAGCAAATATCGGTAAAAGATTTTGATACATTTTCCGATCGCCAACCATTTCTACCAGACGATGTTGATCCTTTTTGGAATAGGAACCTTCTAGCTCTTTCAGGTTTGTATATCATACAAAATGTAGTACGGTAGATATGGGTAAGGTACCGTAATTTGGGGTGAAATGCAGCACTTTTTGACATATTCGCTTCTGTAACTACGTTAATGTTACCTTATTTATAACTGGAAATACATTTTCAAACCTTTTGGCGTTTTTAATAACTGGAGGTCAAGCAGGATTGCTACTGGAATTTTCCTGTTTGAATAAAACTTAAATTCCAGAAAAGAAAATTTTCTCGGTACGACGTCTTGTTGTGTACGCCACTGGGTTCATTGGTGTTTTGCAAAGATAACGGCGTAAACAGTGTCCAAGTGTGGAGTTATATCTTCAACAGCGAGCATTCATTCTCCAAACAATAACTCACAAACACGTCAAATTAACAATATAATAGGTTTTAACTATTTCAAAATCAACTTAAGTACCTATTTGAAAATTAGGCTTTTACGTGCAATTTAATTCTACTCAAAAATATAAACGATAAATTATTTCTGGTGTCGAAAATGATTCGGAATAAAACGTAAATTGCCTTCACGGCCGGTCAAAATTTACAAAATAACAGAAAAGCCGGGCGACTCAAAGTTTTCCTGGTCGGTCCTCGAAATAGTCTGTATTACATTAAATTATAACAAATAAGATGCAAACAGCTTTTAAAACTATTTGACGGGTTTTCTGGAAATATTACTAACTTGTTACAGCAATATGACCAGATCGGGAGGGCAAGTAAGTTCGGCGAAGTTCAAATGAGAAATTCTCTACAATATTATACCTACAAATTCAACAGTTTTGACGGGCGGTTGGGGAAATATTACAAACGTATAAAAATATGTAAATCACGGGCGGACGGTAAAGTTTTTGACTTTCGGATTGCATATAAATTTAACGGGTTGAAGAGCTGTCGGAGTAAATATTACAAACTTATAAAAGCTTGTAAATCACGGGCAGACGGTAACGTCTTTGACTTTCGGATTGAATATAAATTCAACGGGTTTGGCGGCCTGTCGGGGAAAATAATACAAACGTATAAAAGTTTGTCAATCACGGGCGGACGGTAAAGTTAAACTTTCGGATTAAATATAAATTAAAGGGGATTGGCGGGCTGTCCTGGAAAATAATACAAACGTATAAAAGTTTGTAAATCACGGGCGGACGGTAACGTCTTTGACTTTCGGATTGAATATAAATTCAACGGGTTTGGCGGGCTGTCCTGGAAAATAATACAAACGTATAAAAGTTTGTAAATCACGGGCGGACGGTAACATCTTTGACTTTCGGATTGAATATAAATTCAATGGGTTTGGCGGGCTGTCGGGGAAAATAATACAAACGTATAAAAGTTTGTAAATCACGGACGGACGGTAACGTCTTTGACTTTCGGATCGAATATAAATTCAACGGGTTTGGCGGGCTTTCGGGAAACATAATACAAACGTATAAAAGTTTGTAAATCACGGGAGGACGGTAAAGTTAAACTTTCGGATTGAATATAAATTCAAGGGGTTTGGCGGTGGAGCTAGTGAGCTCTGTGAAGTTTGAGGGAAGTATTCTTCTCTTTGAGAGTACAGAGAGCGTTTTATAGAAAAAAAAAGGGCCTAGAAGGAGAACGACTCCTACTCTAACTAAATCTCGGGGTGTGCGATTAATCGCAGAATAGAATAGAGGGAGAAGAGGTTAACGAACTAATTTGCGTTAAAATCAAAAGTTCACTGAAACGAACCAAATTAATTTTAACACACTAAATTTCAGATATTTGCACGTGTACCAATTTCTCCAGATAACCAATTCATCGCCCAACTTAGTGGTCACATTTATATGGCCTAACAGTGTTGGCAGATATGTTGTTCTCTGCTACAACAGGATAAATGTAACTGGCAAGACTGTTAGTGCATATAAACCCGACATTTAGTTATAAGTAAACAGGTTCATTTAAAAACGAACAAATCTGCTTTGCACTAAAAGTGAAGAGGTCTGTTCGTAAACAGATTTATAGCGGTTCGTATTTCAAATTAACCAACTATAGTGTAAAAGTGAAATAGATCAGTTCTAAGCTAACAGGTTTATTTGAATAAGCACAGGACTATGCCACATGATTTATACTACACAGAGTTTTTCTACACTACAACAGATCAAACTTATACTTAAATGATCTAAATGTGGGAATCAAATGGGTTAAATTCAAAAACAAACGCATCAGTTTAGAAAGTAATTAGATTTGACATAATTAACTATTTCTATGCCCTCAACCAAACTCTGATTGATACCCTGCGTCTGCACTGCCCAAAAGACATTGCGTTACTTTAACTTATCGCTACGCTCGCAGAGGGAGGTCTCTGCACATGCACTCAGAAAGAAAGTTGCCAATTTTTGTTCTTAATGGCGTTGTTATGCGACGACGACTGGAAAAGTCATTTATGCATTGCGCATTTGAACGGGAAAACTAGTTGATTTACAGTTCATGCAAGTTTAGCTTTTCGATTAGAATATCAACGCCTGAAAACGTACTACTAGATCAAGGCATAATATTTCGGTCCGTAGCAAACCAACACAGCAAGCTCCTTCTAGAACCCTGCTCCCAGATAAAGCATAAATTTCATATCCAGAACAAATCAACACCGCACGCTCTTCCTAGAGCCCTACAGCAGTTCGCTTCTACTAAAACTCCGCAGCACTCCCCTTTTTCTAGAGCCCCGTTTGTACGACATTCCCGCAGCACCACGATAAGACCATCTGAACCTTGCAGCCTCCTGCCCGATTTTTACGCAGATCCCCGGAGCAATTACTGCGTCCAACCCAGGAGGCCGCATTACGGAACATTCCCTTAATTAGCCACCAGGAGAACAAGGGTTTTGTATATTGAAAACGTTTTTTGACCTTGTTCTTGTAATATTTTTTGCTTTGTTAATGTTTTTTGTTCTTGTATTAATTTGTTTGTTAATGTTGTTAGAACATAATTTTGTAAAATAGAAAATCTAGACTAAAAGTGTTAAGTTGCAAAATAAAAGAGATCCGTTGTAAGTATACAAGCTTATTTAAAAGAAAATATTTTACAAAATTTGTCCAAAAAGCAGAACATGTCTGTTCGAAGTCAATGCTTATTCTAAAACTGAACAAATTAAACAGGTTTTCTCTAAAATCAAACAGATCTAATCCAATCGTGAACAGGTCTGTACCAAAAATAAACAGATGAATTCGGAATAACCTTGTGTATGAATAGTTTTCTACTATATTTCAGGAGAAAAATGGCGAGCAATGAGAGCAACACTTAGCCCAGCATTTACCAGCAGCAAAATGAAAGCCATGTTTGTTCTTATAAAAGAATCATCAAAGAAAATCACTGATCATTTTCTAGAAAACAATGGTACTGAAGTTCTAGAAATGAAAAATATTTTTACTCGTTTTACCAACGACGTCACTGCAAGTACAATTTTTGGAATTACTTGTAATTCGCTGGAAAATAGCAACAACGAATTTTATTCAACTGTTAAACAAGCTGCAAACTGGGGTGGAATTAAAATACTGAAGTTGTATGGGTACTCCATCTGCCCATCATTGAGGAGGGTAAGTGATATAATACACAAAGTCTGTTGTAAGGTTTTTGGTATTCACATTTATAATTTTTTCAGTTTTTCAAGGCATCATTTTTCGAAGAAAATGTGAAAAGTTTCTTCCGTGAAATTGTCACGAAAACCATAAAATTACGAGAAGAGCACAAAATCATCCGTCCTGACATGATACATTTGCTGATGGAAGCCAAAAAGGGAGCTTTACATTATGAGGATCATTTCAAGGAAGGCCCGAACTTTACACTAATTCAGTCAAATGTGGGAAATCCTCGAGGAAACCAGCTTGTGGAAATAACAGATGAAGATATAACCGTTCAGGCCTTAATCTTCTTCTTGGGTGGCTTTGATACTTCTTCCACTTTGATGTGTTTCGTTGCTTACGAATTAGCTGTCAACCCCAACATCCAAACGAGGCTTCGACAAGAAATAGACAATCTTTTAAAAACTGAAAACATGGATGTTAGTTATGAAGCACTTCTTGGGATGAAGTACTTGGATATGGTTATTGCAGGTGTTCATCTACAACAACTGCAAATCACACGATTAATACATTTTCTTTGCAGAAACTCTTCGGAAATGGCCACCATCCGTTTTAGCAAGTCGAATGACTAACAAACTGTTTGTAATTGAACCACAATGTTCAAACGAAGCTCCATTACAATTGGAATCGGGAACCGTTTCTTGGATTCCAATATATGCCATTCATAGAGATTCAAAGTATTATCCGAACCCTGATAGGTTTGATCCGGAAAGGTTCAACAATGAAAACAGAAGTAATATCGAACCGTCGGCTTTCTTGCCGTTTGGAATGGGTCCTAGAAATTGCATTGGTGAGAATTGTTTAAGAGAAGTTTGTGGGTAGTTAAAATAAAAGAAAATTGTATAAAATATTTAATAACCAACCATGAGTTATTAATATAAATATGTAGTACTTAAGGAATCAAAATAAGAATTTATAAAAAAAAAACAGAAAAATTAGTACAGTCAAAATTTCAAAACTAAATGTTGTTTTTATTACATATTAAAATCGAAATTTCGTTAATATTCATTTGTATTAAGTTTCATGTATGCAACCACCTTATCAACTGGCTATGGTATGTTGTCTATCTTAAACACTAACATTTTGTTTTACAGGTTCTCGTTTTGCGGTGCTGAAATCCAAAACCATAATTTTTTACTTGCTGGCTCAATTTGAAATCATTCCTGTGGAGAAAACGGAAATTCCTTTAACATTAAGTAAATTTGGCACAAATTTGGGTAGTGCTAATGGAATCTGGCTTGGACTAAAACGAAGAAAGGCTAATAGGCTATAATAATCTTCTTAAAAACGTGAAAGAAATTTTGTACTGATATATTGTCACAAGTTATATACAGGGTATCCCTTTTGGAGTGGATAACATTGCTGCCTTTATTATTAAATTATGACAGTTACAAGGCCCGTTAAATCAATAACGTTAAACAGCTAAAAACGGACGTATATTTATTGTTAAATAACTCTATAACCATTTAGGCTACAATACGAATAAAGGTCTGTAGATCGTTTCACTTTTGTGCAGGAACGCGTTAAGAAATTTGGAGCCCTGAGCTAAGAATTTGTAGCGACCTAACAGCAGATGTGATAGTGATGGGCATAATCGAATTATTGGAACGCGAATGAATTTAATAACGTAATTATTCATTCGGATAAATTCAATCGGATAATTCTGTGCGGTAAAAAGTAGTAAAAACCTGGCAATTGTTCGAAACGCCAAACTGTCAAAAACCATATTTTGTTTCACAGCAATTTTTAGACTGCAATTGTTCGAAAAGCAATTTTTCGACGTATCAATTATTCAAAATGGCAATTTGCCACAAAAACTTATTTTGTTGGACAGCAATTGTTTGAAAAGCAGTTTTTCGACACAGCAATTGTTCAAACCGCCAATTTGCCAAAAAAACATATTTTGTTCGACAGCAATTTTTCATAAAGCAATTTTTCAACAGCAATTGTTGGAAAACCCGTTTTTGACGCCGCAATTGTCCGAAACGCCAATTTGTCGAAAAACATATTTTGTTTGACAAAAACTTTTCCAAAAGCAATTTTTAGACTGCAATTGTTCGAAACGCCAATTTGTCAAAAGCCATATTTTGTTCAACAGCAATTTTTCAAAAAGCAATTTTTAGACTACAATTGTTCGAGAAGCAATTCTTCGAAGCAGCAATTATTCAAAATGCCAGTTTGTCAAATAACATATTTTGTTCGACAGCAATTTGTCAACAGCACTTGTTGGAAAACCCGTTTTTTGACGCAGCAATTGTTCGAAATGCCCATTTGTCGAAAAGCATATTTTGTTCGACAGCAACTTTTTAAAAAGCAACTTTTAGACTACAATTATTCGAAAAGTCATTTATCGACGCGACAATTATTCAAAATGCCAATTTGCTGAAAAACATATTCTGTTGGACAGCAACTTTTTGATTGCAATTGTTTAAAAAAGAGCAACTTTTCCAAAAGCAATTTTTAGACTGCAATTGTTCGAAACGCCAATTTGTCAAAAAACATATTTTGTTCGACAACAACTTTCCAAAAAGCAATTTTTAGACTGCAATTGTTTGAAAAACATGTTTCGACGTAGCAATGATTTGAAACGCCATTTTATCATTTTATCCACAAACATTTTATACGAGAGCACTTTTTCAAAATGCAATTTTTTGACTGCATTTGTTCAAAAACCCATTTTTCGACGCAGCAGTTGTTCAAAACACCAATTTGTTGAGAAACATAATTTTTATGACAGCAGTTTTTCAAAACACAAATTTCCGGCTGCAATTGTCTGAAAACTTTTTTTGACGCAGCAATTGTTCAAAACGCCGAAAAATATATTTTGTACGACAGAAATTTTTCAAAAAGCAATTTTCGACAACAATTATTAAAAAAATAGTTTATATTATTCTAAACGAAAATGTTAGAAAAACATTTGTTCGACAGCAGTTTTACGACAGCAGTTTTTCGACAGCGATTGTTCGAAAAACCAGTTTTGCGCAGCAATTGTTCGAAACCAAAATTTTTCCAAAATAATTTGTTCAATAGCAATTTTTCAACAGCGATTGTTCGAAAAACAGTTTTTTAAAGCAGCAATTGTTCAAAACAACAATGTTTCGAAAAACATTTGTTCAACAACAATTTCTTAACAGCGATCGTTCGAAAACTCAGTATTTTCAAAGCAGCAACTGTTCAAAAGCACTATTTTTCTAAAAACATTTGTTCAACAGCAATTGTTCGAAACAATAATGTTTGGAAAGACAGTATTGAAACGGAAACGAATTCCTTATTATTTTCTTAGTAAGATGGTGCCACACAACTTTGCGTTGAAACTACGAGTCAATTTATTAAATAAAATACATAGTACTAAACTGCCAGGGAAGAATATAAAAACCAAAAATGTTACAATTCTAAAACTTGTTTGATTACCTTTAAAAATATCAATACAATTATAGTATTATACATTGTTGTCTTTAGCAGTGTTGCTGCGTCGAAAAATGCTGTCGAACAAATGATTTTCGACTGCGTTGCAAAAAAAGTTTTTCAAACAATTGCTGTGCAAGAATTGTTTTCGAAAAATTTGCTGTCGAGCAAATGTTTTTCGTAAAATTGTCGCTTCGAACAATTGCTGCGTCGAAAAACTGTTTTTAGAACAATTGGTGTCTAACAATTGCTTTTCGAGCAATTTACCGTGTCTTAATCATGTTGACAATATGCCCTTAACATTGTAATTTGGCAGTTTCACAAACTCGTTAAAAGACGGTTACTCCAGAAAACAAAAGTTGAAAAATTGCTCAATTCTAGCAAGACGTTATGAATTTGATACTCGAAAAAATGTGGTGAGAAAACTTTGCTAGGCAAAAAACATTATTAGATATAATTGAAGATAATGAGTTTTAATGCTAAACGCATATGCATTAAAATTAAAACGAGACAAGTACATCGCCTGGTTTTTTCATACTTCGAAAATATTGTTACTTATAATATTTGCCGCATGTCGTACTGCAGTTAGAAACCGAAACTTTTTCTAATTGTTTTACGACAAAAACCTTCTATTTTTTGAGGAACTAGCAATGAGCAAGACAGCTTAAACAAAAATATTTTATCGTCTTCCATTTATTAAATAAATACGAGACTGCACGGATAAGAGAAGAAGGTTCGAGACTGGATGCCTGACCGGGGGATTACTCAGTAATTTTTGCTAATTGTGAACGGAGCCCACTGATAGGTGAGGGAAGTAAGACAGCCGTCTAAGACGAGGTGCTTACCACACTAACCCCGTACTTGATACAGAGTGCGAGACGACTGGTCTCGGAGGTGATGATCGGTGGCCCTGACCCACCGCATTGCAGACCAAACTCCGCACTGGACTGTAGTACCTTCGCCTTTACTTTACTTAATTTATTAAATAAAAAAAATTTACAAATTCACAGTATCAAAAAAATTATAGCACTGAAACTAAAACAAAATTGTGACCCATCTCCAGCTTTGTTCAAGACCATCGGTTCGGGAGATATAACAAACGCACAGACGTACATTATTTAAGAACCTTTTTTTTTATTTCTGGAGCTCCAAATCATGTATTTCCGTCAAAATCTAAAATTATCACACAATCGAAACTTCTCTATTATACTGACGTATAATTATTCTACAGGAAAGTAAAAAAAAATTCAAAATTTGTAAAAAATATTCTCGTTCTTGATTATTTCATAATTATGTCTCCTTAATTATGAATATGATAAAATATTTTTATCTTCGAGCTTAATTTGTAATTGAAGTAAAACTCAACATTCACTACTAATTAATTGGCGTATATGGTATCCAAGCAGGCATGTGTCCTTGTGGAAATTTCTAACGTTAATTGCGTTGATAAAGAACTACAATTAAAAATAGTTTCATATTTGTATATTATTTTGGGTTAAAATTTAAGTATTTGTTCAATTTAATGCCTGATATTTGCCAAAAAGTCAAAAACATTTTTTTTTCTTATCTTAAGCTAACCGTCATAAAACTGGCGCCAAATTTTTCTATTCCGTCGTTGTGGATTTATTTTTTGTTTTTCTGTACATACAAAAATTATTTTCCCCAACGCATCTTTAACTTAAAAATAATAGGTACAGAACATAAGTGAAAAGTCTGCAAGATTCGAACCCATGACTTTAAGGTTAGTAAGCATCTACCAGTAATAAGCTCGCTACACTCTTTTCGTTTTTAAATAAACTTTTGAAATTTAATTTTTTAACAACAATATTTACAGATAATATTTTAATAACCACATAATAAAACCAAACAGGTTTATGAATTTTAAAACTTTTTAGAGCCACTTCATCGTCCCCTGGAAACTTTAAATATCTCCTTATCGTTATCTTATCGTTATTATTTTTAAACTACGTTACTTTCCGTATTAAATTCTTTTGGGGTAATCTTTATGATTTACAACAAGGCGACATTTCCCATTGTGTACTTGACCCTGGTCGTTTTTCCTATTATTCCCACACCACTCCATAATTCCAGGATACATCAACAAATAGGTTTAAACCCGCATACATTTTAATTACGTTTACCAGAGCAATAAATCTAATTTTTTTTTATGGTACTATTAAAAGCACGCGATTCTTCTGTTCCTTATGTTGCAAATTAATTTGTCTCCGCTTTAATTAGCCTGTTTTTGTCGTACTGAAATAGAGCTTGTTGCTAATTATATCTCTTGATTGGTAACGTTTTTGCGGTGGAGGCCTACCAATAATATTTTAAATGTTTTTAATATTAAAATTTTAATAAAATACAGAGTGCCCATTTTAAAACTCAGAGCCTAAATTTTTTTAAATAGGCAACACACAATATAACCCCCAGATCACTATGCATTTCTACCATTTTTTTTTTAAATTGAGATCAGAGTTGTTTTACAGTACATGTACCTACTAATGATTAAGTACAAATTTAAGGTTACTTTAATAACTCAAATTTAATATTTAACAACAATAACTAGAATAATTTAATAGGTACATAGTACAAAAACTAACGAAGCAGGTGTTCAAATTGCCTTCCCCCTTCGTTTTCGCAGAGTATAATTCTTCTACGCATCGAACCTCTAACACGAGCTAACATTTCCGGTGTGATAGAGCGACAACATTGAATTATCCTTTCGCGTAGATGTTGTTCATTTCGAATGGGCACTTCATAGACATCATTTTTTACTTTGCCCCACAAAAAGAAGTCTAGCGGAGTCAAATCGGACTACGGACAGGCCAAGGATATAATGCACCTCGTCCAATTACGCGTCCTTCAAAACGTTGGTTAACATAATTTCTCACATTCCTATGAAAATGCGGAGGTGCACCATCGTTTAAAAACCACATGCTATTCCGTACGTTTTGAGGAACTGTTTGGAGGAGAGCCGGTAGTTCATTAATTAAGAAATTTAAATACATTTCACCATCTAAATTTCCATTAAAGAAGTGTGGACCTATTACAAAATCGCCAATAATACCGCACCACACATTAAGAGAAAAAATTCTCTGAGAATGAGTTATCTTGATCCAGCGGGGATTGTCTTGGGCGTAATAGCGGCAGTTATGTCGATTAACCATGCCGTTTGAAAACCTCGCTTCATCACAGAATAATACCATACTTAAAAATTCCGCATTGCCGTTTAATTGCCGTCTAAGAAATTGACAATACTGAACACGATGCTCATAATCCCTATAATCAAGATGGTGTATGGTATAAACATGGTAGGGGTGAAATTTGTTCGCCATAAGAATATTGAAACAGAACCTTTGCTAATGTTTAAGGCATTTGCAATCGCTCTTTGACTTGTATGGGGATTATCCGTAACCATTTCAAATACAGCTACTTCGTTATGTTCAACCGTAACTTGGCGTGCCCTTACTTTTGGTTTTGAAAATTGCCCATACTCTTGTAAATTCGGAAGAAGCATTCTAAATGTTTTGTCTGTTGGA